>CM052703.1:107486309-107525655 GCA_028551405.1 Uromys caudimaculatus
TCAGCTTGAGGCCTTGACCTGGAGAGGAGACTGAAATAATCTGCAGAGATCAGATCCACTCAGACTTTAGCTCAGATGTAGCTGGGTGTGGTTCTGATGCAGCTAGCTAGTGCCGGTCTCATCTGATGGCTGCTCAGTTCTTCTGTGGACTTCCAGAGCATAGACCACCCCAAATTCTATCACTATTATATGCCACACGTCCAATCTCCCTTCTTTCTAAATAGAGTTTATCTTGCTCTTTATTATTTAAATATCCAATCCTAGTTGTTTTCAGATCTCTTACTCACTGAAAATTCCCCACTGTGCTCCAGTTCCAAACCTAGCTGCTCCAGGAGAGCTATCTTTGACTTCCACGTGACCCCTCACACATAACATGCCTGACTGGAACTCTCATTCTGCCTTCAGCATCCCTCTCGTCTTCACCAGCCCAGCCCTCTCTTTCTTCCTTGCTTGCCCCATTTTGATATGTACCATCTTCCTCCCTCTGGGAACTCAGGCCATCTGGCAGCCATTCTCCCTCCTCACCACTGACATTCACTTTGTCATGAAATCCTCTTCATTCGACTTCTTCGAAATGTCCACAACCACTCTTCTTTCTTCTACACCCTTAGGAGCCCTCCTGGTTTGTCAGCTCACCTGCTACAATGGTCCCCTGAAGCTTCTCCCTCCTTACTCTCATGTGTCTCCTGAAATCTCACACAACCCAAGAGCCATCTTACTGAAACAAGATCATTCTCATTCACCATGCAGATAATTTATTTAAGATTGGGAAGCTGTGTTCTTTGAGAGGCCCAGGCCTGGTGGTCCAGCTCGTGACAATGTCTAGCTGTTGTAAACCTCGTTAATTAAACCAAGTTACTCTCAGTTCACATCTTCAAACCAGGTAGGTCCTTTAGGTGGATTGCTTCTTTCCTTGCTCTCTACCTGGCTGGCTGAAGTCATCATGCAACCCTCAGTCCAGTTTACTGCTTTGATGGGCTCTGTTTACATTAGAACTACACCATCATTGTCCTTGCTGTATCTTGGTCTTACACTTCATACAAGTTAGTTCTGGCACTATTACATGCATCTCCATGAATGTGTTAAATGTGCACCCACTTTGCACTATAGAGTCTATGGGAATTCCAAGTGCTTAGTCCACATTACTGACAGTACTTGGGCAGTGACTGCTGATATCATAAATCTCTTTTATAATCCTACAAACTTTCTTTCAGCTTCATAGGAGTGGGTTTTGCCTTTTCCTTTCTAGGACAGTCCTTCAGTCTGTATTCTGTGAATACTCTCTGAGAAAATGGCAAGGACTTAGCTCTCTTGCTGGCTCTGGCCCATGCAGTAGGTGGTTCACATCCTCTGACTTCTGTATGCCTTGCCCTCAACAGCTTAGAAACCATTTCTTTGCTTGTTCATTCAACTCTACTGCTTCCTCTCACCAAGGCCCATTCCCATAAGCTATCCATGAGGAAGAAGCAGGGAAAGCCATCAGACTGCAGGGCACGCCCAACCCCTGGGAAGGACAAAGGGAACAGGGGAGGGGTAATGTGCATGGTGTTTAATTTTATGCAAAATTTCAAGAAAATTCTGGTCAGACCTATGAGGTCAAGGTCACATACAAGAGGAATCCCGTAATGCCAGGAAAAGCTTCTCTCATTTACTATACTAACACGACAAATGAAAATGAAAGGGTTTTCATTATTAAAACTATATTAAATGATCTTTGTGTGTGCGGACATATTCCTATCAGCACTTTCTCCTCTTAGTTTGTGTTCTGTTTTACTCTCTCCTCATTTGCCTGACAAATAGCTCATTAATTTCCCTTTTTCTTCTCTTTCTTTATGTATGGATATGTACACATGCATATGTGGATGTATGTATGTATGTATGTGTGCACATATGTGTGTCTTGAGTGACTTTCTCAGTTGTTCTCCACATTATTTTTCCCGATTTTATCATCCTCATTATTTATTGCTGTCATACGTGTATGTATGTCATGAGGGGCACATCTCCCGATGTGGGGGGTGAGAGGACCACTTTGTGGAGCCAGTGCTCTCCTTCCACTTTTACATGGGTTCCAGAGGTTGAACTCAGGTCACCAGGTCTGCCCAGGAAAGCAGCTTTACCTCCTGAGCCATCCTGCGGACCCTCAGCCTTCACTTTTGAGACAGAATTTTGCACTGAACCTGGAGCCTAGCAATTCAGCTAGGCCAGGAAACCCCAGGAATCCTCCTGTTTCTGCACCCCCCCATGCTAGGGTTACAGATGCACGCTGCCATGCTTAGCTTTTTATGAGTGTTGCCTTTGGTCTGTTGCTATGTATCGTAATGTTACAATCTCATGTTTATAAGCTTTTGTTGCGCAAACCTTGTTCCTTGATTTAAAATGGTTGGTTAAATAAAACTGCTACAGCCAATTGCTGGAGGGGTTAGAGGTAGGTGGGAGCAACTAGAGGAGAGAGGAAGCCGCCATGAAAGGAGATGGACGATGAACACATAGCCAGGAGAAACAGCAAGTATCTGGGGTACACAGCTGGGGAGGTAGCCAGGCCAGCAGTTAGAAGAGTAGATTAGAGGTGCCCCCCCATAATTGTCAAAGCCAAATAATATAACCATAGCCGGAGTATCATTTATTTGTAAGCTAGTAGGGGATAAGTGTAAATTGGTTGTACTGTATGTGAGTGCTAGGTATCTGAGCTCAGATCATTGTGTTTATAAAGCAAGCACTCAGGAGAGCAAGCCTTCTCGGCTTCTACTTTCACATACCCCAGAACGTAATACAACCTCACTCATCTGGAGACAGCTGGATAGATGTACCCAATAGCTGCCCTTAGTTGCTCACTCTGACCATTGAAATAGCAAAACAAACCCTGGAGAGTGGCAGGACAACCTCAGACTACTCCAAGAAAAGCACCAGTGGGGTGTCTCAGTGTTGAGCGGTCTTTGCTAAAGCCTTGTGGGATAATGCTCCATCCCTCTGTTAGATAGTTACTTCCTGGCTTGAGATACTGGCTTCTATGAGTAAGAGGGAAACTCTTGGCCCAGAAAACTCTAGAAACTCACAGCCCCTCTTCAAAGCGATGTTAGCAATAAACTGTTACTGGGGTTGGTGGAGAGATTATTCTGTGGAGCTGACTGCAAGCTGTGCACCTCAGTGAAGGAACTTTTAGGAGTGGTCACCCATCCTGAAATTGGCTTTTCAGTGATGCAGCTATCGGGTAATGGTTTCTTTCTTTTTTTTTTTTTTTTTTTTTTTGTGGCCTTCGGGAGGAAAAGGATTTTTTTTTTCCTCCTTTTTTATTTTTGATACTTTATGTACATTTCCAATGTTTCCCCTTTTCTGAGTCTCCTCTTTGGATACCCCCCATCCCCTCCCCAACCCGCTTCTAGGAGGGAATTCCACCTCCCACCCCACCCCACCCCCCGTCCACCCATCCCTTATAGGGAGAAACCATTACCACTTGTAAGGTCTGCCAGGGCTCTTGGCTAAGTAACAAGGCTTGCCTGCATTGTCTTGGGTCCTGCTCAGAGCAGGCTTCCCTCCCTGTAGCCCTGTAAGGAGACAGGCACACTGCTCTGTATTTGGAGTGTGCTGAAAAGGTATGGTAGGGTCTATGCTTCTTTACCTGATAAGAGCTTGGAGGAAGGGAAGAAATGACGACATGGTCAGATTCTCACCACATGACACTTGCTACACAAAACCAAACCCTTCAAATCTTTCACTGCCAAAGCAGCTCCAGCTGTGCAGGGAACTCTATCTCCCTCTGGATCACACATCTCTACTCACGTGTCAGAGAATTTTCCTCTCATCCACAGTTCCTATTAACACAAGGTCATCCATTACAGTAGTAGATTAATGTGCCAGTCTGTGAAATGTCCCTAGGCAGTCCAGGTTGTTTCAGACTGTGTTCTGACAGAGTCAGGGGATTAAACAGCCATGGGCAGGGCATTTCAAGAGAGTTATTTCTGAGGGAGTGATCTAGAACTGATTCTCGTCTTTCTTTCTGGAAGGGAATTGTATGTTTTGTTTTTTTTTCCTGGGGAGACATGAAAAAATCTCGAGTTAACCCCACCTGGGGCACTAATTACAGATCACAGAAGTGATCCCACAGAGTTCTAGGGTGTGTGTGTGTGTGTGTGTGTGTGTGTGTGTGTGTGTGTGTGTGTGTGTGTGTGTGATGTGAGCCATTGCATACAGGAGGGTATCAGAGGACAAATTTTCAGGAGTCAGTTCTTTCCTTCCACCTTGCTTTGAGGTAGAGGCTTCTACCACCCTCCCACGTCACTGCGGGAACATTGGACTTACAGATATAGACCATTGCATCTGACTTTGTAAATAGGTTTGGGGATCAAGCTCAGACTGATAGACTTTTTCAGCAAATACTTTTACTTATGAACCATCTTCACCCAGGGTTCAAACTCTTGAAAATCAACTTTATTTAGGTATATTGTCTGAGCAAGCAAGCTACCAGTCTTCAGTATAAAAGCCAACCAGGCCTGGGGATGCTCACATAGCCAGGGGACGGACCATGGCCACAGACATATTGTAGGAGACTCCCATTGCCCAAAGCCTCTTTTGGGACTCTGGGGCTATAACTGGGTCTATACCACCTGAAAGATTAATAAAATAACAAAATAAAATAAAACAAAATAAAATGAACTGAATCTTTATAAAGTATTTTACTCAGAGTTCTGGTAATCTGAGAAGACAAAGGATTAACAACCTAAAAATCTGTCTTAAATCTCACCTCTAGACGGCAGATTATAGGTAGAGTGGAGGGATAAGGGTTTGTAATCATTCTAGACTCCAATCTTGACCTTCCTGTCAGGTGTCAACCATGCTTTTGAGAACAATGATGTTCGTGCTTCTCTCGTTATCCCTAGATCTGTTCTTCCTTTGGATGTCTAGGATCAGGCCTTTGTTGAAAGGCTCAGTCAAGTCAGTTGCTGCTGACGTCAACCTTGCTCTCCTCCAGTGATATTTGGTCCAGGAAAGGGGCAGTGAGCTCGGAGTGAACACAGTGTGCTCAGACCCCTCTTTACTCTATGGACTGCAAGTGTGTCTTTATAATATGGAATATGAAAGTGTCCCTCATGATCATGAGTCTTGTTCCCACCCTTAGCCACCTACCTTTAGTTCTTTTTCTAGATTTTTCACTTGTTGGAGTTTTTGTATAAATGAAAGCAAACACTTAGACAACTAGTCTTTTGTGTGGACTTTTCCCACTCAGCGCAATGCTATTGAAACCCACCCCTGCTGTTCCACACACAGCATCTGTGTGGTCATTTTCACCGCTGCCTCCGGATCACTTACAACTCATGCATGAAGCTGTGGGTATTTTCTGTTCTTCAAAAGAGAAGTGATTGGCCTTGCTTCACAATAGCCTGCTCTAGTCTCAAAAGTCAATCCCCTGGTTCTCAGTGTAGAAATTTCTAGTTCAGTCTTCAACGTTCCTCCATGGAGACTGTGGAAGTCCCAGAGAACATCCTTCCTTTAATTTGTATCAGAACATGTTGAGCTTGGGAAGTCAGTTGTTATGCCAGGCAGAGGTCAAGCACAGCCCCTGCTTCATCTGGGGCTAACTTCTCAAAATACAAACTATACTGGCACCCGCTTTTCGGTGGGGATGAAGAATAAGAAGGAGAGGTCTTGTGTTGATACACATTGGCTCTTACACAACCTGAAAAATTCATATAAAGTAAATCCAGAAAATCAGTTGTAGGAATGAAAATAAAAAGGCTTTCTTTCTCTGGAAAGTGTAGGGTAGACTAAAATATAAGCACTGATATTAAGGCTACATTGGTAGATTTTGGTTAATACTCTGGCTATGTGTTTCTTTTTCACATTTTAAAAATCCTATTTAATTGGCCAGTGCCAACTATAAGGTAACCATGTCACATTAATGGCACAACTTTATCATTAAGTTTGGTCTCACTGAGATTAAGGCCAAGATAGATAGTCTTTGGTAGAACCATCAGCATTGGTGTGTGTCCTGCATGTTCTGTGGAAACGGAGGCTCACAGCCATTTACTGTGTGGTGTGTATGCCCGGCACAATCTGTCTCCATGCAAAGATTGTGTCATTGTTCTTTCCTGGACCCCATTCCAATGCACTTCTTGCGTTGGCTTCCAGCCAATCCACAATATCTCCAAGGAAACCTGGGACCGGTTGCCATGGACACTCCTTTGCTGATAAGTCGCAGAGCACCTCTTCACTTCTTCAATGTGCCTGGGAAGCAAGTCCTTTGGGCAGACAGACAATTGTATTCATTGACCTTTCCAAGCACCGCTCGCTCACATCCTTTCCACGTGCATGGAATAGACATACAAAGGAGCCTTTCAAATATTTGTACCTGTCCAAACTAGCATGGAGTGAACCTATCCTGTCCTTCTGTAACTTGGTTTCAAGCCATGGGGGATAAATAAGCTTCAGCAAATATCAAGCCTGAATTGGAGTGATTGTACTGGAGCGATCAGAGCAGCAGGAGGGATGAGTATAGGGAAATCAGCCTGAAGTATTATTCTTGGTTCTGCAGGACTCAAGGCCATGCCCTTCTGCATCTGTGAATCTCCAGAGAGGCCATGATGCCCTATGCCAGCTGTTCCTGGGTGTGCAAACAGTGGCCATTGTTTTTAACATGAATATTTTGTTTATGATTTAATATTAACTGGAAACTATATATCAACTTACCACTAGGTCATGGGCAGTTTTCCTATTATCTTTAGTATTGTAGCAGTTTCTGAAGAAGAAGAAAAAAATTTTTTTCTTGGACTCTTAGTAGCCAAAAACCAGATCAAAGCCAGAATCTTCTAACGTGATCTGCCCTTAGCTATTGCAATTTAAGTCTAATAGGCTTAAGTTTTTCAGTTCTGTTCCCAAGCTATAAAGTCTTTAGGAGACAGGACCCAGATGGTGGAAGAGGGGTCATTACTAGGGTTCCACTTTTGAGGGCGACACCAGTTCCTGCTGCTAGCTTTTATATTCTACCTCTTGACAGGTATGTTGGTTTGGATGAGAAATGTCCCTCCCAGGCTCAGGGTTTTGAACACTTGCTCCCCTGTTTCAGGAGGTTATGGGGAGGTGCAGCCTTTCAGGAGGAAGCTCATTGCTAGAGATGGGCTTTGAGAGGATATAGTCTCCACCCATTTCTAGTTTGCTCTCTCTCTCTCTCTTTCTCTCTCTGCTTGCTGTTTTAGGTTGATAGTGTGATCTCTCAGCTTCCTCCTCCAGTCATATGTGGCCACTGTTTCCCCACAATACGGATTCTTGTTTTGAAACCATAAGTCCCAATAAACTATTTCTTTCTTAAATTGCCTTTTGTCGTGATACTTTATCACAGCAACAAAAATGTAACGAGTACAGCTGGAAGCATGCAAATAAACCACAGCCTCACTTCCCAACTCTATACACAGAAGTCACTAGTATCCACCCTCATTGTCATGATGGATTACCCCCACACACACAGATGAACTAAAGTAAACATTTCCTCTTTCAAGCTGTGTCTGTCAGAAGCCTTGAACACAGCAGTATAAAACAGCCAACACACCAACAACAAATATTTTATCACAAGCCTGGTGATTTTAAGTTTTACATAAAATCTGGAACATGGTTCCTAGTGGTTGAGTTTGGTTACATGGCCACACCTTCTTTGGGGATGTCTTTCCTTACTGTCCCCAAATTAACTGTATAGGGAAGGAAGTCGCAGTCAACACAAAAATATGAAGAATAATGTTTTTAAATGTTTAACATAAACCGTGTGAACAGACAGGGAACTATGGAAACATACACTCCAGATTGCTAGCGTGAGTCAGCCTGTGGAGGAGGCCGGGTAAAATTAGTGCGTATGGAGGAGAGTTATTAACTCTCCTCCTTGTGTATGTCTGGATTGTTGTTCTTCTAAAAATGAAAATAGTTTTGAAGTGAAATTGGCAAGTTGTTATTTTTAGGAAAATAAGTGGCAGTTTAAAAAAATCTTCCATATGAGGTTATAGGCTATTAATATGAGAAAACAATAATATAATCTAGGAGAAAGATGCATATTTTCAACTTGTTCAGAAGTAGGGAGTGATGCCTGATTTCTATAAGAGAAAGTGACTTTCTCAAACACAGTGGAAATGATCCTCTGCCTCAGCTCCTGAAACCAAGGAAGGCTGTTGCATGCGTGCAATGGATAAAGGGGCTCAACTAGGAATATCCATTGACCACACTTCTTCCTGTGCAAACGGGCTCTCGTCAGAGGTGGTGACAAAGACGTCATGGCTTAGCAGAGCTCCCAAGCTGGCATATATAGAGGGCATATGTCACCTGTCACCGTGACCAGTCTACTTTGTAGTAAGAGTTTGCAGAGAACTGCAACAGGAAAGGAGCAACCAAACCCAAACAGATCCTGAATGTGGTGGGGCTGACTTGAGAACAGAGGGAGCCTGCCTTGCTGGTGTCAGGCCTGGACTGTGAGTGGACAGAAGAATCATGGGTAGGTCTGATCTGATTTCCCACAGGAGGTCTGGTGAACCCTTATCCGTTGGGGCACCATTCTACTACCCAGTAATGCCATTCTTTCTTCCCCAGAATGGGGAAGCAAGCCTTCCATCCCGGCTCTCAGCCTGAGCAGTTCAGACACGTATTTTCTATTCCTCTTACTGCTGACTTGTATTTTCTCTTCTTTGTCTTACTTTTCAACCAATGGTTCGTTTTCTGTTTGCAGATGTTTTAATATTGAATTCTTCAACTTACCTCCCTCCTACTGTTCTTGGATTTATTTTGAAGTTATTTTCCCAATATTTCGGGGTGAATGCTTAGATCAAATATTTATATTCCTTCTTGTTTAATAGCACAGGCAGTAGAGGTCTTATGAATTTTATATTGAATAAAACTTTGAGTACATCTAATAATTTTTTGATGCAAAATTGCCTTTATCCTTGTTACCAGCATAGTGTGTGATTGCTTCTCTTTTCTCTCTGGTCTAGAAACAACTCAAGTGATTTTCATTTAAGAGCCCAAAGGAATTCAATTTAACCTATTTTTTTTAACTTATTTTTTAATTCTTAATGTTTATGAATGTATTCCTTGTTAATTCTTATTTTTGAATGCATTGAGATTTTCTTCATAATATATTGCAGCCTCAAATGCTTTATTAATGTTAATGATCACTTGAAAAGAATAACATTTTCCATAGAAGTTCAGTAAATTATTTGTTATTTATTTGTTTTATGTGTATGGTTGTTTTGCTTATGTCTATGTCTATGTAGTATATATGTTCCTGGTGTCCATGGAGTCAAGAAGAGGGCATCAGATTCCCTGTATATATGTGGGTGGTGGGAATTGAACCTGGGTCCTCTGGAAAGATAGCTATTGGTCTTACCTCTGAGTCATCTCTACAGCCCCTGGTTATCTTTTTTTTTTACCTCAGTGCTAAGAATCTGAGTTAATAATACTCCTTGTTTCATGAGACAATGTTATTATCAGTACAAGATGGGCTTTCTTCTTTAAGCTACTTTGCGTTAATCTACTTTATTTCCAACATACTCATCCATTCTTCTCTTCTTTGGAAATGACATAATCTTTTAAAAATAAGTCATTGCACTGTGTGTGTGTTCGTTACATTTACATCTTACTGAGTTATTGTTTAATTCCGTTTCTTACCTTTTCTTTACCAGTCCTTTAAGATCTGTCTGTTTTGATTTATTTGTTTGTTTGTTTGTTTTGTTTTGTTTTGAGACAAGATCTGTCTCGCTTCCAACTCACTCTATAGCTAAAGACAACCTTGATATTCTGATTCTCCTGCAGATATATCTCAAGTCACTGGGATTACTGTTATGTGCCCATCACACATCTGGTTTTAGATCTATCTGTATTATTGTGTGTCCTTTCTCCATCAGTGCACCACACAATTTACTGTGTAGCTATCATGTGGCATGTGCATTAGACCTAGAGCGTGCCAACTCTGCATTTCCACAAACAACTGAGAAACAACCACAGTCAAAACCCTTTCTACGCCTTTGCTAAAACTTCTCTGGGTCAGGATTCTAAAGCTACATGGACAGTTCCTGTTTGTTCAGGACTGTTCTGGACAAGGCAGACATTTAACCTCATCTTTGGGGTCCACAAAATCCCAACTGTGACAACCAAAAAATGACTTCAAATAGTTAAGTGTCCTATGGGGGCAAAATTTTCAAAATCGAGATCCACCCTTCTCAAGAGCTCCTTCCTAAAAGTTAGTGTGCATCTGTAATTCCAATACATGGGACCGTGTCCTTGACACCCTCAGGGAGGCGCTGTTGCTTTTAGTGGCTTTGATAAAAAGATATCACTTTACTTTCTTGGTGTAAAGTGAAACCTCATACCAGGGCCCGGAAAAGGTGTAGGTGAGGGGAAACAGAGACAGGGTACAGTTGGATAAGGAAACAATCTCTCTTTTTCTCTCTTTCTCTTTCTCTCTCCCCTTTTCATTAATTGAGAACTTCAAGCATGCATAAGGTGTTCTGATCAAATCTACCCCCTTTACCTCACCACCAACTCCTCCCTATTTCTCCCCACTGTTTCCTCCCCAATTTCTTGAGTTCCTTTTTTCTTTAAAAACCCAGAATCTAGTAAGTACTGGTTGTATTACAAAGGCATAGGGCCATCCTCCAGAGTATAGGTAACCTCTATGAGGTGGCATTGCTGGAGAAAACTGACTCTGCCTTCCCTGGCAACCATAAGTAGCCCATAGTTCTTTAGATAGAAGTGAGACTTTCTTGGCTCCTCTCCACCCATGCTGGGATTTTGGATAGCTTAATCTTGTGCAGATTGTATGTAAATCCAGCTGCTTTGAGTTCATGTGTGAGTTCAGGTGTGTATCTGCTTTCATGATCAACAAACACCCCTTCACTGCAGACATGTACTAACTGTTTCTGGCTCTTACAATCTTGCTGTGAGTCCTGAGCCTTGTGGGGAAGAGTTGCTTGGTCACTTTATCTGTGGTATTCCTTACTAAGCAGAAACATTCATTTTTATATAAGTTATAGCTAACATTTGACTTAGAAACTTTATGCTTTGGAAGGTTTTAAAAGATCTTGTAAAGGTAAAATTAAATTCTTTTTTGATTGATCTATTTAGAGTCAAAACTTGCTTAAATCACATAAGAGGAGCCCCAAATAATCACTGAAGTTTATGGGATACTGGGAATGTTTGCTCTGGAATGAGTCTGAGAGGGAAAGGGTCCCTGTATCTCTTTCACTGGGTTTCTCTGTACTTCATCTCTGTCCCACACCTCAGCCTCCTTCTGTCCTACTTGGGTCTCTGCCATTCCCCAGTTAACCAAATCCTCTATGTTCTCTTCTTCTTAGGAGATTAAACAAACTTACATAAAATTGTATTTTTGTGACCACCTTTGTCTTGCAATGGATGTTTTTCTTAAATTCTTTGTCACTTCAGTTGTAAGTCTAATTCTCTCATGTTTATTTCTTTAACGAATCTCTACTTATTCTTTTATGTTCTTATATTCTGTTTCATGGTTTATATATCTTTCTCCTAAACCACAGAAAATTATGTTTTCCATCACACAGGAAAGAGTCGGTCCGTGGATGAGAAGCCATAACTCTTTGATGTAGTTTATGGAACTGAGATGTGTTGCTTCCAAGCTTCTCATTCATTCCTATGCTAACATCTATCAGGTGGGTCTATGTCGCTTAGTACCTTGTTTGCTTATGTGGTTTCAAAACTATATTTTTCATATTCTTCTCAATAAGCTTCCTTCCCTTTGTCAGTATTTTAGAAATTGTGCATCCTATTTTTACCTTTCCTAATGACCTAAATGTTCAAAGCTACCTTTAGCTGATTTGTCTCTTCTGCATTTCTCTTACTCAAATTTAAATTTTCCATATGCCTCTTCCCCCCCACTGCCTTTGATAATATGACCAGGAGTTTCAAACTTCAATCATTATTAATGAATCTCAGTGCAATGGGGTAAGACCTCTATTTATCCAGCATTTCCATGTGTTTGGCTGCCATTTTGATTCGTGTTTATTTAGGGTCCCTCCATCAATGCTACTATCAAAAGGCTATGTACAGTTGTGTCTGTCCTCAAGGGTGACTCACAAAGCATCTGCTACTCTTCTCATGCTATCTCTATGTCACTTTAATTTTCTCTTTCGACTCATTTGTTCTTAAACTATTAACCAATATTGTCTGTCTTGTCTCTTGACCATATCTTCATCCTCATCTTAATTTGTACTCTTAATTTCTGTCCCTCATTGTGGATATGTGTCTTTGGTGGTCAGTTTTCTCCAGAGAAACAGACTCAATTGGATACATATGTAGACAGAGAGATTTGTTTTAGGAAATTGGCTTTTGCAACTCTGGAATCTGTCAAGCCTCAATGGAGTGGGTAGGCAGGCCAGAGACAAGAGCAGAATCTAAACTAAAGTTCAAGTCTAGAGGCAAGCTACTGGCACATAGTCTCCTTGCTCTAGTCAGCCTTTGGTGCTACTAAAAGGGTTAGATGAGACTCACTCTCTTTAAGGAGGGCAATCTGTTAATCGATTCTCATCTTTCAAATGTAAATTTCATCCATAAACACCCTCACAAAGAAATTTTAAATTACATTTGGCCAAATAATAGGGGCTCTAGACACTGTTATGATTAACACATCAAATCTACCATCTAATGGCCACATCCCAGGCACTATTCAGACAGAAATGAGCAAATACTTATTTTGAACTCTTGATTCTTTGAGAACAGTCCTCAGTGACAACATTCATTAAAAGTGAATGGGAAGAGTTTGGGGGGTCCCACCCCTTTCTCCATCAAATGCATTAACTATTGCTTTGTTGATGCAATGTCTTGTGAAAAAAGCAACTCTCTAATGCACGTTTAATCAAAATTCATATAATTTTGTCTTGAAAGTATTCCTGTATCTGTGTTGAGAAATTAATGTAAAGAAGAGTGGGATAAATTTTCCCTCTTTTAAAATAAAATGTGTGAGGAAGATAGACTTGATAACTCAGTAACAGAAACATAACTCCAGCAATCAAAAGCACATTGGCTAAAAACAAACACATAACCCATTGAAATATATGAAAGCCAAGACTGATAGGTTATTTCTCCGCCAGTAAAATGAGCCAATTCAAACCAGATTAGATTATATTAAATGCAGATTTATTGGGAAGCTGCTCTTGGGCGAGTTCACTGGCCCCAAAGATGGAGCCCAGGAAGTCACTATGGGGAGAGAAGTGAGGGAGGGGGAAGAGAGAGAAAGGGTGAGAGAGAAGGGGAGATAGCGGTGAAGAAAAGGGGGAGAGACTAAACTGTCTGGATTATCTAGGGAAGAGCCTCTGGGGGAAGGGCGGCCCAGCCCCTCAGCTGAAAGTTCAGGACAGAGGGAAAGGTAAGCCAGCCATGTCCTGTAACAGGTAGGGACTGAGGGATATTGGAAGAACCTGAAGGTCAGGTCAGCTTTGGTATGTAAAATATGGACCTCAGTCCCTTGTCCTGGGGTCCAAAACCAAACAAAGATAACCTTTAAAATACTAGGAGTAAAATGAAAAATATTTCGTATGTGACATTTTGAGAATTTATCTATGGTACAAGAGAAATCTGGTTTTGCTTTCAAATTATAAACAACGGTTTTAACCTGGTAAAAAAAATTCAAACGCTTTGTTTGGTGCAGAAAAAAGTTATACATGCATATAACTGTGAAATGTATGTGTTTGCAAGGGCAGTGGCTTGACTTTTACAGCTACTAAGTTTTCTGTCTGTCTGTCTGTCTGTCTGCCTCTATCTATCTATCTATCTATCTATCTATCTATCTATCTATCTATCTATCTATCTTTTTGAGACTGAGATAGGGTCTCACTTTGTAACCTTAGCTGGCCTGGAACTTACTATGCAGCCTAGGCTAGCCTCAAACCTGTCTTCCTCTCCCTCCTCAGTGCGTCTACCATCAATCCTCATTGTGTGAAAAAAAGAGCAGGGAGTATACAGCAAGCCCTGTTCTACTCCGGCTTACATTTATCGCATATCACTAAAAAACAATATTGGAATAATCAAACAGGGAAAAGAGTCCACATGTTTTATAAAAATGTTCAATGGTTGAGAAAGGAGAGAATGTGTGAGCAGTTGCCATGAGTACTTATACAATTAGGTCTGTGATATTATTTATTGCAGGAAGCAGACAAACAGATTTTTTAAATGTCAATGAAATTAAAAGATGTGTCTGTGAGAAGGAGAAATTCGAAATCAAATAAAGACTCAAATGCTTCGAATAAATACTTGAGCAAGAACAGCAGACGGAATGAAAGTAGAAGACTAAGCCCATCAAGCAGAAAACCATTTTAAGAAGAAGAGTAGAAGATCGAAGGTGGCCCCTGAGCTCCTGGTTGCCTCCATACCTGTCTGTGTCCTCCCTCGGATCCCCCCGAAGACGGATCTGTTCCCACAAGAACCTGACACCGAACATCAGCATAGCTCCACCATCCACATCTCTCTTACCCCAGCTGTTGAAAAGTTCCACATCAGCTCAGCCCACAAGTCTAGATTCACTTGAATTGACTTGGAACCGTCCCATCAAAAATATAACAGGAAGAAAAGAAGGCAGAGCAGATGGAGAGAGAAATGGTTTTTTTTAAGTAGTTATGGTTTGAGTATAAAATATCTCCCAGAGGCTCATGTGCTTGGACACTCAGCCCCCAGCTAGTGGCACTGTTTTGAGGCTGCAGCATCTTTAAGAGGCGGAGTCTTGCTGGAGGAAGTGGTCACAGGATCTTGTAAAAGGAAGTGGTCACTGGGGCTCAGGACTCCAGGTTTGTAGTGCTGCTTCACTTCCTGTGAACAAGCCACGTTACGCTGCTGCCACTACAGTCCAGTCCTGAGCAGCTCCGTGACTCACACCAGGAGCCCAAACCAACCCGTCTCTCCATTAAATTGTTTCTTGTATTTGGTCACTGCAACAAGTAGTTCATATAGAAGCAAAGATGGGGCAACCCTCTTAACTCAGAGAGTCCCCTGATGCAAAAGGGGGATCTTTATAGGAACGAGGAAGGTCACCAATAAGCACTCTGCTTAAGTATAAGGGTGTGTTCTTTTCCATCAGCCATGCTGGGATGTAGTAACCTATTGAGTGCTAAACAAAAGTGAGAAATTCAGATATAGGAGGGAAGGAGGGAGGGATGGAGGGAGGGAGGGAGGGAGGAAGCCCACTGTTGTGGGGATGGCAAGTCTTCCATCCCATGAACAAAGGATCAGGATGAAAACCAGGTAGAATTCTCTCCTGCAGTCTAAAGACAGAACTATTTCTTTCCTAAGAAACTTCAGTTATTGCTCATAAGGCAACCAACTGATTGAATTCAATCATTAAGGATAATCTTCATCCTAATTGGATGTTTTTGTGTGTGTGTCATCTTGACACAAGCTAGGGTCATCTGGGAAAAGGAAACTTCAGTTGAGAAAATGTCTTCATAAGATTGGCCCACCAAAAGCAAGTCTGTGGGTCATGTTCTTAATTAATGACTGACAGAGAGCCCGGCCCATTGTGAGAGTGGTAACGCCCCTTGGCAGGTGGTCCTGGGTTGCACAAGAGAGTAGACTGAGCAAGCCATGAGGTGCAAGCCTCTGAACAGCCCTCCTCCATGGCTTCTGCTCCAGTTCCTGCCTCCAGGATCCTTCCTTGAATTCCTGTTTTTGCTTCCTCTGATTATTGATTGTTTAACCTGTAAGACAAAACAAAACAAAATAAAACCCTTTCATTCCCAACTTATTTTTAGTCATGTTGGTTTATCATAGTTACAGACACCTAACTAATGCAATATCTTCTATTTAAAATTCAACATATCTAGACAATGCACAATACACACATACACACCTCCTTCTTGCCAACACAGACTAGAGTTTATGTGCTCTCTCCTAGCATGTTGACACTTCAGACTGGTTGTCAGCAGCATCATTCAGTGAATACATCCCAGGTGTTCTCTATTACCATAAGTTCACATATAGGTTTCTCTTTCCCAGAATCTCCTGAAGAAGATGCTGACATATCTCCATTTTAGAGTCAGGGAAACTGAGGCACAGAGAGATTACATAAGTAACAGACTCATGCAGTTATATAGAACTAAATTTCAAATCTGCGAAGTCAGTCTTTAGGGCACCCACATAACCACTCACTGCACTGCCAAGAGTTGCCCAATCCTCAATATTCCAATCTAAGAAATAAGAGATAGAAGAAAAGACAGAAAGTAAAAGAGGGAACCAGAAGGCAACGAGATATTTTGCAAAAAAACAAATAACAAAACAACAAAAACCAACCAAAAGAATCTTGTTAAAAGAAATAAATCTTTCATTTTATTGTTGTAATGTTACAAATATAATATTCACTACTAATAAGAATTAAAACATTTGGCTACCAACATATCAGAAGAAAAATCATTATTTGCAACATTAAAAATATGTAAGAAATGAGACCAAGTACTGCAAATGAGATAATATTGCAAAAATATGAGTGAGTTTAGTTTTCCTATTACAAACTTTGGAGGAAATAAAAAGTAAAATGTAGGCATGTTACTATGTTATGTTATATATTTTAAAGTAATTTATGATAATTTACCATAATAATAGTATACATAATGAAATAACATAGCATATATTTTATATACTAAACCTCCAGATGTATAAGAAAGTACAAGAGATTAGTGATGTATTTATTTATTTATGTTTTTGAAAATCAATAAAGTACAAATCTTAAAATAAGATGGGAGATTTGCATAATTAAAAACTTAAATGCTAATGTTACATATGCATAATTGTAATGATATGACAAATCTTACATAATAATGCCATAAATCAATAAAGAAAATATGTTACTCTAAAGGCTAAGGAGCTAATGAGAGGAAACAGATAATTAAGACTTAAAATTGTTCAAAAACATTAATAAATAAAAGTTCATTTTATTAGAAAATAAATTACAAATTCAACTCTCCAATGAATAAATCTTTAAGCATAAAATATTCCTTTTGATAAAAACGACTCCTAGAACTGCTTTTGACTGATGCATATTTTGATGCCTTATCCATGTCGAGCCCTGCAAATGCCCATGTCTTCAAGGCTGGAGCTATAGCCAAGCAGCAAAGAAGTTTCCTAGTTTACTTGAGACCCTGGACTTGATCCACAGCAGTACAGCAATCCAAACAAGAAAATCTCTGTGTTCTCTGAGCCAGATTTCTATGCCTAACACTTTTTCTTAAAAAAGCTAAAATATACGGATTTAAGATATTTGACCAAGCATTTGTGGGAACAAGAGTAGGCATTTTTATCCAAGGATAAGTTCATACACAACATCAAAGTCCTATTTCTGAATATTATTTAATAGCATAGCAAAAACAACATAAAATGAAGAAAAATTATCAACATATAGTTGTAGTCCAGATGTATGTAATGAAAATATATGGCATATACCACAATCAAGTTTTTACAAACTTTTAAATATGCAGCTCTATGCACTGAGAGAGAGACCCAAAGGGAAGTGCGTGGAACTGTGGCTGTGCTCACCTGTGAACGTGGGGGTCAGGATGAGCCTGCTTTCTTGTTAGGACTTTATTTTCTAAGTAGTCTCCTGTGGACATGTTCTATTCAATAACCATTGCAAAATGTTATTTTTGAAGCAAGTTGTCAGATTTGATGGCTTCTTTGACAGATGGCATGCCAGCCGGCACATGTCCACTGTGCAGTGGTCTCAGCGTGCCCCACGTCACTAATTACTCTCTGTGACAGTTGGGATGATTAGAAAATGTCCCTATGATTGAGCCCAAATCTGTCACCCTGTTAATTCTGTCCACTGATCAAAAGTGTATCTCCTCTGCCATATGGCGAGTCCTCAGCCTCTCAATGACAACTGTCCTGTTAGTGCTGAGTTTCCCCACTTAGTTGTTCTTAGCTTCTTGACCCATCCCCAGCACGGACCATATCTACTTAGCTTTCACAGCAGAACTATGTTTTAGGTAAGTAGAAACATAATGATTGGCATTAGGTCTGACTTTCTTGATTATCGGTGGGGGGGAGGTGTGGGAATCTGTGTTTTGAAGTTCAGTGTGGTCACTTCTCTATGACCTAACCTGGTTTCCATAGCAACATTTTCTCAGGCCACATCACAAGATAATCAGCTCCATCCCTCCCCTCCTATTACCATCTTACCTTACCACTGTGCCAGCGGAATGCAACCAGTCAGTCAAGGCACCTTTTTAAAAGGCTGCATGGCAGTACATCTGCTGGGGGAATATTATGTAGCTATCAACACTACCAAGGCAATGATCCCCCAAATTGCCCATAGAATGAGATTCTGTAACTAAAGGCAGACTAGAAATTCATATGTTCACTGAGGTGGTCCACAGCAAAAGCAAATGGATTCTACCAATAGAAATGGGATAGTAAAATGTTTGTGAGATTTATACCAATATGATACTTCTATGAGTGGGTTTGCTCAAGTAGATTCCTCAGGCATAAGCTCATGGTTTCCATTATGCCTCAAAATTATCACGTGATTGTTTTATAAAATATCCCAGGGCTTGTTTTTACTCCAAGATCTGAGCTGAGTCAACAGAATGTCCGCCTGTAGGAGTGTTTCATGACTCCAGATGTTCTTGTTACCTTTAAAAGACAAATGACAGGACAAAGAGATTAAAAGGATTTTACTGTGTTCATTTTGGTAAGGGTTTTAGTGCTTCCAGAGATGGATAGGGCAGAGGAGAGGTGGTCATGAAGCAGGCAACCTGCTGGGAGGAGAATCTCAGGCCTAGAGTCACAGAGGATTCAAAACCCACCTCAGAAACCAGTTTTCTACCTCAGCTCCATCCGTCCCCTCCTGTCACCAGCTCACCACAGTGACACTGGAAGGCTGTGGGTTTTCGGTTTTCCCCTCTTCTTATCTTCACACTCTTTCAAAAACCCTTCTGGTGGAAGAAAGAATTCATTTTCAAATACTAGATTCCAAATGGTTTGGCAAGAAATTCTCAGAGAAATGGTGCTGACATTCCTGTCCACAGTGGTAAGGTCTTAGATGTTATGTCCACACACCCATTCACATGTGGAAATCTTTCAAAACTTGTTATTACCTCCCTCCCCCCCCTCTGCGTGTATGTGTGTGTGAGTGTGTGTGTGTGTGTGTGTATGTGTGTGTGTGTGTGTGTGTGTGTGTGTGTGTGTGTGTGTGTGTAAATGCTAGTGCCACAAAGTATGCCAGAAAGTCAGAGGACAACCTGTGAGAGTCAATTCTCTCCTTCTACCACGTGGACCATGAGGATCGAACTGAGCGTCCAAAGGCTTGGCAGCAATCACCTATAGCCCATTGAACCATCTCACTTGCCCATATGTAGAAATCTTAACCCCTTAAATAGAGAAGCAGAGCTTTTGAAGACAGTGATTTCATGAGAATTGATCCCCTTTCCCCCCAGGAGTGAGCTTAGTGCCCTTATAACACTACCTTAAGAATAGGTTTGCAAGCAGGATGGTGGTGATTCACAGCTTTAATTCCAGCACTAGGGAGACAGAGGCAGGCAGATTTCTGTGAGTTCGAGGACAGCCTAGTCTACAGAGTGAGTTCAGGACAGCTAAAACAACACAGAGAAACTCTGTAAAAGGAGTAGGTTTCCAGCTTTCCTTTCTGTGATGCTTGCCCGAAAAGCTATGTGACACCATTCTATTATGCTGTCACTATCTCTGCTTAATTCCAGCCATCACTCCAACCATGGTTTTAATACCAGCATTCAAGTGCAGAGGTAGAGGCAGAAGCAGATGAATTTCTGTGAGTTCCAGGCTAGCCTGGTCTACATAGTAAGACCTTGTCTCAAACAAAAGGATTTATTTTTTCCTGTTTCTATTTGCTAACATTTTCTACACCAAGAGACCATATAGCACAGAGTAAAAATTTGAATAAAGGCTATGACAGCTGTCAGGAGTGAATTCCAGATATTACATTTAACTATGCCCTGACTCCCATCTCTGGTCGATTGTCCTGGGGTGTTTTCGAATAGAGGTGAAATGTGGGAGAATTCTCAGAACTTGTCTTTCCCATTTTATAAGCATGGAGTAATAAGATGGCCAATGATGAACTATTGACCAGGCACTGTAAGAATCCAGGGTTTATATTTAAACTGCTCAGCCCGTTATAAATTTTTCCTGTAACAATCCAGACTAAGATGGCAGTGGTTATGACCTGCTTACCAAACAGCTTAATGTGGATAGAGTGTGAGGAGAGAGCCAACCAGGACATTAGGGTATCCCGGAAGCAACAGAAGCAGGAAGGTGTTTCCAGCCTGGGAACTGGGGGCTGGGGCTGAGCAGCAGGAGCAATAGTTGCAGCTCCAGTAAGGTCAGGACAGGGCCTTGCTTAGAATCTCTGTCTAGGAAAGAACACATGAGAAAGAACTCTTATTTCCTCTTTACCCAAGCCCTCCAGTCTTAGAATGAACTCTCCTCAGCCCCCATGAATGGATCCAATAATGTCAGTCTTCTACATCAAAAGCAAAGCAGAGAAGGAGGAGGGCAAGTGGGTACCAATCAGGATGGTGTGTTTCTTGCTAAGATACAGGAAGGACATTGCTCCAGGGAACACAACGGATCTCTCAACAGTCAATCTATTTTGAGCACCAACTTAAAGGCTACGGCCCCAGTTGTGTGCAGGTCAAGTAGAGTTTAAGGCAGAGTATAGCCACCATGATGCATACATGGTATCATGTTGGATAGGTTGGCAATTGACAACTAGCAGGGTCAGAAAAGACAGGGTCCATTCACCCAGAAATCAGAGGAAGAGTAATCTCTAGTGTTTCACAAGTCAGCACTTGTAATGGGTCTTGTATCCACAAAGGAAAAGCCTTCGAAGCTTTTCTTCTGACCAAGAAGCCACCATGTTCTCCATCTTGCACAATACTATGAGAAAGGGAGAAACTGATACACTTTGAGTCAAACCAGTGATTTGATTCCAAAATTCCATCTATGTCACAGATAACTCACATGATTAAGAGAATTGACTATAACCTTATGTGAAATGTTTAACCAAAATGATGACACAGGTCACTAAAGTGAGTTTCCCCAGTGTCTCTATGAGGGTTATGGATTATTCATCCTCTAGAAAAGAGGATTTTTAATACATTCCCAGGAATCCTGGCATATAAAACAAGTGTGCAAATCAAGCAGCCATTGATCAAAAATTCACAAAGAAGTGTGTCTTGAAACAATTTCTTGGTGCACATGTAACATCAAGAGATAAAGTAGATTTCATGCTAATGCGATAGCCATGGTTGTTTACCTTCATATGAAGAATTAAATGGTGGCTAAATATCACATGGAAGGGCATAGCATCTTCAATGCTGTTCAGAGCTGATTGATATTCTAGTTTTATGGCCATCAGTCCTAATAACACTGAACCACATAAGCACACAGTCACAATGGCAGAAGTATGTTTAGGACCGTTTCAAAACTTGTTCAGCCCACATTGTGGTGGTATGAAGGAGAATGACTTCCATAGTTTCATATATTTGAATGTTTTGTTTTGAGTTATGGGAACCATTTGGGAAGGATTAGGAGGTGTGGCCTTATTGGAGAAAGTGTGTCACTCAAACTGGGCTTTGAAGTTTCAAGAGCCCACCCCAGGCCAAGTTTAGTCTGTCTGCCTGTTACCTGCTTATTAAGATGTGATCTCTCAACTTTTGCTCCAGCCTCATGCCTGCCTGCCTGCTGACATGCTTCTTGCCATCATGTTAGTGGAGCAACCATCTAAAACTATAAGCAAGCCCCTAAGTAAAGCCTTCTTTTATAAGTAGTGTCGGTCATGGTCTCTTTTCACAGCAGTAGAACAGTAACTAAGACACAACCCAAAATTCATTAAACTATTTTCTTATGAAATTCAAGTAAGCAACTTAAACAATTTATTTTTTAAATCATGTTTTTCATTTATTAATTTTGTGTTGGTATGCATGTGCACAGTGTATACATAGAAGTCAGAGGACAACTTGCAGAAATCTGTTCTCTTCCTTTACCATGTGGATCCCAGGGATCAAATTCAGATTGTCGGGTTTGGTGAAGGGTCCTTTACCCATTGAGTATCTCACAGGCTTACGCTCAAACATTCCAACACAATCCAGTCCAGACATGCATTGTTACTTATATGCTGAGGAGAGGTAATAGGAAAATACAAAAGGCTTTCATTTTCATATTAAGCTGTTCTGTTTCTGTAGGAGCAAAGAATTTTGTGTGCAGAGTAAAGACACAGTAGTTCATAACATGCAGTCATCTAAAACATCTAAGCAAGAAACTTCAGTGGTCCCCGACTCTGAGAGACCGAATGCCCACTCAAAGTACACGTTACATAGCACATTCATAAAGAACTCAGATTCACTGTACATCTGACTTGAAATTTATATTTGGAACTATGTATTTAGATTCCTTTTTACTGTTTGCCAAAGTTTTCATGACCCCCACATTCAGTTATACTACCCCATATGGAGGTCAGTTCAAGAAACTGCGCCCCCCAAAAGCCCATGTTATCTATGAATGGAGAGAGACCCAGGGTTCAGCTTAATAATTATCTAGACATGTGGCTTATTTGTTACACAGCTCTTCCAGAAGGAACTTTGCCTGAGAACAATCACACCCTTCTCAAAGGCAGAACAAAATCCATGCCCCTCCTCTTCCTCCTCTCCTTAGCAAACGTTGTGCAGAGATGCTCAGGATGCGGAAGGCCCAACCCCATTGCTCCTGCCCTTTTCTTTACTCATGTTTCTTGTTTCTTATCAGGCCTTCAGCTTCTAGGATTTCTCTTAGGTTTCTGTCAATGATAAGAGCTGTTGTTAATGATTTTATTTGAAACCTGTCATTACTCAAGTCTATGCACATCAGACATCTACTTAGCCAGCTTTCAACACCATTTTCTGCTCATTTCTTTATCATCATCATCATTTTTTATTATATTTTGTTATTTAAAAAAATCTTTAAATTTAAATATATTTTGATTATATTTTTCCCCTCCTCCAAGTTTTTCCAGATCATCTCCCCCTACCTATCTGGCCAACTTAAGTTCTTTCTCAAAATACAAACTAAAACCTAATATAATAACAAAACCCTCCAAAATCAAGAAAAAAAATAAAACAATGACCAAAAATAAAAAAAGGAAAAGCTATAACCAAATAAAAGCACTCTCTCTCTCTCTCTCTCTCTCTCTCTCTCTCTCTCTCTCTCACACACACACACACACACACACACACACACACACACACACACACACACAAACTGTAAAGTCCATTATATGTTAGACAACTACTTATGAATGAGAGACTTACCCTGGTGTGGTTGGTGAGATTTTCCCTCTCCCAGTAGATATAAATGTCAGTTAACCTTTGCCCTAGTGGTTAGGTTTTCATTCATTCATTTATTTAAAAAAAAATAACAAAATGATCTATGATAGATGAAGCAAAAGCTCTCACATTGAAGTTGTACAGGACAAACCATCAGAAGGGAATGAGGGAGCCCAGGAGAAGGCACAAGAATCAGAGACCTACTTGTTCTCACACAATATGAACCATTTCCTCCTATAAAACAGTGTACCCGGGCTCACACGCTGAGAAAGGAGACCTCCAACCCTGTCAAGCTGAAATTTATCTTTAACACTTGTCCAGATGCATTTACAACCCTCCAGGCAGAATGAAGATATGCAAAAGAGACCCTGAACTCCCTCTTTTCCGTGGGAGGTGACAATGGACCCCCAAGCAACTGAGGTTTCTCTAGGAGTCTTGTGCTGGGAGGAGGAAAAGACTGCAGCCCCAGTGCCAGCCAGAGGGGAAGCTTGTCCCAGGGAAGGACACGTCACAGTATTCTGACAATGATAAGGGCTGCAACCACAGGACTGCTTAGTTATATGTACTTCTTGCTGTCAGTTTAAACTAAACCTCATGTCAGGACTCCAAAGATGCATTTTGAGGGATTTGTCTCTGGACCTCTTGACTTGTCCCTCTTTGCAGTGTGGCTGCATTGAAAACACCTCTTTTATCTGCTTTTAATTGTTGCTTCTTTAACTATTGAGGACAGATGCTCGAGCCCAGCTTACCAGGGCAGCCAGGGCATAGGTTCTGCTCCTCGCAACTGGTAATACTGCTTTTCTTTTCTGCTCCCTTCTGAGCACTTATTCACCCTCTTAGTAAATGGTTAGACCTTAACTGGCCCCTTCATCCCTCTGTGTTACTACACACTTCATTTCCCCACCCAATCTTAGTTTATCTTTATATTCTGAGAAATCTTTCTGTGTGAGTATGGGTGTAGGGCCATCCTACTGGAGCATGGGAAGCTACTCAGAGACTGGATTCCAGAAGGAAACTGGAAAATTGATGGCCACACACACGCGCGCGCACGCACACACACACACACACACACACACACACACACGCACACACACACACACACACACACACCAGCAGCAGCGATCAATTGCCAATAGCTCATTTGTTTGAAGAGAACTTCTCCAAGCCTAGGTAGTGAAAGAGCAGAGAACTGCTTGTAGTCTACATCTATCACTGTTATCCCGTTCCTTCCTTCCTTCCTTTTTCTTTTTCTCTTTCTCTCTCTCTTTCTTTATTCCTTGCTTGCTTCCTTCCTTCCTTTCTTTCTAAACTTTATTTATTTATTTTATGTATGTGAGTACACTGTAGCTGTCTTCAGACACACCAGAAGAGGGCATCAGATTCCATTACAGATGGTTGTGAGCCACCATGTGGTTGCTGGGAATTGAACTCAGGACCTCTGGAAGAGCAGTCAGTGCTCTTAACTGCTGAACCACCTCTCCAGCCCCCTATTCCCCCCTCTTAATTGCACTGCGCTCTCATCTAGAGGGTTGCGCTTTCCTCATTATTGCATTTGATAAGATGCCACGTGTATCCATTACTTGTCTCCTTACTGAGACAAAATGTCTGATGAAAGCAACTTAAGGAAGGAGAGATTTATTTGGGCTCACAGTTCAGGGGAATCATGGGGGAGGACTTAACAGCAGGAGCTTCAGACAGCTGGTTACATAGTGTCTGTCCACAGGAAGCAGAGAGATGGTTAGTATGTAGTCCAGGTCCCCAGCCCATGCCATGGCACTGCCTACTGTTGAGTCTTCTCACCCCCGCTAAGCTCATCTGGATGGCCTCTCACAGGCATGCCCAGAGCTCTGTTTCCTGGAGAATTCTAGATCCTGTCAAGTTGACAATCAGTATTCCCTATCATCCATCATCTCATATGACTTCTCTCAGTCTGTCATTCTCTCCAGTTCCAGTCATGATTCCAGTCACCCCCAGTCACAGCATGATGACTCTGTGTCCATTAGTGACATCTGTACCTAGCAGACATATACTGATGTTAGAAAAAGGTGTTCGTCTCAGCAGTGAGCAAGCCTGGTCTTGTGTTTCCTGCTATCTCTAAACAGCCCTTGACTTCGTCATCCCTGGCCCCTGCTCTCAGAGGTATAGTCTGTGTGCCCAGGTTTTTGTCAGGTGAGAAGATTGAAGAGGCGCCCCAGAGAAGGTGAGGGGTTTCATCCCTGTGACCACTTTGTCAAGCCTATTCGCTTTGCCCAGTGATACCTTTCCAAGTTCTCTCCTCTCTCACTTAGTCAGTATTTAAATGGTGAAGACTTAGTGGAGCAACAGAGGTAATTCCTGCATCTCAAAGACACAAGCCACCTGCCTGCTCAGGCTTACCTAAATCTAATAATCTAAAAACAAAGAGCAGTCTCCTGAAGCTGCCGTGCATGCATCTGGCTTGAGCACAAACAGAGGCTGGAAGACTGGGGCCTGACACAGAGCCATCCAGTTTCTAGGGACAGGAAGAAGGAAATGGGCTCCAATTCCCTTCACTCTTCTCTGAGATCGCTCAGAGGAGTGGGTTTGACAATGTCCAGTCCCTGCCCTGGAATTCTCTAGCTCTGAGCTCACTCAATCAGGGGACATCTGTGTCTCTTGACATCAAGTCTTGGTGGCATTTGAACTTGGGTAGCCTTCCTTATGAGGCTCATTATGCACTGCGTAGCCATTCAACAGGAAAGGGGTGAACTTACCCTTTAGAGTTGGGGACAGTGCCGTCTGTCGGTGAGAGGTATCAGTTGTCCTGCTAGTCACATACGGCTTCATAAGTGTTAATTGCTGGGAATGAGATAAGCCTGATACAATTTTTCCAGGATTCTTTTATTTTTAAAGATCCAATTTGTGCATGCACCTTATAGAAGCCTGTTTAAGCAGCTTTGCACATGCAGAGGAATTAGACCCAGAAGCATACTATTTGTCTCTAGAAACTGAAATCTTCTTAGGTCCCTAGTGCTGCTGAATCCAGAAAAGCTGACATTCCTCATACAAGGTCACTTCTGGTCAGAGATTGAGTCTCCTAGGTAACTGCACAGTCATTTGAAAGGTCCTTTTTTTCTCAAGGATGACCCAAGTTCTGAGGCAGACAGAGAGGATGGAGAAGAAATTTGAATCCCAAGGTCAATGGGTAGCTGGTCTGAGATCTTCTGTGGAGCTACTCATATTAGCCATCTCTGATCATTTGGGTCCGTTGCCATAACTGTTGTTCAGTAGACTTTCTTTATTCGTGCAGATTTCATTTCATAACCAAATTGATTAGAAAGTTCAGGAACTCCTGCGTGTATCCACATTGCATGGTCCACTGGCCCATCTGATGAGGCAGTTGCACTTATGTTACACCGGACGAGCCTGCATTGACAGATCACAGTCACAATCTGCGGGTTTTCACAAACGTATAATGACGTGTTCCCAGCATTGTTGTAGCACACATGATAGCTTCACTGCTCTGATATTCTCCATGGGCCCCACTTACTCATCCCTCCCTCCTCCTTCAATTCTGATCTCTTCCATTTCCCCATTGTTTTGCATTTTCCAGAATATCAAATGATTGGAGACATATAGCACAAAGCCTTTTCAACTCACTTCAACCACCTACTAAGATGCTTTAAGTCTCCTCCAAATCTTCTCACGACTCAGTGGCTCATCTCTTCTTAGAACATTGCGATGTTCCATTGTCTGGATGTACCACAGTATATCCACCAATCCTTCTCTTGGAGGGCACCTGGATTGGTTCCCATTTTGGGCAACAATGAGCAGTACTGCCATAAATGTCCATGTGAGGGTCTTATATGGATATGAATTTTCAGGGCTGAAAACTAACATGCAAATATCAGGCAAACACTAACATGTACTATTGTTAGATAAAACGCTAAGACTTTGTTCAGTTCCATAACAAAGTGTCCAACTGACTTTGAGAGTGACTGCTCCATCTTGGATTTCCACCAGACATGAATAAATCGTTCCTTTGTATCCTCACCAGCATTTGGAGTCTAGGCTGATCTCATTGGCCTGTATTGCATGTTGATGTCGTTTTAGTTTGTGATTCCTAATGACATGTGAAATAGAACGCCTTCCCACATGGCTATTTAACATTTTAATGTCTTTTTTGATGAGCTATCTGTCATAGGTCCCACCCATTTTAATCAGATTGTTTATCTTTTATTGTTGACTTTTTAGCCTTCTTTGTATGTTTTAGATAATAGCATTTTATCAGACGAGGTCCTTTGCAAATATTCTTTCCCAGGCTGTGCTTGCCTTTTCACTCTCTTGACTTTGTCTTTCACAGAGCAGAGGTTTTTAATTTTAATGAAGTCCTGCTTATTAATTCTTTCTGTCATGGATTGTGCTTTTGGTGTCCTTTCTAAAAAGTCTTTGCCAACCCCAAGGTCATCAAGGTTTTCTCTTACTTTATTTTTCCTGGCAGGACTGAATATTGAACTTAAAACCCTGTGCATGCTAGACAAGCCCTCAGCCTTCTCCTAGGTCACCTTTTCAGGAACTTTGTAGTTTCATTTTTATATGTATTGTAGAATACATTTTGAAATAATTTTTTAGATTTGCTTTCTATTTTAATGTTTGCCTGTCTATATGAATGTATGCTACATATATGCAGCTACCCATGAAGGCCAGAAGAGGACATCTGACCTCTGGAGTTGGAGTTACATGTGGTCCTAAGTCACCTGGCATGGGTGCTGGGAAACTGAATGTGGGTCCTCCAGAGCATCTTAACTGCTGAGCCACCTCCCAGCCTTGAGATAGCGGAAGCTCACTGTTTAGATTCTTCTCTTCATATGCGGATGGATATCCAGTTGTTTCAAGACTGTTTGTTGAGAACTCTTTCTTTTCTCTGTTGTTGCTTTTGTTCCTCTCAGCCATGTCACACTGATCTATTGTGGTGTAAATTGCAACCTTGCCTTAAGTATGCCATCCTGGGAGCTGTGGTTCAGTCCTAGGTGCTCAAGACCCCAGAGTGGCCTCTGCCTCTGCTGTTGGCACCTAATCCAGTCACTACAACTCTATCCCTTCAGTATGATTAAAGATGTAGAGCCCCTGTGAGAGTTTTAGAGATGCTACTTGTGAGAAGCAAGGCTCTGCTCCGAAGTTCTCCTTGCAGTTCTTTGGAATTTGCTGCCAGAATCCTCTCTGGGCAGTATGCCTTTCTCTTGCCAGAGTGTTGAATTTTCATTTCCTTCTGGGCAGGAACTAGATACTTTAACACCATGCATTCTTTTCATGATCTATTTTCTTAAATAGAAAATATATCCCTTCCTCCTTTATAATTCTTAGCTTATTTATTCTTGAGAGAGCCACTTTGAAAAATACAAATACTCAAGCAAAACAAAAAGACTTACATTCTTCATATGGAAAATTTGACTTTCAAGGTTATTTAGAGTGCAACATATCCATTCAGCCACTCTATTGCTATTGTCTGTTCTCACTCAAGGGAGAGGCTCAAACTGTCCTCCCTGTGACAGTTCATACAGCCAGCTGTCTGGCTCCTCAGCCAGTGATGAACAGGAAATGGTATTAGATATCATAAGACACGCATATGTGCATATCATGAATACACACAGAGACAGGCATAGATTTGAAGCAAAGAAATAGATAAGTTCTAGAACCAAAAGAAACGGAACACCATATATACATTGGTATAGGAACCAAAAGAAACGCAACACCGTATATACATTGGTATAGGAACCAAAAGAAACGGAACACCGTATATACATTGGCATAGTTCTCACTGACCTTAATAGAGGGGCAGCTCTGGGGAAAGGGGCTGGAAAGATGGCTCAGCTTGCTAAGAACACCAACTGCTCTTGCAGAGGACCTGGGTTTGGTTCCTAGCATCCACACAGCAGCTCACAACCATCTGTAATTATAGTGCCAAAGGATATAGTGACCTCTTCTGGCATCTGTGAGCAACAGATATGTATATGGTACACTCAAACACATTAAAAACCTAATTACGGGTTATACCACTAGCTAATCATACAATCAAGGAGGAGTTATGATTTCAATAATTTTATCCAATTCAATACAATATTCATCCAAATATTTATTTAAATGGTTAATTGCTCCTATTAACTAGAAGAAACATTTGTGGGTTTTTTTGTTGTTTTGTTTTTTTTTTTGTTTTGTTTTGTATATAGCAGTGGGGATTCAACCTGTGGCCTTAAGCTTATTAGGTTAGGCACTGATACTCATGGCCCCTAAGGCATTTAAGTTTGATTTTCTTGCATTTTTGTTTTATTTTTTCTTTTCTATATACACTTCCAAAACTTTTAATGTATATAAGATATTTAATCAGATTTACTCCGAACTTAAAAGCATGTAGAATGCAGTTGACAGTATAATATCTTACAGTTTAAGGCTATCACACTGCAAGTGTCCCAGAGCACCAAGGAAAATGAAAACAAAGAATTTTTCAATGAAATCACCTTAGATTTCAATAAATTTTAAAGGAGGTTTTTCCAAATACAATATCCATCATAAAAATCAAGCATAACCAAGAACAGAAGATCATACAACTAAATTAGTCTTACAGAGTAATCTCACAACAGAAACAATTTACATATACGCCAAATAGAGAGTTATCAGACATTCCAACCCATGTTAATTACCATGATAAAGGAGATGAAAGCCAAGTCTGAAGTTTTGGGGGGTTTTTTGTTTTTGTTTTTTTGGGGGGGTTTTTTTGAATAAGGAACAGAATACTAACATGATTCAGAAACACAGTTGCTGAGACTTTACTTTATACAAGTATTGAAGTAGTTTAACTTGAAGATGCAAGAATACAAGTAGGGCAGAAGTAAACAGAACTATACCTTCTAGATCCCAAGCAAAGAATATCCATAAAGACACATTGCTTTTACAGTTAAAAACTAGACTAATAGCCGACTTCACAGCTGCAATAATGAATGCCAGAGGTGATGGAAAGAAATAACTGACAGAGCCATGTGTACCTAGTAATACATCTCTTGCAAATGAACAGAAAATGAAATAAAAAAAAAACCCAGAGATCAGGACTGTATTCTACTAATATTCATTATAAGACAGTTTAAAGGGTATAATTAGGAGTGTAATTCGGTGCTCTTAATGGAGGACTCTTAGAGATTTGAAAAATAACAACCTCAATAAAATTAGCCATAAAAATCAAATATAATCTATTATATAGACCAAGGAAAACATTGTTTAGGAAGAGGTAAATTACACAAAGGACAAAAATAGACACCCATATATAAATAAATATGGAGAAACTGGAACTCAAATTATTCAGAGGAATTTGCCTTATTTGGAAGAAGAGTATAAAAATAGCAGTTAACATTGATAGGTTAAATTTCGTAATTTTTATAGTACCTATCATCAAAATTGAAAAAGAAGGTCTACCTTACAGATCATTAGATGAAACTATGAATAAAATAAAATAGATCCAACCCAGAGAGACAAATGATATGCATGCAATGATGTCAGTTTAAATCCAGGTATATCACACAAAAGGGGCGGGAAACATGCCAATTCAGTGAGACAGCATCAATGAGTATGCATGCATGCTCATGTGTGTGGGTGCTGAGAGAGAGAGAGAGAGCGAGAGAGAGAGAGAGAGAGAGAGAGAAAGAGAATACATCACACATCATCCTCAGAAATACCATAAACTCCATTTAAGACAGGGCCTCTCCTTGATCTAGAGTTTACCAATTAGATTAGATTTGGCTAAATTTTTTTTGAGTGGTAGAGACCCAGGTCAGGTCCCCAGGTGTGTGGCACTAAGCATTTTATTGACTGATCTGTCTTCCCAGGCCTCATACTGAGACTTCTTTTTTTTTTGGATACTTTATTTACATTTCCAATGTTTCCCCCTTTCCAGGTCTCCTCTTTGGAAACCCCCTATCCCCTCCCCACTCCCCCGCCTCTATGAGGGTATTCCCCCCACCCACCCACCTACCTACCCACTCCCACGTATTCCACCTTTACATTCCCCTTTACTGGGGCCTCTAACACCCTCAGGCCCAAGGGCCTCTCCTTCCCCTGATGGCCAACAAGGCCCTCCTCTGCCACATATGTGGTCTGAATCATGGGTCCCCCCATGTGTATTCTTTGGTTGGTGGTCCAGCCTCCAGGAGGACCTGGGGGGGGGAGGGGTCAGGCCAGTTGACACTGTTGCTTCCTCCATAGGGCTGCAGACTCCCTCAGCTCCTTCAGTCCTTTCTGCAACTCCTCCATCTGGGACCTCACTCTCAGTCCAGCAGTTACTGTAAAGTGAAACTTGGGTATTCTGAACTTTTGGGCTAATATCCGCTTATCAGTGAGTACATACCATGTTCGTTCTTTTGTGACTGAGTTACCTCGCTCAGGATGATATTTTCAAGTTCCATCCATTTGCCTGCAAATTTCATTAAGTCCTTGTTTTTAATAGCTGAGTAGTACTCCATTGTGTAGATGTCCACATTTTCTGTATCCATTTCTCTGATGAGGGACATCTGGGTTGTTTCCAGCTTCTGGCTATTATAAATATGGCTGCTATGAACATAGTGGAGCATGTGTCTTTATTACATGTTGGAGCATCTTCTGGATGTATGCCCAGGAGTGGTATAGCTGGGCCCTCAGGTAGTATTATGTCCATTTTTCTGAGGGTCCGCCAAACTGATTTCCAGAGGGGTTGTACCAGCTTGCAATCCCACCAGCAATGGAGGAGTGTTCCTCTTTCTCCACATCCTCGCCAGCATCTGCTGTCACCTGAGTTTTTGATCTTAGCCATTAAAAAACTCAGAGACTTCTTAAACTGAAGTAAGACATGTATATTTCAAATAGAGTGAGGAGAGTTGGCAGAAGAGTATTCCAGGATTACTAACAGAGAGGCAGCAGGAAATAGTATCGCACGTCACTCACTTACTTGAGTCCTTACACAAAAGGGCAGAGATGGAGAATACTGAGTGCTGAAAAATGAAGTGTCTTGCGCTCAGAATTTTCAGTGTGGAGTAAGGCTAGACAAACCTCTCAGTCTGGAGGTAAAGGCTACGCTTAGGAAAGGAAATATCCAGTCACTGGGTCTGTAAATAGAGGATTCAGTTCTCACCAATAGCTAACCAAAACAGACTTGTGACTAGATCATTTTCCATGAACAATTACCAAGATACCTCCTGTATTGTTTTTATGAGTGTCTCTGGAAGCCAAAGTAATTGGCATAACCACGACATACCACAACCAGTGGAGTAATTGATGTCAAGCTTCATGGTACTTACTGTTAGTTCTCATGAGAAGCTTGACTGTTTAGTGCTTTCTCAGAGCAGATCTATAGTGACCTGAAGACACATGTCTCTCTGATGTTCTGCTTATAAATATTTATCCTCAACTTGGTGGCTGTGATTGATTTATTTATGCATTCGCAAGCCTCAGAACATCAACATAGTCATTTAAGACTTTGATGGACTCATACTATGTTTCTTCAAGTTAAAGCTATTTTTTAAAAGATTTATTTATTTTTTAAGATTTATTTATTTTATTTACACGAGTACACTGTAGCTGTCTTCAGACACACAAGAAGAGGGCATCAGATCCCATCACAGATGGTTGTGAGCCACCATGTGGTTGCTGGGAATTGAACTCAGGACCTCTGAAAGAGCAGTCAGTGCTCTTAACCGCTGAGCCATCTCTCCAACACCCAAGTTAAAGCTATTTTTAACGAGTATTCCAAAGTTTATACATCATAAGGAAGTAATTTATTGTGAAATAATAGTGTAATCTTATAAATGACCTTATTTGGGGTTGGAGGGATGGCTCAGCTATTGTAAGCATTTGCTCTTCTTGTAGAAGACTGGGTTAATCTCCAGCATCCACGTGACAGATCACAACCATTTGTCACTATCTAGCCCCTGTGCACACTAGTACACGCATGGTACACATGCATACATGCAGGCACACACAGAGACACATACAATAAAATAACTAATTTTTTTCTAAAGAGACTTGACTTTAAAAATGACTTTATAGGGCCTCCAAAACAGTTTTGAACATGGCAGATAATGCTGATAGACCATCAGATTGTTGAAACATATTGAAACCCTTGATAGTCACAGTGAGTTCATAGAGGATGAGGTGATGGGGTTTACATAAACTACAAATAGATCAAATTAAAGCAAAATAGGTCAATACTCTTAAGAACATATGATTATTATTTTAAGTAGCTAAATTAATGTCTGTTGATCATTTGGGGTTTTTATTGTTGCTCTCTCTCTCTCTCTCTCTCTTTCTCTCTCTCTCTCTCTGTATGAAAGAGGCTTACATCTCAAGGGTCATGAACACAATGCATTTAAATAGTGACTATCTAATAAACAATATCAAACATGTGCCTGTATTAGGACTCAAAAGAATAGAAGCATTCAGAAAACTGTAAAAAACAAACATGAACGTGGTCTTACTTAATAAAATTTAAGTAATCAACTGATTACAAATTAATGAATTTTTTGAACTATTTCTTAATCAAATCAATTAGAAGTGTAATCAGTGTAATCTTAAATTTAAAAAAGGAAACCTATTCTGTGGACACAGATTTTTATATCAAATATGGCAAATAACTACCCACAACTTTCTGTTACTGTAACAAAATAGCAGAGGCAACCTGTGGAGTGAAAAGGGGTTTTTGGCCTCATTGTTTCTGAGCTTTCATTCCATGATCAGATGGCCCTGCTGCTTTGGGCCAATAGTGAAACAACCACACATGGTGGAGGTGCAAGGGAGAGGGAAACCAGTCACCCTCCTGCCAGGAAAGAGTGAAGTGAGGACCTGGGTCTCACAGTGCTCCTCAAGGGCATATCTCCTATGATCCAAAGATTCCCAAATAAGTTTTACTTTTATCAGATTCCACCACCTCCCACAATTCCTGGGACCAAACCTTTAGCACATGGGCCCTTGTAGAACAAACAACATACAGTCGGAGTGAGAAATTCTACAAATCAACTTTGTTTTTGTGTTTCACCAACTGCAAACATATGTTTGAAAATTGATTCATCAAAACTGAAACACATTCTGGGTGAGTTTGTGTAACCCAGTGATAAAAGACTTACAGAAGGGCACAGAAAATGACATCAGTATTGAAAAGAGGTGTCAAGCTGCAGGCCCTCTCAGCACACTGCCCAGTGCACAGGATACTCACAAGGCATTAGTTAATGGTAACCTTGATTTTGCTCTTTCTCAATGGTTACACATCTTCAACTTCTGATAGATGGAACACTTCACCAATTAAGATGTTCTCTGTAAGAGATACACTGTGACAAGACGATCCATCCAGGAGATGCTGTCAAAGCCCTGAAATGTAGTACTACACCATCTTTGGAAGTCTAGAATAAAGCCATGTAGACCTACAAGACAAGATGATCACAGCACAATTCAAAGTAATTATGTAAAAGTTATTACATTGCCCAGAGGTGGTAGCACACACTAATAATCCCAGCACTCAGGAGACAGAGGAAGTCAGATAGATCTCTGAGTTCAAGGACAGCCTGGATTACAGAGCAAGTTCTAAGACAATGAGAGTTACATAGAGAAATCCTGTCTCAAAAAACAAAGCCAACCAACCAAACTAAATTAAAAGGCTATGACTTCACCGATATGCCTAACCCACCAACACTCTTCCACCTGCTACCTGAAATGGAAGAGAAAGTGATTTAAAGTTGACACAGTAGGAAGAGGCTTGGCCACTTCCTTTCTGCTCACTGTCTTCTTCCTTTAGACCTGTGCTGTCTGCCCGTTAGCTATAGGTGAGTCACTCTCTCTTTTCTGGGTCTTTCTCTAAAACACCAGATGCACCCACAAACATGACCTGCAAACCCCATCTCTATTGTACTGTCAAAGTCCTCTCAGTCCTGGGTGTTAGTTTTGAATTTCTACCTACTTGCTGAACCTCCCTTCAGTGGCTGTCCCAAAGCGACTGTGCACCAGGAGTCACCCAGCAAGTACCCACTGCGGGGACAGCTAGGATGTGGCAGGCTTTTTTATTCTAAGACAAAAATAAGGTTGCTGAATCCCTGCCCTCAAATGCTCACTCTGAAAGGAAGGAAAGATGCAGACCTTCAGGGCACTGCTGGGAGGTGCCCAGGAGGACAGAGAGGACTGTACTGAAGCCCTTCATCCCAGGGCAGGGCATCTTGTTCCTACCAGTTCCCTGGACAGAGTTATTTTTGTTTTCCTTTCCTGTCCCCTGTCCACAGACAAGGCAAGACTTACTAATTGCATTGCCATGATCTTTTGTGGGCTTGGTATCCACAGCTGCTGTTCTTTGCACCCTCACGGATCCACATCAGCCTCTAATATGGGCTTTTGTGACCTCAGCTTTGCTTCCCGTTTCCTTCAAGCACCAAGGGTTGTCTCAGTGGCTGTGACAAAGCACTTTGACCAACAGCAGCTTCTGGGAGGGGGACTTCATTTTGGCTTAAGGTTCCAGAGTGATGAATCCGTCATGGCAAGAAAGCGTGACAGCAAGTGGTAGGCTTGGTGGCTGGTACACAAAGTTGAGAACTCACATACTTCACTGTAAGTGCAAAGCTGAGAGAGTGAACTAGAAATAGGATGAGTCTGTATACGTTCTTAAAGCCTGTCCCCAGTGACACACTTCCTCCAGGAAGGCTCCTGCTCCTAAACTTCTGCAAACAGTACCACCTACTGGGGACCAAGTGAGCCTAAGGGAGACATTTCTCATTTAGGCCATCACAGAGGATGCATAGGAGATGTACCGCTGTATGTCAGCTCAAGCCAAAGTAATTCCGTGGCTCCCATATCAGTCAGAGAAACAGTAACCACATTCCCTATCTAATATGGAGGGATGGAGCCTTGCATGTGGATTCCCCTACATTCATGACCACATGTGTTCTTTATCATGAATAGATCATCCTTGAGTTGTACCCAGGTGAGGGTAACATGTTGGAGCATGGATCCTGATACCACAGGGGCACAAAACACTGGACTCTGCACATTTTCCCTCTCTTCAAGCAAAGCACATGCATGGACCAACAAGTACTTTCTGAATAAGCTGGTATGTTTTACAGGTGTCAGGGGCTGAAATCAATGAAAGGAAGCCAACACAGTGATGGGAGACTCTCTGCAAAGATCAGCCTAGCATGCCATGTCTGTCAGCACCCCGGAGCCAGGAAGACTGGCGCTGCCTTCCATGAGGGGTAAGAAAATTGGATCTCAGAGAAGGAATGAAGGGGGAAGCCCATGTGATCACGTATGTGGCACAGCAGACTGGGATTCATATCTCTGGAGTCTCATACTCATTTTCATTGGAAAATGTTTGCTTGCTTCTGTTTGAAGGACCTCTAGTGAGTGACAGACTGGGAATCTTCATGTAAGCACCACAAATGCTATGGTGGCCAGCAGTGTTTGTATTTACCTCAACTTTCTCATCTGTGAAATGGGGTGAGATTAAACATTCTAGAGATGGCCATAGCTTTGACATCCTAGCAGTCTGCTGCTTCTGTGACCAAGACAACCTGAGACCATACCTGAGAGAATGTCTGCTCTTTGGACAGGAAACACTTTTGTACAATGTGGTAAGATTCAGTGAGTCAGGAGAGGCAGTCTCTGTAGTGACTGCTTGTCAGCCCCGGGCACAATACAAAGTCTGTTCACCCATGGCTGCCTTTGAGAAAATGAGCATCTGTGCCCCAGTCTCTCATCTCTCCTGTGAACACTACTTCATCTTTAATCATACACTGTCACAAACACTGCCTGGGACAGAAATAAACAAAGCTATTGTATTGCTCAGACCCTGGTCGTGGAGATAGGAGACACACTTGTTTTACAAGCGCCTCTCTTCTGCACCAACAATTCACACACCCTTTGCCAGAAAGCTGCACGACCCACACTCAGAGAGGGCATGGAGAGCAGGGACCTTTTAGCTTTGATCTCTCTGGAGATCTCCTCTCTGGAGAAGGTTGTTAAAAGCCCTCTTGCCTGATTTGTTTTCCTAACTCCTGTGATAAGACTTCCACAAAGGGGCTTAAGATCTCAGATCAGCCTTGGGTGAGGTGCTGTGGGCATGGACAGCACCTCCGCCATCGATTGAGAACCAGGTAATGGAAATGTGGGATTGGTACTTTGTTCCCAAATGAAAATCACCTTTCAGGCCACATTACCTGAATAATGAAAGCACCACCTTTCAGAAAGGACCATTTCTCTTGGAAATTCACCTCCATCCACAGAGAAAGGGCTGCTGGTGCTCACACAGACTGACACAGTGGCACCTCTCCTGTGTCATCTCATGACTGATATGCATGGAGAACAGAGCACGCAGTGGCCCTGGAACCACAGTCATCGAGCTTATGATTCTCAACCTACAGCTATCCACACTTCATAAATGAAGATACTAACATTGCAAAACTAACAAACAAAGGAACCTTGATTTGAACTTAAAACTCAGCGAGAAGTAGCTTGAAGACAGAATCGTAACCAGGGATCTCTGCTCCCTCCAATACCTCTAAAAGCCCAAGAACCTGAGTTTTGAAGGGTTTAAGAATAAAAGATGTTTTTATTAAGATCAAAATATTTAATATCCCTAAGTTTATAACTTTGAATAATTTAGCTTGTATTTCCAAATTCCACTTTTCCTTCTATCTAAAGGAAATTATACTAACCTATAAGATACTAATAAATAATATTCAATACGATTATTTGAATCTTCTTTAGAATTGCAGGATCCCACCTTGTTGAGGGGAGTGGCCATGGCTGAGTGGCTTTGTTGAAAAGGTAGAGGCTGTTTGAAAAGGGGGAAAGAGTTGACCAAGCCAAGCTCTAGTGCAGCGTGAACTAGCAGAAAAGCACACACACACAGCACAGTTTTGCAGAAAAGCAGCAACCTGAGCAGTAGAGGCTTCTCCTCTCCCCTCCCTCCCGTCTCTCTGCCTTCCTCCTTCCCATCATCCCTATAGCTCTCTGAGAGAGAGGAGGGACTGGCCCAGAAGGCCTTGGGTAACTATGACAAGGTAAAACCATTGGAATGGTAAGGGACAGAAAGTGAAGTCTGCCCAGGAATGGAAGTTTTGGTTTTTCTAAGGCTGGAAACTCAATTGTGTTTAGGTGCTGAAGCAAAGATGGGAAAACGAAAGTTTCTTGAAAGGTCTTGGGGTGTAAATCAGACACGGGTGGAGGCAGTGACCTTTCGGAGAGGAGTGGACATTGTCTTAGATGCCTCACAAAGGGGAGAGACCACCCCCATCCTCTCCCCAGGGATCCTCCTACTCAAAGCTGAGGTGACCTGTCTTGACATGTCTCTGTGGTGACACTGATTCTAAAGGGCTCTGACTCCTAGGATAGGAGAAAAGACAGCTGCTCTCAGGAAGACAGACTTACTCAAAATAAATATTGAGTCACCTTCCAGCCAGGTGGCAAGGTGTCGTGGAGACATGGAGACTGGAGGAGATGTAAGTTCAGACCCAACTTCTTTCATTCACTAGCCTTGTGACTTAGGACCGATTTCAAGATGAATGAGCCCTAGCCACACATTGTAAAATGACAGCAACTGCTCCCATTAAACTGGATGTGGTGGCACACCCCTATAATCCCAGCACTGGTGGGGTAGAAACAAGCAAGTAAGAAGTTGAGAGGCTCTGTCAGAACCTGACAAATACAGAGGTGGATGCTCATAGCCAACCATTGGACTGAGTGTGGGGTCCCAGATGGAGGAGTTGGAGAAGGAACTGAAGGAGCTGAGGGGGGTTGCAGCCCCATGGAGGGATCAACAGTGTCAACTGGCCAGAACTCCCGGAGCTCCTAGAGACTGGACCACCAACCAAAGAATACACATGGAGGGACCCATGGTGCTGGCCGCATATGTGGCAGAGGAGGGCCTTGTTGGACATCAGTAGGAGGAAAGGCCCTTGGACTTGAAGGTGTTTGATGCCCCAGTGTAGGGGAATCCTAGGGAGGGAAGAAAGGTGGGTGGGTGGGGGAGCACCCTCATAGAGGAAGGGGGGAGGGGATAGGAGGGTTCCAAAGGGGAAAACATTTGAAATGTA
>CM052703.1:107526155-107544916 GCA_028551405.1 Uromys caudimaculatus
TATATTCCCTCCTGAAGAAAGAAGGTATTTTAGTGGAGCCCACAATTAAGAGACTTTGACTTTTTAAAGACTTTGAATTTTAAGAGACTGGATGTTTAAAAGGGGTTGAAATGTTAATATGTAAGAATTTGTAAAGACTGTGGGACTTGTAAAGTTATTTAGATCTTGGGGATGAATAAGGAAGTAAGGGTTGAGGCTTATTGGTGATGTGTTTGTGTGTCAAGTTGACATGGGGTCAATTGTACTGGCTAGTTTTGTGTGTCAACTTGACACAAGCTGAAGTTATCACAGAGAAGGAGTTTCAGTTGAGAAAATGCCTCCATGAGATCCAGAGGTAAGGCATTTTCTCAATTAGTGATCAAGGGGGGAGGGTCCCTTGTGAGTGGTACCATCTGTGGGCTGGAGTCTTGGGGTCTATAAGAAAGCAGGCTAAGCAAGCCAGGAGAAACAAGCCAGTAAGTTACATCCCTCCATGACCTCTGCATCAGCTCCTGCTTCCTGACCTGCTTGAGTTCCAGTTCTGACTTCCTTTTGTGATGAACAGCAGCATGGAAGTGTAAGCCAAATAAACCCTTTCCTCCCCAGCTTGCTTCTTGGTCATGATGTTTGTGCGGGAATAGAAACCCTGACCAAGACAGCGGTTCTGCAGCTGACTAATCCAAAAGGAGGGAGACACAAGTGGGAGGCGCAACACACCTCACCAGGCATTACCACCCACCACAGGTTACATACACTGCCTATCTCTCACACCACACACATAACATACTACACACATACCAAATAATACCATACTCCATACACAATACTTCCAATGCCCACCAAACACAGGCACACATACCACACAAAGACACAAACCACACACACACTCACCCCCCCTATAACACAGGTGTGCACACACTTTAGGTACATACAAGCACATAATTCCCTCACACATCCAACACACATGGTATTAGCACTACCCCAACATCACCCCCCCCCATGTACATTCTATATGAGCCATGCACCACTCCCACACAGACACACTCCCCCACGCACGTATCCGTTCCTCCATTTTTGTCACTCAAAGTGAATTATTTGGGAAGTGGCAATGACAGACATAAGAAAGGAGAGCGTAAGTTTTGTTTAAACAGGCTTCACCCTGGGCCAGAGTTCTCTCTTAAGTGCAGATGAGAATAAATACTCCTTTTTGTCGCCCCCCCCCCCCAAGGCTGAAAAGTGTAAACTTGATGTTTTCACTCTGGACCTAATAGTGGGAGTGGTCCAGGTGGTGGTGATGATGATGGTGGTGGTGGTGGTGGTGGTGGTGGTGGTGGTGGTGGTGGTGGTGGTGGTGATGATGGTGATGATGGTGGTGGTGGTGATGATGGTGGTGGTGGTGATGGTGGTGGTGGTGGTGGTGGTGGTGGTGGTGGTGATTTGAAACAAAGCGTGGCATGTACAAAATACTCACCAGCATGCAGGAAGCGCTTGCTGATCTTGAATGTGAGGCAAACCAGGAAAAGCAAAGAGAAGATGCATTCTGAGCCAAGCCTGGGCCAGTCCAGAGTCTCCAGGGAAAGAGACAAACCGTGCAAAGGGGATCTTGCCATGTCCTACTGCTGATCATTTTACTGTGGTAACAGCCACATTCAGGAGCCTTGAGCCAACAAACTCAGAGGGACAAGAGTAGCTGGGGTCTAGTCATCAGAGGCCTGACTGAGCAAAGACCCACTGAAGACAAGGTCCCTGGAGAGAACAGAGCCAGTTATTGACATGATTTGCATATACCGAGGTAGCCTCTGAGAAAGCAAGCAAAAAAGTGGGTGCCACTCACTTATGAGCCATGGCAGGCAAAGCCCACTCAAACAGAATGGTTATTAGAGTGAGGTTTTGTGTTTTGTATTATATGTTAATGTTCCATAAAGTTTTGCTTTGGATGGTCTCAACATCTCATTCCTCTGGAGCTTTATAAGACATGTGCTAGGATTATTCAGTCATACAGATGGGTAAACTGAGGCCAAGAGCTTCTAACCTCAAGTACCTGGCTCTTGCTCTCACACCCCGGCTTCTGGTCCTTTCTCTAGGTCTTCCTAACAGCTCACCTGTTTGCTTTAGGTGCCTGCTAACTCCAATGTTGATAGTTAATAGAGGGCATTCTGACATCCAACCAAGACCTTGCACATGTTTCTCACTATAGCATGTATTTTCTTATTTGCAGTTATATCATGCATCCATTTCCTTACTGTATGGTCATTTTGCTACAATGTAAACTCCACTGGAGCAAGAAACTGGTCTAATCTACCCATTTCCCCTGCCCAAAGCAGAGCTTTGCATACGTCAATACATGCAGCACAGTAACGTCCAGAAACCTGCAAGACACAGCTTCAGACCTGGCACATGCCTTTGGCCTCTACTCTCCTAACCACTACTCCAAACTGCCTTTTTCAATTAGATCAACGATCTTTGAAGATATTTCCTGGGTCTCAAAGTATAAATGAGACCCTGTAAAGATCAGTTTTCCACCCCAGGTCTCAGGCTGATTAACTTGAAGTCAGAGAAGTGAGATCACTGAAAACTCTTCTAGGGATTAAATCCTGCCAACAGTGTTTCACTGTCTTTCCTCCTGTGTTCTTACTTGTTCTTTCTTTCTTATCTGCAGTTAGGATATCAAAATTCCAGAATCTGTTTTCCTCCTAAAACTTTGTCTATCTCACATTTTGCCCCTTTGTGCTGCGCTTGGGGAACTTCGATTGGCTTGAATATTCATCTTGTATTTCAGACTCTGGCTATTTCAAGCATAGAAGCCTCTAATTGACTTTCAGGGGTGGAATGCATGTCTGGGACTCATGGGGAATATGAACACACTCACTGCAGAGCTCTTGGACACTTTCCCCCAGGTGGCAATTGTTCCCGTCATCAGCAGGTCAGCTGGGGGGAGGACACAGCCTCCTGCTGCTTGTCCCCAAATGATGCGGATGTAGAGTCCTGGAGACGCAGTCCAGCTGTGCTCTTCCGCCCTGCACCCCTCCTCTGCCTTATCTCTGATGACCCACTGGCCCTGAATGTGTAACTGGTCTGTGCCTTAAGATACCTTGGTATTTTTCTGAGCCCATGCTCTCTTAGACCCTCCTTCTAAGCAGGTGTTGGCCTCTAGTCTTGTTAGTCTCAACTGGGGTATGGCAGCACACAGCTGTAGCGTCAGCACTTAGAAGGTGGGTGTGATGTAGGAGCTAGCTCACTGCAGGTAGTAAGTAGTAATATAAAGGGACCAAGGCAGAAAACTGCAAGTTGTTCACAAGTGTCTTGGTGAGGACAGAAGCTGGAGTTAAGTGGAAGAATAGGGGTTAACACAGCAGAGTCTGGAGCACTGAGGAAGAGGTAGGAGAGGGCTGGCAGCTGAATGGTAGTCAAGCTAAGATGGTAAGAGGGAGGAGAGGTGCTGGACCAGTGATGGCATGCTGGCACCCGTGCCACCCAAGCCCTTGAGGAGAAAATGGGAGTCACTATTGTCCTTTCATGTGTCCTTGATTCTGATGCAGCTAATTGTAACATAAAGATCGTTTCTAATATGTTTTTGTGTATGAGGGCACCTCGGGCCACCCAGAGGCAAGGAGCTAAGTAGGAGGGGACCAAGAAAGATTGCAGCTAAATTTTGGAGGCTGGGATAGAATTAACTCATAAAGCTGCAAACTGACTTTGCAAACTTGAGAACAAAGAGACTTTAGTATGATGACATTGAGACACCTGCAAGGTCACAGAGTAGTAAATGTGGCCAAGTGACTACTAGCTGATAGACAATCAAGGTCCACAATTAGCAAAACTAGAGCCGGAGACAGGGGATTCAGCCATCTCTACTGTCTGGACAGCTCATGGTCCTCTCTCTTGTTGAGCCAGAAGCATAGACACAGAGCATATGAGCCTTCCATTTACTCAGCCCATGAAAACCCAAAGAATTAGCTGGTCTCAGTAGAGATCACCTCAGCCTCTGACATTTCTACTATGCCCTATAAAAATCCCACAGAAGGAGGTTCATCAGCTTCGTCCTGTGTTGGAAATCCATTCCATTCTTAAGAATGTCTCTCGTGTCTCTGCAATCTCTCAGTTTCCCTCCACTTTCACTTTTCTGTAGTAATTCTTTATTATCTTGCTGCTGTTTTGCCTACTCTTATGGGAGTCCTTAATGTCCATTAGCAGGAGATCTTTGGTGATGATGATGATGATGAAGATGATGATGACGACGATGACGATGACGATGACGACGACAACAATGTGGTTCATCTGGAATTTTGGGTCCTTGGTTCAAGCACAACTAGTCTGTGTAAGATCCTATCACTTTAAAAACTGTGTCAGGAGAATGAGAATCGAAGGTCAGCCTGGGCTACAGAAGACTCTACTTCAGAGAGAAACAAAAGAAAAAATTAAAAGAGGGAAAAGAGAAAGAACAGGAAGGGGGTGAGGAGGAAGGGAAGGAGGGAAAGAGGGAGAGAAAGCAGACTGAGGAAGCACGAAGACAAAGGAGGAAGGAGGGAGAAGAAGAAGCGAGAGGAAGGACAGAGGAGGAAGAAGACTTTTTATGTGCTGAATGGGGGTCAACATCTCAAAAATTTGAAAAACAAACAATTTCCATTTAAGTGTCCTTTAAATATTTGATCACCAAATGCCAACCCCCAGGGTCTGCTATTCTGAAACAGAGTCCTAGCCTGTGATTCTTAGCAATAACTCACATGGTAAATCCCAGCTAGCAGGCCCTGCTACTCAGCTGGAGATCGACAGCATTGTGCTGTTCATGGCCACGGTCTATCTGAAAGTCCAGAGTCCAAGAAGAGAGCATCTCCTGGATCCCAGCCCAAATGATGACTTTACTTCAGAATCCCATGGACAGCAACCTAGGCCACTTTATCCAAACTGCACTCAAAGTATCCCCACAGCCCCTCCCCCGGAGAGGCTGTGCCTTGTGTGTTCTCTAGGTGAGGTTGACGTTTTCTGAAATTCATAGATTCTTCCATTTTCAAATCTCAAAATCAAATGTTATTAATGAGACCTCGTTTGATTCAATATATTACCTACACTCAGGAAGTTGATTGTGTACCAAGAATAAAAATATAGTTCATTTGACTTTTTTTGTTAGTTTTAACATGGGTATGTGTGGTACTAATTTTCCATAAAAGAGGAAATGTGTCTTTTGATAAAGTAAAGAATCAATCCATGAATATACAGCAGGGCAACTGGCAATCCCTTCGAGTCGTTCCATCATCCACACCCAATATTAACAACTTTGACTGTGCAATGGAGGAGGAACGCTCTGGGTGAGCTAAGGATCACTAAAAGTTAAAGGAATGATGGGGACTCATCAGAAGAGATAGACAGTGGATCTATAAGAAAATGTAAGTAAACACAAAAGGGTAGTGCTGGAAATGCTGTGCCATGTGTATAGAGGTCAGAGGACCACTTTCAGGCATCTGTTTTCTCCAACCACCCTCTGGGTCCCTGGAATCAAAATTCTAATTCGATACTATTTTGTTTTATTCAAGTACATGTGATTAGATTCACTCATTGCTCAGATGTGCCCTCTGGGAGCTCCCTCAGTTGGCTCCTGTGTTTCTTTGGCACAGAACTGTCAGTGTGCTTGTGCTTTTGTTTAACGTTCTCTTAGCATCTTGTGTATTTCTGGTCCCAGACCTAACATCAGCTATTTCTCTAAGAAGCCATTTCATTTAAATGGCGACTATATCCAGAAACCAAACCAGAGCAGGAGGTAAACTTATTCCTGATGCTTTCTGTGACAGTTCAGCTCACAGAACAAGATGTATGTGTGTGTCCTGCTAGTCCATGAATATGCATCTTTTCAATATCTACATATATGTATACACATACATCATATACATATATGTATATATCATATACATATGTACACATATACATATACAACACACACATACACACACATATACATATACGTGAGGCTAAGTGTGAGTTTAAACGTGTTTCAATATAAGCCATGTTCACATGGGTCATACAAGATGGCATGGTGTTTAACCAGTGTAGTCTATGGCACATAGCTTTACCAGCTACCCGGAGTGCAAACATGCCCTTTCTTCCTAAGCCTCTGGTTTTACAGATTCTTCTGGGTGCTAAAGCAACTTTAATCTGTGCCCTCAACCCCTTCAGGAAAGTTCTTTCACACATTTGTAACAGTTAGGAGGCTCAGTCACAGTCTGCACTCTGTTCTGAAATTCCTGCATAAGCAATGCTAAATATGTATACATTAGGGTTTGTTCTTTGTGGTATAGATTTCAATGTTTTTAAACAATGTGGAATGTCATTTAAATACATTTAATACTACAGAACAGTTTTCTCACCTTTAAAAAGAAACCTGTACTGTCTCAGTTCAAGTCTTCTTCTTCCATCACTGAGTCTTGTGAGCCACGAATGATTTTGCTGTGTCTACAGTTGTATGTTTTCTAGAGTGTCATACAATCGACATATATTATGTGGCCTTTTGAGACTGATTTCCTTCATGTAGCAGCTCATATGTGTTAGAATGTGAGTGGTGGTGTCTCCCAAACTCATACATTGAAATGCTAATCTTCAGTATAATGGCATGTAGGTGACTCCAAACCCAGGTGAGAAGCTATTGACAGTTCAGGGTTCCAGAGGAAGGAGAGACAGTTATTGTGGATGCTGGGAAGTGCTTGCTGATAGAAACATGATAAGCTGTCTCCTAAGAGGCTCTGCCAGAGCCTGACAAATACAGAGGCAGATGCTCGCAGCCAACCACTGGACTGAGCATGGGTTCCCAAGTGGAGGAGTTGGAGAAGGGACTGAAGGAGCTGAGGGAGTTTGCAGCCCCATGGAGGCAGCAGCTGTGTCAACTGGCCAGACGGCCGGGAACTCCTGGAGACTGGACCACCAACCAAAGAATACACATGGAGGGACCCATGGTGCTGGCCACATATGTGGCAGAGGATGCCCTTATTGGCCATCAGTGGGAGGAGAGACCCTTGGGCCTGAGGGTGTTTGATGCCACAGTGTAGAGGAATGCCAGGGAGGGAAGATTGGAGTGGGTGGGTAGGTGAGGGAATACTCTCATAGAGGCAGGGTGAGGGGGGATGGGAGAGGGGTTTCCAAAGGGGAGACCTGGAAAGGGGAAAACATTTGAAATGTAAATAAAGTAAATATCAAAAAAATCCAAAACGAAAACAAAACAAAGCAACAAACAAACAAAAGAATGAGGCCCCTGGTAGGTTGACCATGTTCCACTCTACACTTGGAGGTATATGAGCCGAATAAATTGGACTGGGTGGGTTAAAAAACTGATATGAAGTTGGAAAGAGGCTGGGAGATGGGGGATGGATTTAGGAAGTTAGGGGAAAGACTAAGTGGTAAATATGATCAAAAATACCTTTTATGCATTTGTGAAATTCTCAAGAGTTAGTGAAAATATTACATCAAATAACTTATCTTCTCCATTGGGTTGGAAGAGTGTATGGGCACTGTGGAACAGTGATCTGTGACAGGCAATCTGGCACCCAGTTGAGCACAGGCATAAAATCTGGGTGATCCAGCGGAACAATACAGAAAATATTATGCCAATGCTCCCAGGAGGCTTTTGGCTCCAGTCACGATCATGGTCATGTACCACCCCTCCTCAGGTAGAGGCGTGGCCACACAGCCCCAAGCCATCCCCATGTTAATGAGACACCTAGAGGCTTAGCCAAGCCCCTTCCCAGTTACTATATCTGCCTCACCTCTCCCAGAAAGGCGGAGGTACAATTCCATCCAGGCTACTCCACAGGATGAAAATAAACGTCTTAGAATTATGGACTGTCTCTTCATCTGGACCTGCTGTGGGAAGTGAGGGATCTGGCCCTCGATTAAGGAGCCTTGTCTAATCTCTCACCGAGGGCTTCCCAGCGCTCCCAGACAGTACCCATTCACCCAAGCCTAAGCAGTAGTCCAGCTGCTCCCGCTAGTCCATCTGCGGCACCTGCAGCAACTGTGGTGCCCCAGGCTAGAGAACCCACAGAGACTGCTGCTGCGCATTCCCTTCGAATGGCCCCCTTCCCCACCCATGGGCAGGGCCCGCAAAGGCTTCACACAGCCCCCATCTGCCCACTGGACTGTGTGGGAAGACACTCGGCCACTTCCTGCATGTCTCCTGTCCCACCTAGAGCTGCAGTGCCCGGAACAGACACGTGGGGCTTCTTTCCACCAAGCCAGGCTTGTTCACACACACACACACACACACACACACACACACACACACACACACACACACACACACACACACACACATCATGTTACAGTGTCAAAAGGTTGGACAAGACTTTGAGGCCACATTCTACAATATCAAATATTCAGCCAAAATTGATACTTTTTTTTTTAAACTAAACAAACAAGCACACCTATCTCAGTATAAAAGTTTGTTTTTGCCTTTAATAACTAATAAAACTATGAGTATGCCAAAGAACTTTTATGGAATAAATTTCTTTATGATTTAATATCGGTCAGTGATTGATTTATTTACCTTTTTATACTCATATCCTTGGTATCCTGAAAATGCTTTTAGGCAAAAAAGAGGTTGTGAGCAGGGAAAGTCGAAGAAAGCCTGACCTGTCCTCCCATCTTTGGGACTTTCTTCTCCCCTAGGGCCTGAGCTGTGGGCCTCTGCAGCTCCAGCTAGCCAGCCACACTTAGGATGTATCTGGGGAGCTGAAGAAGGACAGAGAGGGCAGGTGACAAAATCTGGCAACTGCAAACAAACCTTGGAGGAAAGTCTTGCAGGTGGAGCAGAGTGGTTAGGAGCATAGCCCATTTTGTCTAGTTATAAAAGATGTTTCTAGAAAGGGAAGTAGTGGCTACAAGATTAAAGGGTCTGATAGACTGTGCCCTGGGTGTGACAAGTAGTCATTAAGGGACTTGAAGGAAAACAAAGTGAGTGCAAACTGCTGACAGATAGGGGGCTAGCCTTGCCTAAAGTTAGAGAATGTGCTAATGACAGAGCCAGGTGACAGCCCAGATCATTGTAATATTGTAATTCCATATTGCTTATCTTTGATCAGCATTTAGTGTTTCTCTCTCTCTCTCTCTCTCTCTCTCTCTCTCTCTCTCTCTCTCTCCATCAAAACAGGAGGAGGGACACTGGAAAGGTTGAGATGGATTATACTCATAAGTCAATTCAACAACCATTTGGCAAGTACATGCTCCATTCAAGGTGCTGGACCAAAAAGCATTAGGTAACAAGAAAATAGGAAAGTGCTGAGAAAACTGGGGGAAAGGGTGCCAGCCCTGGCAATTGGTTTTGATTATTCCCCAGCGATAGAAGCATCCAAAGAGATGACCTCATCTATTCCACAGCATGACCAGAGACTATGGCACAGATGTTCTGAAATAAACAATGTGAGCACAAGCACATAGCTGCACAGCCCTGTAATCACCCAAGAAGAGCTTAGTCCACACTTCCTTTCCTTTTGCACAAACCACAGTAGAGGCTACATCAGAAAGCAGCTAGAAACTTTAACCCATCTGTGCTGTTCTTGGGTTCCTATTTTATAGACGGCACCAGAACCACCCTGAAAATTGTTCTCACTCAGAGTGGATGGAAGCACAGATCCTCCAGTCCACAGAGTTCTGCCAAGGACAGAATTTTCTGCCATCACCATTACTATTACATCTGTGCCCCTAGCCTGGGAATTTTCACTTGACTCTGAGGTTCTTTTCTCCTAACTTAACTGAAGACAGGGGTGACGCTCTGTCATTCTTTGTCTGCACAGTATCCAGTACAAGGCACAGTGTGCAGGAGGTGCTCTGTTCTCAGCACTGCAGCAGGTCTCAGAGGAGTGGGGTGCATAAGAAGGTGGCTATAGTGATGGATGGTTGAGACAGATCAATACAGGTGCCTCCTCCCCCCTCCCCCCCCCCCGCCTTCTGTTTATCTTCACACTGGAATGGAACTGGGAAGGAGGTCCTGATTCTGACCCATTAGGCTAGGGAGATCTAAACTCACATTAGAATTATTAGAATGAAGAACAACAGCAGCAGCACAGACCAAATTCATACTCCTACTAGTGAAGAGTATGGTGTGGCTACCACCTGCTTGAGTAAGACAACGTCTCCAAGCCTTTTCACTGGCTCAGAGCTGAGTCAGACAAAAAGGTTTTATTGACCCAAGGAAAATGTTCTCGACAGTATCGAATATAATTGGCTTCCTGCATAAGAAAGATACAATTGCAAAGTATTTTATTAGTTATAATATTATACTCCACATTGCTTTTTAGACTAACATAATACCAGCATCACTGAAAATATTCTCATTACATAGCAAAGGAACATGACTTTAAAACAAGGTACTTAAACACAGAACATTTTATACAGAACTCTTTTTCAATGGGTACAGAAGCTATGTTCGTGCATATGGCGAATACAAGTGCACAAAGTCCAGAGAAGAGAACTGGAGGTTGCAAGCAGATTGCCCTCAAGATACCATAGTCCACATTCGTGTTCACTAAAACCCAGTGTGGCATGTGTCAGTTTGTGGACAGAGTGGAAAAATATTCCCACAAAAAATGACAGCATGTAAGTTTTATCTCCAGATTCATAAGGATATCTACTTATTTAGTAACTTGTTGGATAAACCTTTGTGTTACAGTAAAAATAATTTGAAGCCATGGATTCAAAGATGAATGAAGCATAGCCTTACCCTTGAATAATTCACTATCAAGTGCTAGGACAAAGAACATTCACAGAGAGGGTATCGATCACCTCAGTCGCCCTGTCACAGGGACATGACCAACCAAGTTACAGAGGTGAGCAAGGTGGAGCTCAAAGACATCACTTTGCATTTACAAAATGGAAGAATCTAGTTAAGTGTCTATGATCAAAAAATACATAACTCATCAACACTTGAAATACAAAAATCAATATCAATGAATTATGATGAAGAAATTGAAACATTTGTTCAAAATGACTCTCCCATCTCCACAATCGCCTTTCCCTCACCTTTCCCCTCCTACCCTAGGTTTTGAAACTGGATGGTTTTGAAGGTAAAGTATGTTTTCCACTCAGGAAATACATTCCACCCTCCAAAAACTGCAGAATATGATCCGTTAGACAAAGTTTCCCAAAGTTAATGACTATAAACTCTTGAGAAAAAATTTAAGAACAACTTCAAAGGGTACTGCAGGGCTTCCCCTCGCAGGGGAAGGCCAGGGGGTGGGTGACTGGAAGGCAGCTAGCACTGGGCATTTCCAGCTGGCACTCGCTACTCCTTCATCACCTCCAGCCAACATCTCACCAGGCTGATGAAATGGACAGAAATGAACTCTCCCGGAGCTGAAACTCTCAGCCTTAATGACTGGAGGAACGAGGAGGGGCTCAAAACCAAGTCTAGGCCTGAGGAGTGGAGCAAGACCTGGAGATTGGGGATGGTGTTATTTGAATGGGTGCACAAAAGAACCTTGCCATCCTGACTCCAAATTCTTTGTGGATCAAGTATTCCAGCATTTTCCACGTCTGCCACAAAGACCAGGAAGGAGCTTCAAACAACATAGTTCTCCTCCAATTCCTCCACCTCACCCTCTGGAAATACGGACCAAAAATTAGGTCATTTTTTCCAGCATAAGTCCTCAAAACTAATGGCTCTGGTAGTATATCCAGATCCAGGCCTTAGCCATTTGCTATACTGCCTTAATCTTCTGATAAAGGGGAAATAATCATTGCTATTGTACATTTTTATCATAACCACTTTCTGTAAAAGCCATTGGCTGTTCACAATTAGCTTAATTCCAACAAAATACAAGTTCCTTTTTTTTTTTTTTTTTTTTTTTTTTGTCAAATTCTGTGTTTTAGTTGTATTCACTCCACTCCGGGCATTCACTAGGGATGCGTGGCCTGTGGTAGATAAATACTGGTTAGTGCAGTGAAGGGGCAATCTCAATGTCATAGGTTCCAAAGACACAAACCTCACTCTGTTATCTTGGCACCACAGGTAGTTCACTCACTAAAGTGCTTAAGCTCAATTATAAAGCCCATAGGAAGAAAAGTCAAATGGTTATTGCAAAGCATAGATTAGAGCAACTATGGGACTATGGCAATGTGTGGGTGTGAGTGTGTGAGCTGCCCAGGACCCACAAACACAACTTCCCATGTTCAATGTTCTTCGGCAGAGTAGCAGAAACTATGACAAAATATACTTTGACAAAATGATACTGAAACTATTACCAGATGAAGAAGTGTAACAGAAAAAGAAAGGAGATATTTATATCTAGATATTAATTTATTCATTTCTCAAGGCACCTGGAACAAATTTGACACACTCCCTGGCTCAAAACCAGACTTCCATTCCTATTAGTTCTAGGTCAAAAACTGGCCTGGAAAGATGGCTTAGCAATTAAGAGTGCTTGTTGTTCTTACAGAGGACGCAAGTTCAGTTGCTAGCACCCACATTTGGACTACTCACAACTGCCTGTAACTCCAGCTCCTGGGATTCTGACACCCTCTTTTGGTCTCTGTGGGCACTGGAATGCATTTTTTTACACATTCCCACACACAGATTCTCAAATTAAAAATAAAACAAATCCTTAAAAGTATCCAGGTTCAAAGTCTGTCAGGGCTGCGTTCTGACAAGCTCTCATCATTTGACAAAACAGTGGTAATTGGTCATACCGTACAGAGGTTAAGCAACTGGGTCTTTGGGAATGGGTGTTGTCTTGTATTCAAATAGTGTCCATAGACAGTGGCCTCGTACCTCAGGGCTACAGGGCCTCCTTGGTGCTGTCTATCCTGATGGCTTGCCTAGCTTCATGACAGCATGCTTCATTTTCTTCCTTTCTTCGCATCAACGTCTTCTCTGTGTGTTCCCATTTCCTTCTACCCTCTCTTAAAAAGATGCTTCTCACTAGATTCATGGCTCACTTAGATAATTCACCAATAAACTCTTCTTCTTGAAAGCCTCAAGTCAGTCACTTCTTTTGCAATGTGTGGTAACAGTTACTCTTTTATCAGTAATATGATACTTGCAGACTCTGGGACATAGACTTTAGCAATCACCTTTCAGCTTACCCATCACATAATAAAATGATAATGTTTAAACATCATCTAGTGCGGAAAGAAGTCTACGTCCTGTGGAAAATGAGAGAGATGAGTTACGTGGATAAGGGATAGCCTGCAGTGTTTAATCTCTCACACATTGTTAAAATGTTCACTTTTCCTTTTGTTTTTCTAGTTATCAAAGCGTTTGTTTTTACTTAAATATCCCAAACTAATAATGATGTGGGAAAAGAACATAATTGTATTCCTGGCAGGAGTTCACACGGGGTAATTACTAAGGACATCCTGGCAAGCGCGGTGGCACATTAACTAAAACCCACCGGTTTATCCTAAGAAAATTACCAGAGATCTCTGAGGTTATATGTAGACAAAAAGCATTGCAGCTCAGTTATTTTTAGAAGTAAAACTTGGGGGAGGAGAGGACCCAAACATTTCACAGTGGGGGGCTGCTTCTTCAAACCATGGGCTATCCATATAAAAACAGTGCAAGATGTTTAATAATGCATGAGGTTTCAATCTGCATTGAATTCTACAGAGGCAAGCTTTAACACAATGCAGAGAACGAAATCGTTGGAACCACATGGGTGGGTATGTGCTGTGTGAGTTTATATGTGTGGTGAATAGCGGTGTACATGCCCATGGTGTACACATGATACCTCGGGATAGATGGCTATAGAATGAAACTATAATCTTAACAACACTGCATTCCACAAATGGCATTCATATATTTGCTATTTCACAATGTTTTTTAAAATAAAGTTTGCCATATTTGATAAATCCATAGCTTGGAATTAGTAACTCAATAAACAGTTTTTTGCAGAAAATAAATACTAAGTCACCCCAAACCAGATGTCAGAAAAATAACAAAGCATTCTCAGTCTCAATTCTAGTCTGCTTCAGATCTATTGCATCGATTTGGTTTTAAAGGCCTTCATAAGGGTGTTGTGAAAAATTCGCAACAGGGTATTGGAAAATGGTTGTGTAAACCTTAACAGAGCACATGATAAACGCACACTGAAACCGGAATGAAGGCTTTTTAAAGCCATAGTTTCGCTGGAAGTACGTTGCGGGGTGGGGGTGGGGGGCGACAGTTTCCCTACTTGAGATGCTGCAGCTACCTAGAAAAGCTTTCTTTGGTTCTCTGTCAGGCTTCCTTACATGTGCAAAAGAGGTGTGGGTCCCACTGCTAGTCTGCCTTTGCTATAGTTGACATAACAATCAATGGCTTCTGCGCATTCTGAGCTGCTCACTGACTCCTTAGCCGCTCTGTGTGTTTTTATGTGAAGAGGGGGGAGAATACTAACTTCTTCCCCAGGATGATTCTCTCCCTCTTCTCTCCACTCCCCTCCTCCCTCTCTAGTTAAAAAAAAAAAGAAAAAAGAAAAGAAAATGACAAACACTTGTGCTGCATAAAATCTCCTGACTCTGGAAAAAAAGGATGTATAATTTCTCTAATCAAGAAAGTTTTCGTCTTGCCTGACTTGTTTCTCTTTCCCAGATCTGTCATAACAGAGCTCCGAGACAGTGTTCAGGGGCCTTAAAGGAGACGTTGCTACATTATCATGACCTGAGGCCAACTTCCAACAGGTTCAGAGCATCGTCATGTGTCACAACATACAGGAACCAGTGGGTTTTTTTCCAACACCTCCCATACAAAGAAAGTCTGTATATATCCTTGTAGCTCCCTTGGATAACATCTCCAAACTTAATTTATACTGGGACTATTTAATAGTTATAGCTTGTTGCTTTTGGGAAGAGTGACCTTTTTATGTGGAAAAAGAACAAAGGGTTAGAAAACTCTTTCTTAAAAGTGCCACTGGGGCATAGCTGTGGTTCCAGCTCCTGGGGAGACTGAGGCAGGAGGATCACTTGCACCCTACCTAGTAAACATAACTAGACACTATCGCAAATAACAACAACGATGCTGGTGATGATGGTGACGACAATGACGACATGACACAACTCATTCTACAAAGATCAAAGGATGATGTTATAATGACATGATATTTTGGAAGACTAAGTTTATTCAGACATACACATCCATGGGCCCTAGAGATCATTTTAAGCAACTACATTTTCGAGTAAACTGAACTACTAGCAGCAGGTTAGCTAGTTTGCAAGCAGGTTAGCACTTCTTGTAAAGTTCAAGACTAGAGAGGTGACAAATATGAAAGAACATGAGTATGAGAGCTCCGAGATTTTGCCACCTGTGACATGTGGCTTGGGGTATCATCACCTACGCAGCGGCGGCAGCATACCCCAAATCATGAGCGCTCTTAAATGTCCTCAACGCAAGTATCAGGGGAGAAGAATCCTTGCGATAACATCTATAACCATGCATGATAGTTCACTTTCCATCCTGTTCCTGGGCGCCTCTGATGTGACAGTACACTGTGGACATGGAGACTGGTCATTCTTGATAAATGGTTCTTATTTTATGAACAACGGGGCGTATGTGCAATGGAAAGGTGCAGTGTATTTTAAAAAATAAAAACACATAAATATGCCCACCCAAAGAACTGTGACCATGAGCCAGGCTGGTAGCACATAGTCTCATCTTAGTACTTGAAAAACTGAAGCAGAGAACTGCCATGAGTTGGAGGCCAGGCTGGACCTTAGAGTGAGTTCCAGGCCAGGGGGGCTGCATAGTGAAGCTCTGTGTTAGAACAAAATGAAACAGAAAAGTCTAAACATCAGCATCCCTGTGCAATTGTTTGCTGATAGGACACACAACTGGGAAAGAAAAAAGAAATGTAGGAACGTCTAGATTAATGGGGAGGGAAGAGAAGGCCTATGAGGACTATTTCACCATTATCAAGACAATTGAATCACCTCCTGGTGGTGGTATTATTATTATTACTATTACTATTACTATTATTATTATTATTATTATTATTATTATTATTTTGCTCTAGAGAAGCACTACATCGACTTAGTGCATATTTTGTGGACTCTTTAATGTCCTCAACACAAGGATCAGGTGAGGACTTGCAAGATTCTTGGAAGGCTGTTGCCTTAGTCACTGTTCTATTGCTATGAAGAGACTCCATGACCAAGACAACTTTTATAAGAGAAAGCATTCAAGTAGTATGGTAATTTGAATAAGAATGGTTCCCATAGGCTCCTGGATTTGAATGCCTGGTACCAGGGTGGAGTACTATTTGAAAGGATTAGGTAGTACAGCCTTGAAGAAAATTTGTCTCTGGGGGTGGGCTCTGAGGTTTCAGAAGCCCATGCGAACCCCAGAGTCTCTCTTTACTATTGTCTTCAGATCCAGATGTAGAACTCTTCATCAGTCTGCCTGTGTGTCGCCATGCTCCCTGTCATGAGGCTAATGAACTAAACTTCCAAAACTGTAAGAAAGCCCCAATAAATATTTTTATAAGAGTTGCCATGGTCACAGCAATAGAACACTGACCAAGATAATTAGGAGTTGCTTACAGTTGCAGGGGTTTAGTCTATTTTCATTATGGCAGGTAGTGTGATGGCAGTAGGGCTGGTGGTGTATAAGGAGCTGAGAGCTACATCCTGACCCACAAGCAGGTGAAGAAACCGGACCTGGGGTGAGCCTTTGAACCCTCAAAGCTCGCTCCTAGTGACACACTTCTTTCAACAAGGCCACATCTCCCAAATCTAATTTATTTAAACAGTTCTACTCCCTAGTGACTAAGCATTCAAATATATAAACCTGTGAGAACCATGCTCATTCAGATCATCACATTCTACTCCATGGCCCCCACAAACTTGTAGCTATATTATAACGTTAAATGTATTCAGTCCAACTTTAGAAGTCCCTATAGTCTACCATAGCCTTAACACTATTTTAAAGCCCAAAATCTCCTCTGAGACTCAAGGCAAACTCATAGCTGTAACCCCCTGTAAAATCAAAATAAAAAGCAGATCACACATTTTCAACATGCAGTAGCACAAAATATATATTACCATTTCAAAAGGGAGGCAGGGGTTCATAGTGAGGAGATAATGGAACAAAGAAAGACCAAAACCCAACAGGACCAACTCCAAGCTCTACAACTCCATGTGTGATGCCAAAGTGATTCAGAACTCCAACTCCTCTCGGCTATGTTGACTGAAACACACTTCTCTCTTTGGGCTTGGTCCAAACCTGGTGTGCAGCATTCTTTGGAAGATATCCTCTAACTCTGGGATCTCCAGCATCTTGGGATCTCCAAGGCAACCATGTTTCACCTTCACAGCCTTATGCAATGGTCTCTTTAAAACTCCATGGAGGGATACCCCTGATACATGCCTGACCTCAGGGGCTTTCTTTAGTCATGGAGGGAGATTCTACAACCTCCTTTTTGTATCCTTGGCTCTAAAGTCAAAACTAGATGGCCAAAGCTGCCAGGTTCTGCTGTTGATGGGGCCGAAACACGGCCACCTCCTTAAATTCCATTTGTATCAGTTTTGATGTCCGTGGTTTTCTTATGAATAAGATTTTTTTAAATTTCTTTTCTCAAGTTGAAAGCTTAGCTGCGAAGGGTCTTGACCTTAGGACTACATCTATAACTATAATTATATATAATATAAATATATTATTTATATATAATAATATATTATGCATTATATTATATAAGTATAATATAATTATAATAAATTGCCATTTATTTCATTTAGCATTGAACTTTTCTTTAAGAATTTTATCTCCTTGAGCACTGTACTTAGCTTCATTTCAATCCCTGGTGCTCCTTTTTTTCCTCAAACTATACATTTTATATTTCACTTTGGCCCACTGGTTCCTTTTCATTACATATCTGCATAAAAGTGATTCTTGATAGCCTCACAACAAAGTCAGTATTAGAGTCTTTTGAAATCTTTTCTGCCAACACCATTAACCAAAAAAATCTTCAATGTAGCCTCAGGCAGATTTTTTTGGACAAGGACAGATAGCAGCCACATTCTTCACCAAAATATCAAAAGAATGGATCTCTAGGCCACTTATTAATATTCTTCCAAAATTCCTTGATCACCTGAAACTTGTCGGTAGTAATCTACATCACTCTCAGCACCACTGTCTCCCTTGTTCCTATTAGGATGACTAGTTAAGCCCCTCCTAAAGCATTCAATTACTTTTCTAGTCCAAGGTCCAAAGTTCACATTCTGCCAACAAGTAGCATGGTCAGGCCCTTTAAACAATATGCCACTTCTGGGACCAACTTCTGACTTAGTCACTATAATATTGCTTTGAAGAGACATCATGAGTGAGACAATACTTATAAAAGAAAAACATTTGATTGAGGTCTTGCTTACAGTTTATGAGATTTAGTTCATTATCATCATGGCCAGGATTGTGGTGGCAAGGAATGATGGTGGCAGGCAAGCTTGGTGCTGGAGAAGTAGCTGCGAGCTGCATCCTGATCTGCAAGCACAGAGAGAGGGATTGAGGAAGAGGAGGAGGGAGGGAGAGAGAAAGGCAGGGAGGGAGGGAAAGGAGGGGGGGGGGAGGCTGAGTCTAGTATGAGTTTTGGAACCTCAAAGTCTGCCCCAAGTGACACACTTCCCTAATCCTTTTAATCCTTTCAAATAGTAGCAATCCCTTCTGATGAAGCATTCAAATATATAACCCTATGTGGGGCATTCACATGGAAATTAAGATTAATAAATAGGTTAAAGAGATAGATCTGTGGGTACAATGCTTGCTGTGCAGTTAGGATCCTCAGAACTCAGGTAAGGGCTGGATGTGGTAGTACACATCTTTTCTTTTCTTTTTTTGATAC
>CM052703.1:107545016-107588632 GCA_028551405.1 Uromys caudimaculatus
TCCCTCCATGTGTATTCTTTGGTTGGTGGTCCAGCCACCAGGAAGACCGGGGGGGGGGGGAGGGAGTCAGGCCAGTTGACACTGTTGCTCCCTCCATGGGGCTGCAGACTCCCTCAGCTCCTTCAGTCCCTTCTCCAACTCCTCCATCTGGGACCTCACTCTCAGTCTAGCAGTTACTGTAAAGTGAAACTTGGGTATTCTGAATGTTTTGGCTACTATCCACTTATCAGTGAGTACATACCATGTTCGTTCTTTTGTGACTGAGTTACCTCGCTCAGGATGATATTTTCAAGTTCCATCCATTTGCCTGCAAATTTCATTAAATCATTGTTTTTAATAGCTGAGTAGTACTCCATTGTGCAAATGTACCACATTTTCTGTATCCATTCCTCTGATGAGGGACATCTGGGTTGTTTCCAGCTTCTGGCTATTATAAATATGTCTTCTATGAACATAGTGGAGCATGTGTCTTTATTACATGTTGGAGCATCTTCTGGGTAGTACACATCTTAATCTCATTGCTTGTAGGCTGAGATGAGTGTCAGATAGGAGAATCCACAAAGACCACAGGCCAGCTAGCACAGTATACATGGTGGCAAACAACAAGAGACCTTGTCTCAAATAAGGTGGAAGGAGAGGCAACAGTCAAAGTTATTATACACACACACACACACACACACACACACACACACACACACACACTGTGTCACACATATACTTTTCCCCCCATGAACATACACCTGTGAACACCATACACACATAAACTCTTAGAAAACAAATTGGAAATTTCTGAAACACATAAACTTTATCACTGAGCTACATCCCCTGGGGGTAACCAACAATTGTCTAAATATATCTAAGGTCTACTAAGTAGAAGGGAATTCATGCATGCTACTGCAAGTATAATCAACTACCCATGGATGGAGAGAGCATAAACCCTAGAGGAGAATCTACTAATATCATTTCTTAAACCAATATCATTTCTAAGTCTATTCTAAGTATGTATCCTTATACCCACAGATAAGTATAGATCTCACACCTCATCAAAGATGGATGCTTCTTTACATATAGTAACCTATTACAGAGATCCACAACTGATCGACATTTAGAGAACAAATGACAATGTGGTGTCCAGTCTCAGTTGATACATCTACAATGCAATCTCCATATCATGCAGAAGGAGCTGGAGTGATTGTAAGAGCCAAAGAACCAGCATGCCTGCTGTAAGACAGTATCTTCCAGACATGACAGGGAAGATGCACCCATAAAAATCACAATATGGTCACCTAAACGAAATTTGCATAATGGGCAATATTGTCACCCCAACAGAAATGGGAAGCGAACATCTTCCAAGGCTCCACTCTTAAATAAAGAGCTACTAGGAACCATCAATGGCTGCTGAGAAAGAGAGAATCGGTTTTCCTCCAGAGACAACCCGCCTGATGGTTCATCCAGTTCCAAGTGGTCATCCCTAAGCATATGTACTTCTGAGTGACACGAAATGAGCCTCAGAGTGGTTATTCTTGAAGATATATGGTGCGGTAAAGAAGAGGTTTAAACTGGACTCTTGAGAGTGCTCCTTGAACCCTTTCCTGTAACCTAAAGGGAAAAGCCACTAGCTGAATGAAGCACAAAAGTATTGATTTCTCAAACCCAAAATTTGTCCCAAACGAATGTACAGGATGACGAATTCCCTTCATCATTGCCCTGTCAAATGATCATGGCCGCACTTGCAAGCATCCCTAGACTTCCTTCCATCTTTGTACTGGTTTTCATCCCTGGCCATGGAGGTGCCTGGACTACGCTACCCCATAGACTTTAAGCCTCAAATGGCTTTGTAAAGTGTCTGGATCATATTTAAGGAATCTTAGTGTTTGATGAACAGGAAATTTGAAAAGGATCAATAATATTTTTGGAAAACTGACTTGAGTCTCCGCATGGGAGAAAGGGCATGGTTTGAGAACAATGGGTGAGCCAGTTTTTTAAGGTTTTGGATACAAAACTCAAAGAAACGTAATGTCAAATCTCAATTTCCAGCCGCTTTTGACCTCAGCCTCCCCCCCCCCACACTGTCAAAGAAGTCACAGCAGTTGTGCAAAGAACAGCTTTGCTTTTAAAACCTGTGTCTTTTTAAACTTTGCACATGCTTCCACATCCACCGTGACTTAATGGAGCCTAACAACCAATTAAACGGCTTGAAAACCAGCAGGAATCCTATTCTGCCCGGTAACCTGAAATGAATTATTGATGGATGCTTTCAGCTCTGTGTCCTCTCAGATATTTCAAAGTCAGTGTTAGTCGGGGCATTTTCTCATTCAGCCTTTACTGAGGTCAAGATTTGTGAAGCAGTGATTTTTTTTTTCCAAGGGTTAGGGGGAGGAACCCCGTGCCCTAGAAAGTGTTGAGCTGCACGTAATTGGCCCCTCTCTAACCCAAATCTCTGAAAGGTATCACCAACCTCCACATGGAGAAGGGGGACTGCTGCTATCTCAAAGCAGGTGGAGTTCCACACCACCTCTGGGAAGGGGGGCACATGGTAACCAGTGCTTTCATAATTATAAGAAATACCTTACATTTAAGCTCATGTTTTCTTTTATTTGAGTCTTGGAACAAGTCTGTCAGGGATAGAAGGGGAAAATAAGATTTTTGATCTGCTATGGATAAAAGGAGAAACCTGCAGCCAAGGATCGCATGGTGCTCCCCCCTTTGCCTTGCTCCCCACCCATTGTGTTCTAGAATAGCACTGCCATTTCTATAACTGGTCTTGACAATAAGCCGGTTCTGAAATGGTAGGATTTTTTTTTTCTTAATGACTCAGATTTTAATGTTATTCTCCTGTGGCAAACTGTGCATTAGGCTCTTCTTAGCAAAATAATTAGTGCATTATTAGAGTATTCCTTTGAAGTGCTTTAAGCTGACTGATGGCTAAGGAAAAATAACATAATAAAATATACTGGTCAAATATGTTATAAAATAATAACTCTTGGAAAACCTCCAAATGAAAACTATTCGGGGTCATGAAAATATTTAATATCCATTATTTAAAACTATGAGAAAACCCTCCTAATTCACTCTTTTGCATGGGAACTCAAATTGATCATTGCTAAACACTAATATGCAGATGTGACCCCTACACATATTACCATGCTGTTTCAGTTTTCCTATGACATTTATTATAGTAGTGAAATTGTATAGGATGCTGCATAGATTATTATTTTAATATGTGAGGTTTTTATTTATATCATTTCCAAAACTTAATTATTGTCTTATTATTGACCATTGGGCTCTCACTAATTTTCTCTGCCATCATGAATATTTCTGAGACTGTTCCCACATGCACTGGCATTCCTCAGTTTGAATTACACCTCTGGACCCATATCAGCAGTGACGTGACTGAATCAAAGGGCTCAGGCGCTCCTCTGCCTTTGCTGTGTGCTCTGACACTAATCTTTAACACATCAAAGGAGGAGAGCGCCATCCCATTCCCTGGCATCTGTTGTTAGCATGTTTATAGGTTTGGAATCAGAGATATTGTATAGTATATGGTACTTATCTTTCTCAAATTTGAAAATACTTTTTCTAACCATTAAAAAAAAAAAAAACCAATGTGGTATAGTATTGGCACTTGGAAAAATGGGTCTTGGAAACAGAAATAAAACCAAACATGACAAACTTAATATTCCATATGGAGGAATCTAAAATCATTAGTGAAAATAGCAATGAAGAAGTCTGGCTAAGGTTGAATATTTGGTACAAGAAAGAACAGGTATATACCATTAATCACTGACAAATTTTACTGTGCACAAATACAAAACTTCTGCAGTATAAGAGCCACTGGAGGCAAAATCAAAAGATGGATAAAATGAAACATTTCTCCCACACAGAAGTAGCTTAGAAAAATTCACAACATATAAGCAAACATCTCTTTTGCTTATATAGACAGTGTCTCTTAAGTGTTCCCACAGGCTCATATATTGAAGGCTTGACACTAGCTCTTGGGAGTTCTGGAACCATTAAGGTCCTAGGAAGTCAGGCCACTGGTAAGGGGCCTGCCCTATAAGGTAATATTGGGACCCATGCCTTGTCCTCTCCCTGGTGTCTTCATGGCCACTGAGCCAGCATCCTTGCTGCACCATGCACTTCTGTCCGTGATATTCTAGCCTGACATCGTGGTGCCAAGCAAATGCAGGATGAACGCCTGAAACTGTTAGCTAAAATTTCTTTCTTCCTTTTTAAGGTTATTTATCTCTGGTATTTTGTGATAGCAATTGTCTTAGTCAGGGTTTCTACTCCTGCACAAACATCAAGTTGGGGAGGAAAGGGTTTATTGAGCTTACACTTCCAATTGCTGTTCAACACGAAAGGAAGTCAGAACTGGAACTCAAGCAGGTCAAGGAGCAGGAGCTGATGCAGAGGCCATGGAGCGATGCTGCTTACTGGCTTGCTTCTCCTGGCTTGCTCAGCCTGCTTTCTTATAGACCCCAAGACTCCAGCCCACAGATGGTACCACTCACAAGGGACCCTCCCCCCTTGATCACTAATTGAGAAAATGCCTTACCTCTGGATCTCATGGAGGCATTTTCTCAACTGAAACTCCTTTCTCTGTGATAACTCCAGCTTGTGTCAATTTGTCACACAAAACTAGCCGGTACAATTGACCCCTTGTCAACTTGACACACAAACACATCACTAATAAGCCTCGACCCTTACTTCCTTATTCATCCCCAAGATCTAAATAACTTTAAAAGTCCCACAGTCTTTGCAAATTCTTACATATTAACATTTCAGTCCCTTTTAAACATCCGAACTCTTAAAATTCAAAGTATTTTAAAAATTTAGTCTCTTAACTGTGGACTCCACTAAAATACCTTCTTTCTTCAAGAGGGAAAAATATCAGGTCACAGTCACAATCAGAAGCAAAATCAAACTCCAACTGACCAATGTCTGGGATCCACTCACGATCTTCTAGATTCTTCCAAGGGCTTGAGTCACTTCTCCAGCTCTGCCCTTTGTAGCACACACCTTGTCTTCTAGGCTCCAGATGCCTGTACTCCACTGCTGCTGCTGGTCTTGGTGGTCATCTCATGGTACTGGTATCTCCAAAACACTGTTCTCTTCCGCTGCAACTAGGCTTTACCATGGTGCCAAGCCTCACCTCCTTTGCATGACCTCTTCAGTCCTGGGTCATCAATTGTAACTGAGGCTGCATCTTCACCAATAGCCTTCCGAGGCCTCTCCCAGGCCTCAGCTGCTCTTCACGACTTCTTCATGCCTTCAAAACCAGTACCACCTGGGTGACTTTCACACATTACTAAGTCCAGCCACCGCACAAGGTACAACCCTGGCTATCTCTGGAATGCAGCCTCTGTGTTCTCAGAAAACAGTTCTCGAAGATTTCACCTCATTGATGCTGGTCTCTTCCCAATCACAGCCAGTTTCCCAGCTCCAGCTAACCAACATCAATAGTACCAGCAATACAATGGTTTTGCTTTAGTAGTTCTGGTATCTTGTTAATCACAGCTGATTTCTTCAGCACCAGCTAACCAAAACCACAGAATCTTAAGTCAAATTAGCAATGGCCCTGATAAGAGTCTTTAATCTTCCCTCTGAAATTTCACAAGCCAGGCCTCCATTTTCTGCACTGTTCTCAACATCATCTTCTAAGCTCCTACAGAAAACCCCACAGAGTTCTTAACATCCCAATGGCTCTTCTAGCTCAAAGTTCCAAAGTCCTTCCACAGTCCTCCCCAAAACATGGTCAGGTTGTCACAGGAATACTCCACTTTGCTGGTATCAATTTGTCTTAGTCAGAGTTTCTATTCCTGCACAAACATCATGACCAAGATGCAAGTTGGGGAGGAAAGGGTTTATTGAGCTTACACTTCCAATTGCTGTTCATCACAAAAGGAAGTCAGGACTGGACAAGCAGGTCAAGGAGCAGGAGCCATGGAGGAATGCTGCTTATTGGCTTGCTCAACTGGCTTTCTTTTGTTTGTTTTTTTAAGACAGGGTTTACTCTGTGTAGCCCTGGCTGTCCTGGAACCGTCTCTGTAGAGCAGGCTGGCCTTGAACTCAGAAATCCACCTGGCTCTGCCTCCCAAGTGCTGGGATTAAAGGCGTGCGCCACCACTGCCCAGCTTCAGCTGGCTTTCTTATAGAGCCCAAGACTACCAGCCCACAGATGGTACCACTCACAAGGGACCCTCCCCCCTTGATCACTAATTGAGAAAATGCCTTACTGCTGGATCTCATGGAGGCATTTTCTCAACCGAAACTCCTTTCTCTGTGATAACTCCAGCTTGTGTCAAGTTGACACACAAAACTAGCTAGCACAGCAATGTAAATCTAACTAGCTCAAAAGACATAAAAAGAATGCCTAACAAAAATGAGTATGATTGTGTAGAATAAATCAAAGTGTTTAATCTCATTGTTAATAAAAATTCATGTTAAAACTATTCTGAGAAATAACTTTACTGTGAAATCAGTAAGCATGAAAGGAAGACAAAGACTATTCTATGTACTGAAATATTTGGGGGCTATTGTGCCATGCACATGTATTTGTCATTAAAGGTTTTAATTTACAGGAAGACTCTTTTTGCTATTTTAATATGCATTAAGGAGAGCACTCTGTGGTATATACATCTAATACACTACTAGAAGATGTTATAAGAGCAAGACAAAACATAGTACTGTTAAGTTTACCCCAACGTATTTCTTTCAGCTATAAGTAAAATTACTACATTAGACATGTTGTATGTAATGCCTATTTCTGATTGTCAACTTGACTATATCTGGAGTGAATTACAATCCAGAATTAGAAGGCTCACCTGTGATCTAGATCTTGCGTCTGGAAGATACAAGTTTCAGGTGTGGTGGTACGAACACCTCTAATCTGGGCCACACCTGCTGCTGGAGATCTACATAAGGACATTGGAAGGAGGAAGATTCAATCTTCTTCATCTGTGAGCCTTGTGGGACTAAGCAACTGCTAGACCCTCGGGTTTTCATTCACAGCTACTGCTGATCATTGTTGAGGAGTTTGACTACAGACTAAGTCATTAACAAATTCCCTTATGATATAGAGACTACCTATAAGTTCTATGACTCTAGAGAACTCTGACTAATACATTGTATGACAGTTTCTTCTTGGGTTGAAACATTCTATCCTACAGGGAAGTTCCTAAACACCAAAAGGTAAACAACTCAAGCTAGCTTCAGGAAGTTCCTGAAACTGACTAGTTGTGTGACAAGACTCTTCCTGGGAAAACATTCATACATGTCTATTCACCCTACAACTCCCTCCCAGTGTAAGGAATAAAGACTTCTGAGAGTCACTCCCTGGAAAACCAAAGTACAAAGAAAACTCTGAGACTAGCCCAGCTGCCTGAAAGAAGGAGTAACCAGGCCACCTTCCTGGAAGAGGTTTAGACCAACTGAAGCACCTGGAAAGGACACTCTCCTAACTGTCAGCTGCCTGCAAGCTGTGCAGTATGCTACCTGTTCCCAGATTTTGTGAGCTCTCTGTCACCTATGGTGACATATGGCCATACAGCTGTCTTTGAGTCATTTCTGAGCCTGCGGGTAACCTCAATAAACTCATTGGTTCACCAAGTTGGGCTTTAATTGTATTTATACTTTGTTCTGTTGTGGGCTTTCCTATCACTGGTCACTGGTGAGGGGCCTGCCTTCTAAGGTAGCACAGCCTCCCTAGTGTTATATGGTGAGTGTACATGTATGAGTTCCTCCCCTAGAAGAGTCTTGTCACACAACAAGACAAAATATTTCAGTTGAGATGGTGACATAAACCTATAAGTCTAGAGTCAGGAATACCAGAAGGTCAAAGATAGTGCCAAACCTGTGAGATTCTTTTTCAAAAAAGAAAAAAAAAAAAGAATAAAAAGAAGGAAAGAAGGGAGGGAGAGAGGGATGGAGGAAGGAAGAAGGAAGGAAGGAAGGGAAAAACCATGTCAAGTGCCACCCCACACAGAACATGAGGACTGTAGTCTTGTGACCAATCCAGCTCATTCAGTCAACAGGTTCTCCAGGGCAGGAATGAATATTAAAGAGAAAAAAGACAATTAGACAACACTGTAGCATGACCCCAGCCAGTTCTGAGGTTGAAGTGGGTTTATTTTTTCCCCAATCTGCTTTTATACCATTTTAATTACATGAAGATAATAAGGTCAGTTCTTGAGGAACAAGCAAGACAATAAACATAAATAGTCAAGGAATAAGCAAGACAGTAAACAAAGTCCCATGATCATTGTTTCTAGGGGATTATCAGGATGGCCAAGATATCTGAGCTTACTTCCCTGTCCTAGCCTAAAGTCAAATTCTTGCCTGAAGCCTACTTTGTTCTAGCCCAAAATCAGATTCCTGCTTGAACCTACGTCCTTGTCCTGGCCCAATGACAAATTCCTGCCAAGCAGCCCCCAAAGCTCTCCACAGTCTTGACTCAGGAATGTCCCTTGATAACAGGGTGCCTTGACTGTAGCCACAGAACAGGAAGGGTGATTGCACTGGAGCAGCAGTGCACCTCTACATAAGAAGTGAGTAAAGCTCTATGTCTGTTTGAAGAAATAGCAGAGGAGATGAGACTAGATATAAGATGTGCCCTGTTGGAACAAACCTTGCATGGTGGAAAGAAGCCCCACAAGTCTGTTCCAGGTGCTGCAACTCTGGGTGGGACAGGAGACACTCTGGAAGTTGCCTCATCTTCCCACACAGTCAGGCAGGTGGGGGCTGTGGGAAGCCTTTGCGGGCCCTGCCTGTGGGTGGAGGAGGGGACCATTCCCTAGCCCGGGGGCACTGCAATCATTGCAGGGTGTCGCAGACAGGCTAGCCAGAGCGCAGCTGGGGTTTCGGAGGCTTGGGGAGCCGGGCTAGCTGCTTAGGCTTGGGTGAATAGGTACCATCTGGCAGCTCTGGGAAGCCCTCGGGGAGAGATTAGATGAGGCTCCTTAAAGGAGGGCCAGAACCCTCGATTCCCACGGCGGGTCCAGATGAAGAGACAGTCCATAATTCTAAGATGTTTATTTTCATTGTGGAGAGGGGCTTGGATGGAATTGTACCTTCACCTTTCTGGGAGATGTGAGGCAGATATTGTAACTGGGAAGGGGTGTGGCTAAGTCTCTAGGTGTCTCATTAACATGGGGATGGCTTGGGGCTGTGTGGCCACGCCTCTATCTGAGGAGGGGTGGTACATAACCATGACTGGAGCCAAAAGCCTCCCGGGAGCGAGCGTTGGCTTAACCTTTTCCCTTGCGGATTGTTCTGCTGAATTGCCCAGATTTTATGCCTGTGCTCAACCGGGTGCCAAATTGCCTGTTAGAGATCACTGCCCCACGTGTGTGTGTGTGTGTGTGTGTGTGTGTGTGTGTGTGTGTGTGTGTAGGAGGGGAGGGAGAGAGAGAGAGAGAGAGAGAGAGAGAGAGAGAGAGAGAGAGAGATGTATGAGTGCAGACATCCTCAGAGTCCAGACAAGAGCAATGGATACCCTGGAGCTGGGGTTAGAGGCATTTGAGAGGGTTCAGGAAGCTGAACTCAGGTCCTCCACAAGGGCAGTTCTCCACATTTAATGGCTGAACCACCTTTCTAGGTTTTCTAACACAAATTTGTCATCTACGAAGTTGATACTTGAGAACTACCCGATAGAGTAAAACAAATAAATAAACAGACAGACAGACAAATCTCTCCCAATGGTTTAAGTGAGTTTCTGACTTTGTGCTGGACTACATCTGTAGCTGTCTTTGCTATACATGACCACAGGTACAGACCCGTCAGGCCTGAAAGAACGCGTTCGGTGTTTCCCTCCCTAAGATGATCCATGCTTTGATTTTATAGTCATCAGTGTTGAGAATTACTTTGCATAAATAAATAGTGTAAAATTATAGATGTATAGTTAGGGCCCTTTCAGAAATTATTGAAATTGTGCCTAATTTCAAGCCAAAATTCACTTAATGATTTTTTTTTAAATTAAATTCAAGACAGCAGCTCAAACCACAAAATTTACAATCAAATATTCTAACATAGTACAATTTAAAAATGTACTAATTGGATACTCGCATACTAAGGACGGGTGCCAGGAAAACATTAAAAGTCTTTTCCCCATTCTGTTCCTGTAGGCACTGGGGCACAGTGGTTTGGAATCCGAGGAGAGGCAGGTCAGGCAGCACTTGCTAACGTTACACAGGACGCACCGTGAGGAGTGTGCATGCTATGGTTCAGAACCAATGTGGCAGTGACGTCATGCAGAACAAAGCAGGTGTGTTCTGCCAGAAACACTACACATGTGATTGTGAAATAAATTTTGGTCATGATGTGTTCAAAGGTCACCCCGTTACCACAGTCTTCACCACACTCATTCAGTTTGGCCATACACGAGGCAGTAACCCACAGTTTAGAAGCTGGTGGGCAGACTGGGCGTTCAGGGGGCAGGCCCATGCATCACTGAACAGTAGAACTTCGAACATTTGTCCTTGGCAGCTGTGTCCTTTGATATCTTTATGATCATTCTCTGCCTTCAGTTTATTTGTTTTTTTATTTTCAGTTATGTGGCCACGGATCAGCTTACGCAGGACAGTCTCCTGGTGTCTGGGCTGATGGTGGTGGGGTATGGTCTGTGATGTGCTTGAGTATGTCCTTTCCCATTGTCAGCTTGTCCATCAGTCTCCTTAGGAAGTCTGGCTTAGGGTTTTACTGCTGTGAACAGACGCCATGGCCAATGCAACTCTTATAAAGGACAAGATTTAATTGGGACTGACTTACAGGTTCAGAGGTTCAGTCCATTATCATCAAGATGGGAGCATGGCAGCTTCTAGACAGGCATGGTGCAGGAGGAGCTGAGAGTTCTGCATCTTCATCTGAAGGCCGCTAGGAGAAGACTGGCTCTCATGCGGTTAGGAAGAGGGTCTCATTGCCCACTCTCACAGTGACACACTTCCTCCAACAAAGCCACACCTACTCCAAGAAGGTCACACCTCCTAGTACTGCCACTCCCCGGGCTAAGCATCTTCAAGTCATCACAAAGCACTTATCTGAAGGCAAATTGATCCTACAACTCCTGTTTGCATCCATCCTCCCTCTGATCCCACCCTTCTAAAAAGAAAACTGATGGGAACTCCAGGGGCAGGGTGGCATCAGTGAGAAATTAGAAGGGCTCCCACTAACTGTCACATCTGATGAAGAATTAACTCCTTCCTAAAGTAGAGGGAATTGTGAAGCACTGACACATAACTTCTCTTCACTAGAAAGGGGCACAGAATAGAGGGGCCAGACTCCACTTCACTGGTAGTTCTGAAGAGAAAGAAGCGAAGATCCTGGGAGAAGATGTAGGCAGAGCATCACTAATAGGACCAGCCATGCTTCTGCTGGACTTCTGGAGTGACTCCTGAAGGAACACACAGATGCTCAAGAATCAGAAAGTCAGGGAGTGCGTGACTCTCTGCTGTCCTAGCTTCTTGTAGATGTCAGAGAGTCTTCTAACATGTTTGGACACTCCTCCAGTCTTAGGATGGCAGGGACCAGGACACACTTTTGGAACAAAGCACTGAATTTGAGAGAGGAAATCAAGCTAAAGTCCAGCAAGCTCCTTGAACCATGTCCCACCTAGCCTGCTTTGACTTCAGCTTTACCTTCAGAGATTTCTGTGTGCACCGCCAGTGTGCTTTGTAGGGCTTTGGCCTTATGACCTAAGCAGGATTCCAACTGGTAGTAGGTGATTCAGAAAGGCGTGTGTCCAAGCTAAGGTATGACCATGTGTGGGTCAGGAAGCAGTGGTATTGTGGGGAGAAACAATTCTACATCCTTCAACCAGTTTAACAGGAAGGGCAAGGGATTTACATTTCAACCTCATTCACTCTGCAGGCTGCACAATGCCTTTGCTCAGGGCAACTGTGCTGGGAACACCTTCTGCCAAGGATTGTCTAGCACAAATGTCTGCTACGACATTGCTTTCAAGGGATATAATGTGAACATATCTTCATAAGTGACTATCTTCACTTCTATCATATAAACATTTACAACTTGAAAATAATATTTAGGAAAGAGTAATAAGCCAAATAGAATCACACCTTCCTCTGAGTGGGACAAAGCACTGCAGCGCTGTGCCCTTCACTGTCATGCATGATACTTTTAGTAAGGACACTGTTAAAGGGACTGTCCACTCTCACATTCTCTTTCTCTAACGACTTTATCTGCTCTTTTTAAATTATCATCATCAACTCTTGGTTTTATAATTTATATTTTTTATTTTTTGGCTTTTCAAGACAGTTTCTCTGTGAAGCTCTGGAACTCACTCTGTAGACCAGACTGGTCTCAAACTCACAAATTTATTATTATTGTTATTATTATTATTATTATTATTAATTTGGTTTTAACTCTTGACTTTTATCTTGTCCTTATGAACTGACTACTGTTATTATGGCGTTGTTAAATGGCACCAGGTGTGGCCAAGAGGATCCCCTCTTGTCTGGCTACAGGAATGTCTTTTGAGCAATTCCTGATTCTGGCATGGCAAGACGTTTCAGCTTCCTCTCCTACTTTCTTAGGCCCAGCTCTTGATAAACTATCTTCTCTAGGAACCCTTCCTCTTCTCAGCCTTTCCATGTATTTTTCTTCCACTCACCTCCCCACCTTCCTGACACCTCCTCTTCAACCCCAGGACTCCTGGCTTGGACTTAAAGAAGATTCAGACATTGCTTAGTACTTTAGGGACCTAAGGGGCAGATTATCCTGGAAAAGTCTGCAACGGAGAAGACATTCTAAGCACAGAAAAAATGCAGACTCTCCTTCAATACCAAGAGCAGGCATTTGGAGCAAAATGCAGCTCCTTACAAGCCTGTCACTTTTCCAAACCAGACTCTTTGAACTCTGGAGAGTGAGAGATTTCTAATCAAGCTGAAGAACCATTTGCGAACCACCATGAAACTATGAGACACAACAGTGTCAACAGGACACAAAGAGCCCCCTCCCAGCAGCACCAGACAGTGTCAAAGAAGGACTCTAAATTCCATGTCATCAAGAACTCTGTGGAATTTGAGACTCTAAAACATCATTACTGTGGTTGCAAGAGAGTATGACTGGTAGATACACTCATTGGAAAGGACCATTGTGTTCTGTGAGTGTGCTGGTCTGGAGCCAGGGATGGACCACAAACTCAGAGGCCAGAACAACAGCAGAGGGTAGGGAGGCAGGCTAGCTGGATATGCCTTGATTCACTTTTTCAGGAATGTCCCATACTCCTAGGAAGAACTGGGCACAGAATTTACCCTTGTCTGAGCAAGAGGAGTCAAGCACTGGTGAAGGCTTGGTTATTGCCCTTAGTATAGGTTCAGCAACAGAAATAGGGAGTGTTTCCAGTACTAGGAACTGGGGGAATGAATGAAGGCAGGGATCCATTTTGTTCTAAATCTACCACCTCACTCTCTCAGGAAAAAAATCATCAGGAAAAATTTCTTCTGCAACAGTGCCTCTTGACTAAGAGGAATTATCATGTAGCAGGGAACATTTGACAATCTCTGGGGAGGTTTTACTTGTCATAAATGGTAACAAGGATGTCATCGTTGTACCCAAGACAGACCCCTGAAAATAATTACCTGTGTCAAAGTGCTTATCTATTCTGCCAAGCTGAAGAAAGGTGATTGTTAATGCAAGGCTCCCATTGATTTAGAAAATTGGTCATAAAAACATGAAGACTTTTTTTTTGTAATATACATGGAAAACTCTTTGCCACTTATTTTTGTGGTTATCTTTCATACCTATGGAACTGGTGTTACATATTTGAATGTGTCAATGTTTAGACTATGTCAGAATTCAGTAGCTCGGCTGTAGTAACTGCAGTTCTTACTTCTCTAGACTTGGATAAACAGTCACTTCTCCCTGACCGTCTTATCTTTTTAACTGACTGACCTTTATTGAACGATGGGTGGGGTGGAAGGTTTCAATTTATTATTTTTCTTAAAAGTACAGTGGCTGACCAACATACACTGAAACTGCTCTGTCTTCTTCCCAATTTTCACTTGCTGAAAAGGTAAAATTATCATATCTCAATTTAAATGCCAAGGTAAAGTTACCTTGGAACTCTTGTTTGCTCTCTTGTCCGGTATATCCTGGCTACAGTTCCTTTCTGCATCATGTGTAGAGAAAATAGCTGAAAGATTTTTCAAAAAGAAAATAGAAAAATTTGATTATAAAATTACTTTCATGTTAATTTAAGAGAACAGGTGAATTGTATAAATGGTGACTCTTGTCATCATACAAATATTTATTTTATTTTTAATTTCATGTGTGTGTGCATGTGTGAATGTGTGTGATGTCTGAGGCAGGAAGGTGGGAGAGGAGGGAAAAGGGAGAGAGAGAGAATGTGCAGATAAGTGCAGTTGACAGGAATTGGTGTTCTTGGAGCTGGTGTTACAGGTGGCTGTGAACCACCCAATGTGGATGTTGGGAACCAAACTCTTCTGCCAGAGTAGTAAGTGCTCTTAACTGTTGAGCCATCTTTCCAGACCTTATTTTAATTTTTCAAACCCATTCTATCTGTTGCCTTTAAATGTGTTGCTATATTAGTTAGGGTTACTATTGCTGTGATAAAACACTATGACCACAAGCAACTTGAGGAGGAAAGGGTTTATTTTGCTCTGAGTTCCATATAAGAGTTCATCATCAAAACAGTGAGGGTAGAAACACAAGCAGGGCAGGAACTGATGCAGAAGCCAGGGAGGGATGCTGCTTACTGGCTTGTTCCACTTGCTTCCTCATCCTGCTTTCTTTTTTTTTTTTTTTTTTTTAATTTTATTTAAACTTTGTTTGCTTTTTTTTTTTTTTTTTTACACTCCAGATTTTATTCCCCTCCTGAACCACTCTCCGACTGTTCCACATCCCATACCTCCTCCCCACCCACTTGTCTCCACGAAGATGTCCCTACTGCCCATTCCCCCACCCCACCAGACTTCTAAACTCCCTTGGGCCTCCAGTCCCTTGAAGGTTAGGTGCATCTTCTCTGGCTAAACCCAGACCTGGCAGTCCTCTGCTGTATATGTGTTGGAGGCCTCATATCATCTGCTGTATGCTGCCTGGTTGGTGGTCCAGTGCCTGAGAGATCTCGGGGGTCCAGGTTAATTGAGACTGCTGGTCCTCCTACAGGGTCACCCTCCTCCTCAGCTTCTTCCAGCCTTTCCCTAATTCAACCACAGGGGTCAGCAGCTTCTGTCCATTGGTTGGGTGCAAGTATTTGCATCTGACTCAGCTGCTTGTTGGGTCTTTCAGAGGACAGTTATGATTGGCCCCTTTTTGTGAGCACTCCATAGCCTCAGTAATAAATAGTGTCAGGCCTTGGGGTCTCCCCTTGAGCTGGATCATCCTGCTTTCTTATAGAATCCAGACCCACCAGCCCAGGGATGGCAACACCCACAACAGGACAATGGGTGGGGCCCTTCCCTGTCAATCACTGATTAGAAAAATGCCTTAACTAATTTAGAAAAAACTTGTGTACAGCAAGGTCTTATGAAGGTTTTTTTTTGTTATTATTGTTTATTTTTGTTGTTGTTTTTAAATTGAGATTCCCTCCCTTCAGATGACTTTTGTTTGTATCAGGTTGGCATAATTTGGCACAATTGACCCCGTTTCAACTTGACACATAAACACATCACTGTTAATCCTCAACCTCTCATTCATTCCCAAAATCTCAGTTTAAAACAGTCCTTACAAATTCAAACACATTACAACTTCAGTCTATTTAAAATATCTAGTCTCTCTAAAAATCCAAAATCTCTTCTAAAAATCTGAAGTCTTTCAGCTGTGGAATCCTATAAAAATAAGAATTAAGTTAAACACTTTCTTCAAATAGGAAGAAACAGGGCACAGTTACAATCTGAAAAAGCAAACCAAACTCCAACAGTGTAAATAAATCAATGTTCAATTATCTGGGATTCATTCACGATCTTCCGGGCTCCTCCAAAGTGCTTGGATCACTTCTCTGACTCTACCCTCTGCACCACACATAGCTTGTCTTCTAGTCTCAGGCTAGCTCCACTCAGCTGCCGCTGCTGTTCTTGGGGGTCGTCCAATGCTACTGGTGTCTCCAATTTGCTTGAGTCTACTGCTGCAGCTGGGCTTCCCTTTTGTCAGTAGCCTCTCAGAAGAGTCTCCTCATGGTGCCAAGCCTCAACTTTTTTGCATGACCCCTTCAGTCCTGAGTTTCCCAATGCTACTGAGGCTACACCTTGAATGGCCTCTCCTGGCCTCACAGTGCCAAGCCTCAGTTACTCTCCAAGACTCCTTCATGCCTTCAAAACCAGTACCACCTGGGAGACTCCCACACTACAAAGTTTGACTGCCAATGAAGAGCATGACCTTAGCCATCTATGAAACACCATTTCTGTGTGATCCCAGTAAACACTTTCCAGAAGATTTCATTTCGGCAATGCTGGTCTCTTCTTAGTCACGGTTTAATTCTCAGCTCCACCCAACCAGCACAGATTAATCCAGCAAAGCAAAGGTTTCACTTTAGTAGTTCTGGTTTATTGTTAATCACGGCTGATTCTTCAGTCCCAGCTAACCAGAACCACAGGAACTTATGCAAAATTTAAAAGAGAAATGGCCTTGATAGAGTACTTAAACTCTCCTCTGTTCTTCACAAGCCACGCCTCCTTCATCTACATTGGCTTCAACATTCTTTTCTCTTCCAAGCTCCTACAGAAAGAGCTCACCAAGCACTGGACACTCAATGGCTTTTCTTGCCCAAAGTTCCAAAGTCCTTCCGCAATCCTCTCCAAAACAACAATGTCACGTCTGTCACACAGCAAAATCTCACCGTCCTGGTACCAATTTGTCTTAGGGTTACTATTACTACAATAAAACACCATGACCAAAAGCAACTTGGAGAGGAAAGGGTTTATTTTGCTCACAGTTCCATATAACAGTTTATCATCAAAAGCAGTGAGGGCAGAGATTCACACAGGGCAGGAACCTGTGGGCAGGAGCTGATGTGGAGACCATGGGGGGACTGCTTACTGGCTTGCTCCACAGGGCTTGCTCATTCTGCTTTCTTACGGAATCCAGGACCACCAGCCCAGGAATGACAGCATCCATAATTGGCAGCCCTATCCTATCAGTTACTGAGAAAATGTCCTAAAGTATCTGTACAGCCCGATTTAATGGAAACATTTTCTTAATTGAAATTTCCTCCTTTCAGGTGACTTTAGTTTGTGTCAAGTTGACATAAAACTATCTGACACAACTGCTACAAATTTTGTATTTCTATTGCTGGTATTCTTACACTATCGCCTGTAGGAGATGGAGGAAATGAATGGGCGAATGTGGAAGAAACAGATACAGTCCTGAGTGGAAGTTTATTACTGACATTACTACAGCTGTGTCAAAAACTCCTTTGCCTCAGACCCCTGGGAATTGGCAAAACCTTCCCTGGTCTGTGTTCAGAATTTGACCGAGTGTACAGAAAGCATGCACCGCAGCTACCTGCATCAGATGCTGGCAGCCTGAGACTCCTCCCACAGAGAGCTCCCAAGACTAGCTAAGCCCTCCTCCAGTGTTCTACCTAAAAAACAGGCCGAGTGAGTTTCCTGGTTGTTATGCAGTAGTAGGTACTATTCCATCAGAGAAGCACAGCCCACCCACTTCCCGTTTTTCCGTATGGGTCTCTGTACTCTCTTCATTCTCTGGTTGCTCCAGACAAGTTTCCTGGAGCAAACGGTGCTGCAGAAGGCAGCTCCCACTCCTATCTGGGCAACTTCTACCCTTTTGGAAATCTGTTACCTTCTTAAAGTTTCGTTGTGTAGTTGATTTCCTCAGCCGTGGTGGTGCACAGCTTTTCAATCACTTATTTGTGCTAAGGAACCCTGCCAGATTACAGCAGCCACAGCTTTTCCACTCCTGGTTGTACGTACGGTGGTAGGAGTGGTGGTGGTGAAGAGGGGTAGGAGGGTGGAGCGTGGAGGGTGGAGCTGGGGTGTCCCAGGCTGGTTATTACATTATTCCTAACCTTTCCCAACACGAGTCAGCAAATTGATGGGCAAAGGTTGTCTGATAGTATCTTGAAAAGTGAAAATGACTTTAAAATCCTGTTGTCATTTGTTTGCTTTTGTTCCTGTTACAAGTGAGGTGGAATTTCCACCTGTTGGAACGCATGGGCATAATAATATGATTCTATGAGTTGCAAAGACTCATGGAACCACATCCCAAGCAGGATCTAGAAAAATCTGTCACGCCTTCCTAGCCAGTCTTCATCCTCTCATAGGCAGCCACTGTTCTATTTTGTTGCTACAGACTTTTTCCTATTGTAGAATTTTACATAAAGAGGACCCCAGTGTCTCCTCTTCGGTTTTAGCCTGCCTGTTAAGGCCAGCTGGTTTTGAAACACAGCTCCATTGTCCCACAGATCAGCCATTCATGCCCTCCTGTTGCCAGGTAGCAGTCTAGTGCATAGAAATAGTTTGCAGATTCAGTCTTCTGTAGGTGAGCACTCGGAGGTTTCCCCATTCTTATTGAACTGGATGCAGTAGCAGGGGACGCTGCTGTAGAAGTCTACCTCAGTGAGGCACGATACTACAGTTTCCCTTCCTCCTCAGAACTCCAAATGATGAGGCACACAAGTCATTTTCGAGTTAGCTTACTGTATGCACTCTTCTGATAACTTCATCCTACAGGAGACATGGTGGCATTTAGAAGACTCCTCCAAATGCTTTACATCTGCATGTAGAATCTAAAGATTTGATGAAAATGGTGTTTTAAGAAGTTCCCATTCCATGTAGGCTGTCTCACTATTTCAGCACGAAAGTTATTTCTAGGCTAATGCAGTCAGGATCACTCATAGCCTTTGGTGAACAGATTTTGTAATCTTTAAAATTGTGTATTAAAGCACCATTCAAGACTGGAGAGATGGCTCAGTGGTTAAGAGCACTTTTTGGTCTTGTGGAAGGCCTGGGTTCTGTTCCTACCACTCACAACCATCTGCATTTCTCGGGTTTGTAATGACCTCTTCTGACCTCCTCTGACACAAGGCATACAGGTAGTACATGTACATAAATGCAAGAAAAATAAGTACTGACTGGAAACAAAAACAAATACATCTAAAAATACACAAAATTGAAAACACAGCAAAAACTTAATTGCTCATCAGTTACTGCTCCCTTGAGTGTTTGAATCTAAATAATATTTTACTTATAGTTTGTATATTTGCATCATGCATGAAACCAAACAATATTTTCTTCACTGGGTTATTTTTGTCAGATTTCTTCATGAGGCTGGTATTGGCATCCTAAAATGTGGGTGTTTATTTTGTGTCTTTCTGTAGAGGCTCAGGATGGCGGGGAAGCCATTCTTTGAATATTTGAGACATCGCAATTGTGAACCTGTCTGTGTCTGGCTTTTAAAGAGAGTTCTATGATGGAATTTTCAAATTGTCAAGGTTATTGCTCAATTCAGATTTGCTATATCATCTTCAAGTAATTTATCCATGACAATTTCCTTGAAAAGTATAGGCCTCACCAAGGTCATCTAATCTGCTGGCTTGGGTTTGCATAGGACAGTCGCTCATCCTTCTGACATCTCATTTGCTCTGGGGCTCATACCAGCTCGTTCATACTGCATATGGATATTTTGGGAGATTTTCGAACTCTCACTATATAGAAGTTGCATTCTCTAATTTCTTTTGATTTGATTCTTTTTTCTGTTTGCCCTTCACAGATCCAGCTCTCACATGGATACACTCTTGTTAGTTTCTGGGGTTCTACAGTCTGAGATGCTTCTACTTCCCCACTACCCCCATTCATCTACTTGATGATGTGTCCTCCGGCTTCTGATACATAGTGCTCCTTTCAGTACTTTAATTCTTTCTTACTTTACGATAAAGGATCTATGCTCCAGATTTCCAATGAATTCATGCCCGAACTGTTCTAATTGTGCATTATAAAGCTCCCCGAGCCATTATTGAACTGTTGTGAGTAAAGACATGAATACATGTTAAAGATATTTGTATTAAATAAAATAGTAACAATCTGACATCTCCAAAATCAATTGAATTTCATTGACTTAATCATTCATTCAGCAATTGTTTACAATTACTGGACAAGTAGGAAACCTGTTGAAAAATATATTGTGGTAGATAAATATTCAAATACATGTTCAAAGTATAGATTGAGGCATAATAAAATTATACTAAATGTATCTACATATAGCTACAGGTGTGTGAAAAATAGTGAAACCATATATGACTATAAACATATGATAGAATAATGATTAGTTTTTAACATGTTGGGGTTTTTTTGTTATTTCTATTTGTTCATTTTCTGCAACTAATAGATATTGAATTTTTAATATTGATCTTTTCAATGTGGGTTTTATTTTTTTTCTAAATCCCAGTATCAGACATGGGAAGCCCCTATTCCTGTTGTAGTTCCTTCTGGACTTAGTATTTGAATTTCAAAAAATTTTGCCTGAACAAGTAGCCCAAGAGACAGCAAAAATTTAGGAAAAGGCTATTTAATGCAAAGTTAAAGCAGATAAAATGCACAAAGTGTTTGGACATAGTGTTATATTCACGATAACACCATATCATGAAAACTCATAAATGAAAAAGCTGTTAGCACATATGAAATGTTTATATGTAAAATCAAATTGCACTTGTCTGATCATAAACACTTGGGCAACATGTGGAAATTATGAACCCTTTGAACTGTTTATTTCTGAGCCATATCATGGGTTTCTCTTCTTCAGTCATTGATGCTTCTCTTCAGTTTTTACATGTTCTTGAATTCTTTGAACTCTCAATTCTTACTATGTTCTTATGACTATTATATTCATAGGCTTGAGAATTGAACCCAGAGCCCCGGGCACATTAGGCTTCACCACTGAGCTACATTCCCAGAGCCTTATAATACTTTGTTTCATTACTATTTGATTGATTGGTGATTGATGATTGATTGATTGTGTGTGTGGGTGTGCTTCTCTGTGTGACTCTAGGCACACACATGAATGTGGGTGTACACATTGATGTATGCACAAAGGTCAGAAGAGAGTGTGAGATACCTCAGGGCTGGTTTCAGGCTTTTGTGGAGTGGCTGACTTGTTTTGTAGGTGCTGAGATCTAAACTCGTCTTCATGATGCTACAACCAGCACTGTTAATCTCAGAGTTAGTTCCTCAGTCTAGCAAATGGTGGTTTTGGAGAGACAAATTCATCTTGCGTGGTGTCAAAATATGGAGACTGTTAGTCATTGACTTATTTTTAGTTTAAGTGGTGTGTGTGTGTGTGTGCGTGTGTGCATATGTATGCTCACATGTGTGTTGGTGTCTATGGAGACCAGAGGCACCAGATTTCCTGGAGCTGGGAACTACAGGAGTCTGTGAGATGTGAGATCTCAGAACTAAACTCAGGTTCTCTACAACAGCAGTATGTACTTGCAACAGCTGAGCCACTTCTCTAGTCCCAGTCATTAACTTCTGAAAGTTCATTCTTTATTTAATTCCATGTGGAGAGAAGGCCTTTTTCTTCTAACTTTCATAAAATTTGGGTCAGATAGCAATATACAAAATAGGAGGCCCTATGGAATTTTTACTCTGAGTTTGAGCCTATGCATGTATGTCTGTAGACCTTTCCTACAATGGATTAGGAAAATTTTAAGTTACAAGGTGATAGTTATTATTGCCAATGAAGCAGAGGAGATGCATCTTTTGTTATTAATGAACACATATCTTTCTGTCAGCTAACCCAGAGACACACCAGCAGGTGTTCGGTGGCCAGCCCATCATCGCCCAGAGTGGGATTACAAAGCCTCTGATGGAAAGACTGGTACCGAGTGGAGCTTCACAGATTTGTCTTGGGAGAAATGTGGTTTTAGTAAAGTTATCATGGACTTATGATGATGTTAAGATGACTAAGTCTCCACATTGAGAGTTGTTTGGTGAACCATAACAAATAACAGTATCACTTGAAGTAAGGTCTATCTAGAAATCCCTGCCACCTGATTGCCTTGTATTATAGAGCAAGTCAGAACAGTATGGGGATGATGACCCAGGACTGGGCAGACTGGATGTTAGTCAAAGTCTATAATAGGTCAAAGTTAATAACTTTGAACTAGTTCTTATCCTATTTACTACAAAAGAACTAATGCTGATGCCATTAGTATTTATCCACAGAGTCACTATTGGGATTCACTGAAGTAGTAAATACCATGTTAAATGTTTGCGTATCTGTGTTGATGTGTTTTAGCGGTCTGTTTGACTCAAGGTACAATCACCTGGAAAGAGAGTCTCGATGAGGAATTATCTAGATCAGTCATTCTACTGGCATGTGCGGGGTCGTGAAAGGCAATCTGGTTTCTGGTAGAGATAAGATTTGAACCTCGTAGGCCCAATAGGTAGTCTCCAGCTTATAATGGACAGCAGGCGTTTGCCAGGCTCCTAGAAAACAGCTCCTGACACATGCCTATATCTCTCCATAGGTCTGTGACATTTGGTCACATAAAAAAGGAAACGTCCCCCAAGCCCGCAGGTAGAGGCGTGGCCATGTAGTCTCAAGACATCCCCATGTTAATGAGGCACCTAGAGGCTTAGCCACGCTCCTTCCCAGTTACTATTTCAACCTCGCCCCTCCCTGAGGTTGCAGAGGTATGGTATTATCCACGCCACTCTCCACAATGATAATAAAGGCTCTGAAACTCTGGACTGTCTGTCTTTCTTCATCTGCTGTGGGAAACAGTGGAACCAGCCTTCACCTACAGAGCTGCGTATAGCCTCCCTCCGAAGCCGTCTCAGCATTCCCAGCCATGGCAGATATCCACCCAAGCCAATGTAGCTAGCCAGCGCACAAGCTGCCAACTCGGTCTCCCGGTGGGGACCCCAGCAGTGCTCTTTTCCTTTTTGGCCCCACACTAGGGCCTCCCATTTTGTTCCCAGCTCTTCTGCAGCATCCAGCAGTATCTACAATGCCCAGAGCCTGGGTACTCCGTGGAGCCGTCTGGGCATCATGGCCCCCTCTTCCACTCCCGGGCTGTGTCTCCGCAGAGGCTTCTCACAGCCTGGCTAGGCCGGAGGCCTATGGGGGAGATACGAGGTCAACTGCCAGCGTGTCCCCACCTCTCCCAGGGGCAACGAGCGCTTAGGGCTGACTCGCAGGACTTCTCTCCATCCCAGGCCGGTTTGATCCAACAGGCATGTCTATGGAGAACTGTCTTGATTGCTAATCAATGTTGGAATAACCAGCCCATTGTGGGAGGTACCATTACCTAGGCAGGGTCTTCTAAACAGTATGAAAAAGAGAGTTAGCTGAGAGCAGGTACAAAACTATGTATTTATTCTCTCAATGCTCTTAACTGTGATCATGATACATAACGTTTCTGCCTCAACCTCCCCCAAGTTTATCACCTGGAATTGTGAGCCAAATAAATCCTTTCTTCTCTAAGTTGCTTTTGCCAAAGTACTTGCCATAGAAGCAGAAACAAAACCAAACAAAAATAAACATATAAAAATCATATAAGTTGAGCTAAAAGGTTCAATGTTTATATCAAAGGATATAAACATTATCTAGAAATGGAAAAGCCTAAATTAGTCTCACAAGTAGATGAACTGGTTAAGCCACTGTATGTGTGCTTAATGGAGTATTACCTAGTTCACCAGTAGGTGAGCTATGGGGCAGATTTTACAGTAAAAGCAAATTCGAGAAATATAAAGTTAAAAGGGCATACAAGGTACTAAACTTTACTAGTAATATGAACACAGAACAAAAATAGGCAAAAAGTAAAACTGCATAGATATAGAGTAGAGAAGAGTATAACGATTTACCAACTGCCTTCTGTAGGTTGTGTGGGTATAATTTTCTGCATAATTTTCTTTTTTCTCCATTTTCCATAATGAGGTGATATACTAGTTTATATTTAAAGGCAGATAAAAAATTAAATTTCTGTTTTAAAGATGTTTCTGGAATGCCTGAATGTTTTATCCATTTCAAAGCTCTGTTTGAGCACAGAACTGTGAGATGGTAAGAAATTAGACCTCCTCTCTATGGTTTCCTTTCTCATTTTCAAAGGTTACTCTCTTTCATTTTAAAATATGTTCCTTGAATCATTTGTGGATACACAAAAGATTTAAATAGATAAGTTGTATCTTCAGAATAGGTAGGAGCAGTTTTTGTCCATCACCTGTAACTAAGGGATTTGATGACAGGACAAAAGCATCACAGCAGGGTCAGAAGCAACTCTTGTCCCATGCCTGCCACATGCCCTTGCTCATGCAGTGAATGCTTAATGTCAAGTCACTCACTTTCTTCACGTACTTGTAAGTGACTACTGTCCAATTCTTCTCTCTGCTAGCTGTGTATTACAGGACATGACAGAATGGTCTAGGGCTGATAAACTCCGAACTGTGGTGGGAAGACCTAGATTCCAGTCCAACTCTACAATTTGCCAATTAGATGACTTAGAACTGTCCTTAACCTAACTTCTAGGTTAGAATTAAAAGTAGCGATAACAAAACTTATTCACAAGGTCAGTGTGGGCATTAAATGAAGGTGACAGTAGCAGTTATTCACAAGGTCACTGTGGGCATTAAATAAAGTAATGCATCCCATAATAAAAGTTCGGCCACATTAAGCATTAATGTGTCCCATTTGTATAATTTTGGCTCTATTCTTAATCATTTCTCATTTCAGTTTGTGTTTTAAAAGGCACTAGAATGGGCGGGGCATGTGACTCAGTGGTACAGTGTTTCCACGGAGCGTGAGGCCTTATGTTCAACCCCCAGTATAGCAAAAGCGAAGGGCACCTGCATTTCCTGTCAATGTATCTTCTTCATGACCCTAATTAGCACTTTCAACTTGTCAATTTGTGCTTCCTATTGACTTTGCTTGTTTTAGAAACTCTACCAATTTTTGAAAAATCGGACCTATTTTCAAGTCCTGAACGAATGATAAATTAATATTCAATCATTTTGGAAGCTATTGTCCTTTCTTGGGTCTATTTCTTTACTTGTATAATAAGAAGTTAATTAAGATGACTGCCTTTGACAGCAGCATTTCCTCCTTCCTTTTTTTAACTCAGTAAGACCAAGGCTTGTCCTAAGATGCTGGTTTCCTCACTGGCTACCAGAAGGTGTAGTAATGCTGGCCTGGGGCCACACTTTAAAGAGGAGGAATCTCTAAGATGCACGTCGCCCATCGCAGTGATCCTCCTCATGACATAAAGGTTATGTGAAGCAGGATTCTTTTCAACTTCATTTACTTCAGTGGAGAGCTAAGATAATGCCCACTTTCTAAGAACATTGGTATTAGATGATATACTTGACATTCTTGGAAACAGTGAAAGGCATGATGGAAGTATAGTGAGTACACATTGCTTCTCTATGGGTGGAAATAAATTATATGATGTAGCTACTGGCCTGCTGAGCCTTGCCATTATGCTTGAGGTGAAGAACATTAAATATCCAGGATGGGTTGAAGATATGAAGGAGGGAGGAGGCAAAGATATTAATGCAATAGACTCCCACTTTCCCTCCATATATGCTTTCCCGTATTACTGTTTAATTTATCTATGATCAACAAATGATCCAAAATATTAAATGGAAAAATTCAGAAATGATTCATAAGTTTTGAGTTTATTTTATCAGAGTATGATATTACTCTACACTGCTATGTTACTGATGCTAATCTTGTTATAGGAGATTTTAGGGCTGGGCTCCAGAGGCCCCAACAAGTTGGCGAAGCCCTATCTAGTTTACTCACTAAAGTGACAAATCACAGTGAATGAAGACAAAGCAGATGTAGTCAGTATGCTCACATTAAGAAGAGGAACAAACAAGAGGTCCGGTGACCCCAGATCCTTCTTTAAAGTGCTGACATGAGCTCCTGGTTTAACGCGAATGAGAATGAGGACCATGGAGAGGAGGTCTACAATTACACAGCCTTGGTCGAAGTGGGTCTGGGGAGCATCATCTCCATTCTGCCTCTCCACAGTGGTCCAAAGAGGTTCTTATCGCTGTTTTCACTCGAAGGAACAATCTGCTTCTCAGGAGATCAAGACTTCCACTCCAGTGTGTGGGCATCAAGGTTTTGCTGCTCCCAGAATCCAAAGGGAGTGCAGGTTTAGGGACAAGACCTATCCCTGTTCTTTCAGCCTCAAAATGGTGTAAGATAGGTTAGACAGACAAATCTTGAGTGGTTAACTTCTCAACATGCGGTGGTGAGCAGTTGACTGAAAGAAGATTGCCACAATATGAAGGCAGAGATGCTAGGATGTTACTCTGCAGTTAGTTGTTCAGTGAGCCTGTGTTGCATAGGTTTATGTCAACTTGAACAAGCTAGAGCCACCAGAGAAGAGGTCACCCCAGTTGAGAAAATGCCTAGTTTGTAGAGCATTTTCTTAACTACTGATTGACAGGGGATCTGCTCACTGTGAGTGATGCCCACTGCTGGGTAGGCGATCCTGAGTTCTATAAGAAAACAGGCTGAGCAAGACATACAGAGTAAGCTCACATGCAGCACTCTTCCATGGCCTCTGCATCAGCTACTGCCTCCTGGTTCATGTTCTGTTTGAGTTCCCATCCTGACTTCCTTCAGTGATGGACTATGCTGTCTGTGGAAGCACAAGTCAAATAAATGTTTTCCTTTCAAAGTTTCCTTGGTCATGGTGTTTCATCAGAGCAATAGTACTAGCCCTGACTAAGACACAGCCCAAGGAGGAGCTGATTCTAGGTGCCTGCTTCAACCTCTTACTGTCTCTAACAAATCTTATCGTGGGTATACATGGGAACAACAGTGACAATCCATGGTGCTAGTCATACACTGGGTGTCTTGGAGCTCATACTACATGGATAATGTTAGACTCCTGAAGTAGCTTGTATTTGCTGACTTATAGCTTTGAACCAGGTATATGTAACTTAAGTGGGCTAACTCTTAGTCACTGATTTTCTTGACTTGTCTTATTATTGTTGTTGGGGGTGGGTTTTTGAGTGTTATTTGAGGTTTCCTTAAACTTCTATGATCACATAAATGTCACTTGTAGAGAGACCTTCTTCATGGTTGGGTCTTCCACAAATTGACATATGACATGTCAACCCTCACAACACATAAAGAAGACCTCTATGATTTCGTTTTGAAAATAGTTGGTTATGGCGCACAGGAGGTGACTCAATTGGTAAAGTATTTACCTTTAAACACAAGGACCTGACAACAGTACTCTAAAGTCATGCTAAAAAGCCAGCTGTGGTGATGTCCTCCTAAAATCTCAGCACTGGGAAGGTAGAGTTTGGTAAATCCTTGGGGCTCAATGGCAGGACAGCCTATACAAACACACACACACACACACACACACACACACACACACACATACATACACACACACACACACACAGAGAGAGAGAGAGAGAGAGAGAGAGAGAGAGAGAGAGAGACTAAGATAGATTGCTTTTGAGGAATGTCATATAAGGTTATCGTCTGGCACAAACACACATATAACATATGCATACACACATTTATATTTCACATGATAGAAGCAAGAAACAATGCAGATGATAGTAGCTTATAAATGGCTTTAAGGCTTGTCATCAGTTTCCAGCTACAATAAAACCCATATGATTAGAACAGCATTGATATGGTAAAGTTGGAATGGTGCTGGTCCAGAGCCTAATTATACTTTATCTTGGGCTAGCTCTTACCCCTACATAGCCACTCCTTACCCATCTTTATCTTGAACCTAACACGTTGTTATTAACAGGTAATAATAGCCTTTGGGATTTATCAATTTAATAGACCACTAGATTTCACCAACTCAAAGCTAAAAAAACGGCACCAGATAGCATCTGAGTCCTATAGAACTTCCCTCACTTTGCTGTAATCTGCCTTTCCGATGTTTCCATCAGTATATTTTTAACACGCCTTGATTCATAACTCTCTTTGTTCTGATACTATAAAACTCCAAGACACTGCTTCTACATTGGAACATTACATTTGGGGAAACCTATATGCATGTCCCTGGGCCATGGTCATACATAATTTTGGTTCCAGAATAAACCATGTCTTTTATTTCTTTGGGGGTTTCAACCACAGCTAAGAGGGGGAGGAAATTCCTCTATTAAATCAAGTGGATGCAGCACAGTGAGGCTGTGATGTCTGGGAAAGCAGACATCCCCTTCTGTGGATACTCGGTTACCCATCTTACATTGCTGCTGTGACAATTAAATAAAGTAATCATAAGAGGTGGCATTACTGTCAAAATACCCTTTACACACAGATTGGCCAGTGGGTCTTGTTTCTCAGCTAAAGTCCATCTGATGTAGTCTGGCTTTTTAACACTATGAACAAATGGGCATGGGAAAGAGTTAGAGAGAGATCTGCCTGTGGGCTTTCCCCCTTTGTTGCTTAAGGAAAAGTTGTGTTTCTTGTTTCCAGCCCTGTGGTGATAGCTTTAGCATGAAGGGCTCATCAGGCACAAGCAGTATTCGCAAGGAAAATGCGAACAAAGGCTCGGGTTTTTTTTAGCCATGGAAAGGAAATCAATACCATGCTTGAATATGCTTTACATTACTTAAGAGTTTATTGGCTCCGGGTCTGTTGTGTCACCAAGGAAACCATGGTGCTGTTAAAACACTAAGGAGAAAAACAGCTCAGGCAGCCCCAGACTGATGGGAGCCCCAGGTAGCCTGGCAGAGGGAACTCCCCAGTGGGGTGCTCAGGAAGCTGAGGTGGGTGGGGTGTGGCTGCCTAGCTCTAAGAGATTAGAGTAAAGGCATTGTTGAGTCACTTGGGAAAGGGATGCAAAGCCAGAAAGATGATGACATTAACAGTGAACGCATTATTTTTTTCTTGCTTGGAAACAAGTTTTTCTTTACTATTTGAAACAGCCTAGTGTCTTCAAGGTCTCATAATTCAGTGTTTCTACTCGATGTCTTGCATGTGGAGAGAGTCCTAAATTCCTAAACTGAGTAGAGGAAATTGTCACAAGTCCCTGCATGAAGAAGGGAATTCAGCCTTTTTGTGGACAGAGTGACTGATTATGACTTATGCATGATTGTAGAAAACAAAAAATGTTGACTAAAGGTGGATGGCCTTTAGACCCTCAACATGGCCGAGTTTACCTGGTTCTCCTGAGCACAGATCTGCTACTCTCAGTGATTTTTTTAATCACACTTTGGGTATAAGAACATTGCCAGCATTATAATAATTAAGTTGAAGTAATGAACACTAAAGACACCACTGAGCAGGAGGAGGCAAAGTCTTAGCATTTGAACCAGGATATTATCCTCTTCCTGGTTGAAGGATGGGTGGCACTGAGGTCATCCAGCCAGTGGAACGAAATACAACCCTTGGCACTTATTTCTGTTTTAATTCCAAAGGAAGACATTAGAGCTTTCTCACTTTACACTTACACTATTCAAAACCTAAATTTATAGAATTTGCTAGAATGTGAAACCATCTATCTGTCTGTCTGTCTGTCTATCTATCTATCTCTATCTGTGATCTACCTATCATCTATATATGTATCACTTGCAATATTGATTCTCTACAGAAATTTTGTAACACAGTTCTTATTTTGGGAGTCATCTTTCTCACTGAACACTGCTTTGTAGTTCTTCCCTCACTGATACATACAGAATGCTCTGTCTGTTTGTAATCACTATGGCCTGCATAGCCCATGGTGTGCTTGTTTTGGCTTGTACTCTTCAGCTTTTCCATTCTTGACACGACATCAGTGACCACACTCGTACTTTTATAGTGAGCTCATAAGAGTGAGGGTCTGAGGTAGACACAGATACTTGCATTGCTCTGTCATTTTTAATTATTACAGACTCAAGGTTGCACTGCACCACAGCAGTGATTGGAGCATTGATTTACTTACATAATCAGTATTAGATATAATAAACCTTTTTAGATTGATGAATGAAAAATAACATTACTTTATTCTAACTTATATCCCCTTGATTTTGAGGATTTTGACTATCCTTTCATGTAATTATAAATCATGTTTGTGTGTGTGTGTGTGTGTGTGTGTGTGTTTGTGTGTGTGTGTATGTGTGTTTGAGATGGGGTCTCAGGTAGTCCAGACTGGCCCCCAACTCCCTATTAGCTAAAGATGACTTTGAACTCCTGATCTTCCTACCTCCATCTCAAATTACAGGCATGTACCACCATGCCCATCTTTGTATCTAACCTTTTATGAAAAGATTACTTACTGTTGGTGAGTTTTGTCCTTACGTCCATTATGTCCATTAGAATTATTTGATTTGTTATGATTGAAGTGTCTTTGTTCTAAACATTAATTCTGCTTTGCTCAAGTGTACTGTTATGTAATTTATTCAGTAATAAACATTTGCATTATTTGTTATCTGTATTGTATATGTGGGGGTATATTCTCAGCATTGATATCTTTGAGTACAAGGGCTTTCCATTCCTCCTAGGGCCACGTAGGCAGCACAATGTCCCTTGGGCTCAGTGGGGATTGGTTCCAGATATCCCCTGCAGATAAACAAATCTGCACAGGTTCAAATCCTTTATGTAAACTGGCACAGAATATTTGCATATAACATGTCTATCACCACTGGCTTACTTTTAACAGCCAGTACAATACGCATACTATATAAGTAGGTGTTACACTATATCAGATAGGGTGTAATAAATATTTTCCCCTTCAATTAGTTGATTCTGTCTGTTTGGAATCTACAGTGGTACATGGTCTTGTTTGTCAAGTATTTGCCTGCATCTTGTTGTGTGTGGTTTGGTCTAAGACGGTAAAGCAGGGAGGAGTCTGCCCCTCTGAGACTTCCCAAATAGGTACCCGCCGATATCGCTGGACTATCCACCCAACCCCTTTGCTCTTTTATCTGCATTCTGGATGGCAGCACTCCAAAAGTACCCAAGTCTTTCTCCAACAATTGCCTTTCTCCATACATTTCATTCATAGTTTCTATTTTCAATTTGGTCCCTGTTCTTTCACCCTTCCATATGGACTCTTCATCAAAGAAAGCTAAATTTGTTCTCTGTTGTACACAAGACTGATTTACCTGTTTGCATGCATTTTCTCCTTTATTGTCAGGCCTACTGAATGTTCAACATGTGTCTATTCTGACAGCCATCTTAAATTGAAATTCCTTCATGGTTTAAAAATGACAAGGAAAGTCCAAGCAAACACATAAATCTTTAACTTTTATGTTATCCTTTAAAGTAAAGTTACTTATCTAAAAATACATATTTACCCAGCCACAGCTATGTGCTTGGCCCTGGGCTTGATGCTACTGCTGGAGGAGGGACTCAGCCCAGCTCTTGCTCTGGGAAAGTGCGGCACCTAAGTGAGAACAAGAGGAAACACACATCAAGTAAGTATGCTTAAAATACATCACATCAGCACTGTTACCCCAGGAAAGGTTCTGCCAAAAACTCTTGTCTAATTAGTCATTTTAATCAGGTCTCTTCCAGGATAATAACTGGAGCTACACTTCATAATGAGCAAATTCATATTCATCATTCTATTTATGCTGCAAAACAACCTGGAGGTGAGAGCTATTTTTATCTCACTTTACATATGAGAACTATTTTCATGCTCTAAGCATAGTCTTTATCCCTCCCCTAGGACAGTAAGCTACCAGCAACATGCAGTAGGCTGAAGCTTTATAGTAGCCATCCTGTCCAGGAGACTTCAAGGTCCTGAGTGACTCTAGGCTTGACTCTTCTCCCCAACTACTGAGCGGTCGAGGCCTGTGTTTTCCTGACTGTGTCTTTCCTACCCTGTATATTTCATTACTGAACGCTGTGGGTAGGGGGCCCTGTTATGACCTCATCCCCTTTTTATGAAGCACATAAATACTCAGATGTGAACGTGCCAGGAGTTCAGCTCCTTGGCTGGCTGCAGCATCTAACCACAGGTCGCAAACTGTAGAGTTGGTTTTGTACAACTGTAAGCACGAAGAATGGGTTAGACATCTTTAAAGTGTGTAATAAGTAAACATAAAGCCCCAAAGGAACACAAAAGGTAGAGAAAATAACTAAGTCTGAAGACCTGAAGTGTTTGCTATCTGGCTCTTCACAGATTAAACACTCAGATCCCTGCCCCAACCACCTCTCTTGCACAGACCACTGAAGGAGGGTACATTCCAGTGACCTGCTGAAAGTATGTTAGAAGTATGTTTGCCTGAAATACTGACTGGAGGTGATGAAGATTTTTGCATAAAAATCCAGGAAGGAGATGTAATTTGGGTGAAGATTTTAGTTTATCACTCCACGTTCTTTCATGTCCCTGTCTAGTATCCCTTACATCTCAGGTGCAAACATCTTTTTATTAAGGTTTGCATGGGACAAAATGAAGACTTAGACTTGTTAGATTTCCAGATATCAGGTCCTAGAATTATCTGGAATTTTTTTAATAAATGGAGGAAAGAATGAAGGTTTTCCCTCATAAAGGTTATGACTTAGAGTTTGTAATGTTGTGACAGAAACAGCTAGCATCTTGCTGAGTTAGGCACGCTGTGTGGTTATGAGAATGGCCATAACTTTCTGAATTGATCTCTTATATAGTAATTACAGTATAAAGAGAAAAAATTTTCAAGTCATCCTTTTGTAGACCCCCTTGCCCTCTATTTCTTTTTTCCTGGTGTGGGTCACATCTCCTGGGGTGCATGCATTGAAGCCAGTGGAAGGGACAGAATGCTTGAGTGTCTCCAAAAATGCAAAATTTGCATATATGGGCTTATATAAGAAGGGTGTGATTTTTGACAGATTTTTAAATGTGTTCTTCTATCTACATAAACAGACTCCAGAGATGACTAAGGATCAGGAATTGAAACTTAAGTAATAAGATAGTGAAATAATTCAGTTTCCAGTAATAAGTATTTTCATTCTGTTTCCCTCAGTTTGTTCTTAAAATCTGCACCAGGTTAAGAGGGATTCAAATGCCTCTGTACTATCCCAATGCCCAAAGACACCAAACTTCTCATGAATGATCTTGGAAAGTTGCAGTCCTTACCTGGCATTCCCATAACAAGACAGCAACGCCCATAGGTAGGTAAAAGCCTCACTCTAGAGACAGTTTCAGGGAACACTGTCTACTTCATACATGTGAGCAACCACTTACATAGTGGAAGCCTAGCGACCGTAATCGGTTAGCACTCTGTCACCTTGGGTTAGTGAGTACTCACTCATATCAGCAGTCCAGAAGAAGCACGTTAAAGGAGACATGGGGAATGTATGGATGAGTAGAGACTCACCCGCAGGTCAGCTATCAGCTACTCATCCTACTTCAGAATTCAGAGTTCTGATTTCAGGAGAATGTTTTGTACCAGGCTTCTAATTTAGAAGCACAGTCTGCCAAGTAGGCTGGACGCTATGTCATGCCTGCAACATCTCCAATAGAAAGTGAAAGCACAAGAGGAAACAGAATTTCTTTCAAGCCCCTTCTGTGACTCACAGGCCGAAATCTCTGTGAGGGGAGGATCCTATGCTCACAGAACAGAGAGGAAAACGGTGGCAATCTGAGTTGTTCTGCCCACTTGAACTCTAGATTTTCTGCCTCTAGACTAGTGCTTCTCAACCTTCCTAATGCTGAGACCCTTTAATGCAGTTCCTCATATTGTGGTGACCCCAACCATAAGACTATTTTTGTTGCTACTTCATAACTGTAATTTTGCTACTGTTATGAATCATGATGTAAATATCTATGTTTTACAATGATCTTAGAAGACCCCTGTGAAAGGGCCATTTGACCCCCTCAAAGAGGTAGCAACCCACAGGTTGAGAACCACTGTTTTAGACCCATAATTTTTTTCTTTAACTACTAAATATTCTGACATTATTACATTTATTACCCAGTAAATTAAAACTAAGAAAGCAGAAATCATCCTGTTATTAGCATGGCATATTTCTTTCCAGTATATATACATGTATGTGGGTGTACATATAAAATATACATATTTACAATTACAATGTTGTGATTAGTCTATATATAATTTTTCTTCCTTAATGTAGCATAACTATACAACATTTCTTCTAGACACTTTTTAGTGATATTGTATTCTAAAGCAAAAATCTAGCACTATTTACTAATCTTTTTAATTAGCTTTGCAAATCAAAGCAATTTCTAATGTATGATGACTTTTAATAAGGCTTCCATGAACCCTTTTCGGTGTGAAGTTTACAGAATTATTTTCTCAGGCTGGAGTCCTAAAGACAGATATACAGTTTAGACTTATATAAAAAGATTTTTTTTTATGTGCTTGGAGTATCTCTAGGGAAAGTTTTGAGTTGTGCACCCATGACTCATGGGAGCTAATCCCTGCCACGCATTTCTTGCGTGTTTGTCAATTTTGTGGACTAGCAACTTTGTAAACTGCATTAATATGATTTTTTTTTTTTATAAAAGGGCAGTTTTGCTGGAGATATTAGCACAGTGGGGTGTAAGGAAGGTTTGCTATGGAGCCAAGACCAGGGTGTAAAGCTGTCTCTCTGGTCCTTAGGTAGCCAGGCAACTGTTCAAGGAGCCTGTTTCTTCCATAGTGACTGAGGCGCCTGCATTAGGATGTTAGCTGTGAGATCATGCAGAGCTGCTGGGTGTAGAGGGCTGGTGAGGTCAGACATCACACTTCAGCCCCCAGCTCACTCTCTCTCTTTGATTGTTGCCCCACCTTGAGTCCACTGCATTTAGATTCCTTCCTCAAGGCTTTCTCCCCATCAGTTGGTTCCTTAGGTTGCATTTATAAATGTCTTACTTTAAATGTTAAAAATACTGCCTCTGTAGGACATGCATGTTGAACAACCCCAGGCATGTGAGGGTAAGAATACTGAACTCCCACACAGTTGTCAGACAAGCCATTGGAGTGTAGAAAGAAATACTACCCCAGTTCACTATTTTTTAATGTAAGAAAATAAAAACCTAAACTAGCCTAGCATTTAAAGTTTCTGGCACCCTGAGGTTGGCTCATGACGATCCTATATTTGAAGCATCCTGCTTGAAGAGCTGATATCCACAAGGAGCAAGCTCAGTAGGGCACTTTGCCCATCCCTTGGAATTAAACATGTGACTTGCGTTCATTTGTTAATCATCTTAGTCATAATAGGGTTTTAAGTCCTGTGCACAGAGTGTCAAACCAGTTAATCACAATGTTATGCTATGTACAAGATTATGCAAATGCATATGCAGAGCGGCAATATGCATAAAGGAATATATATGCATACATAATGTATTAGGGATACTTATATATAAAGCATGTTCAGTTTTTGTATTACATATTTTGATAATAAGATTGTATGCATAGAATTATATTTTATGTTATATATCTACTTGTGTGTATGATATATGTGTATTCACACAATATATTGGTCTATGTAAGTGGGGACAGTTAGCTTAGGGATATAGCCATTTACATGTACATTGTAAGGTCTGAATCTGTGTATATATGTGTACTGCACACATATTGTACCTACAAAGTGGTTCTTTGATTGCATTTTAGAAATACATTTACAAAATTTTCAAAATTAAAAATTCATAAACATTTTTAATTTTAGATAGATGAATGCTCCAAACTTGCTAACTTCTGTGACAATAAGTGACATTTGGCACATTTGCTGGTAGGTGTTATAAAACACACTCCTTTCATCTGCTCCTTCAAAGTAAAAAGGTTTTAACAGCACATGAAAAGGTAAATAATTCTGGGGAGAAACTTATGTAATTGAGGGAACATTTCAAGATCTGACATTGGGAAGCATTTTGTTGTTATATAATTTTGTTCCTAAATATGACATAATAATGTTGTCCGTAAGAACACTCAGAGCTGCAGACTCTGGCCGTGTGGAAAGGCGATTTAGTTCAATACTAAACAGCTTTAGTGGGCTCTGAACCCTTCAGACTTAGTGAAAACACAGTAGCATGTGGCAACTTTAAGAGCAGTGGTGAGAAAGCACCGGTCAAATGTTAGAAAACAAACTTACTTCCTTGCCTAATAATACTGCAAAGAAGGAGCCTAATTACATAAGCTGGATCAAAAATACATACACTACTTCCTGTAAACCTGTCAGTCTCTCGGGACTTGAGAACTGGCCCAAAAGTGTAAGCTTGATCCATTAGTGTGAAGAACTGTGATCAAATGCCTAGGACCCATGTTAAAAAAGCCAGGTGTCACCATTCACGATATAACCCCTTTTCTGGAAGAAAGCTGGTACTTGCTGGCAACCATTCTGTAAAGAAAAAGAGAGAAATCCGTGTTCAGTTAGCAACCCTTTGTCATGGGAATCAGGCATACAGCAGGCAACCTATATGCGTGTATATGGATGCGAGTATCTGCATATACATCTGTATGCACACTCATATAGATCTGTAACACACACATACACACACACACACACACACACACACACACACACACTATACAAAGTCTTATGAAGACTCAAAAGTTTTGACCAGCATTATAACAAAGTATCACAGTAAACTGAAACCATATCCTTAATAGTGTAGCAAAAAGATAAAACAATTCTTTCAAAACTAATACATGTTTTCAAAAACATTATTAATTTTAGTGATCAATAATATTTAGTGAAGATCAAAGGCACGCAATTTAAAATAATTTTAATTATCTGTTTAATTTATCTTTCTTCACCCTTTACAAGTTCTCAGTATAGTTAATTTGCAGAAATACACTTAGATTTAAATGCTAGTTAGGAAGTTAATTCCATAGCCAACAAGGAAACAATTTTGATATCTACTCAAAAGTTTAAATTAAGAATGACACAATTCTGTACTTCAAATGTTGCATGCATACAGGAAATACTTGAAAGTGGTAACTTGGATACATGGTTTCCGTCAGTGTTCATAATGACATCACTGACAACAGCCACAAAGTAGAAACAAAATGCCCATTGACAAATGAATGGATGAACTCATGCACATTTATTTTTATTTATATATACATACATTTATATATTTTATATAATTTGCATACTATTTATGAAATAAAAATTTTTAAGACTTTAAAAATGAAATTCTTTGTGATGCACACCTTTAATCCCAACACCAAGGAGGCACTTGCAGGAAGATCTTTGTGAGTTGCAGGTCAGCTTGGGTAATAAGTGAGACCTTTGTTTCTGAGTATGACTGAAGTATGACTCCCAAAGTTCACATCTGCCTTCCACAGACACAGTCACATACATACATGTGTACCTACATCAACAGCCACATAACCCAGTTATATCACTCTTATAAATATTCCAAAAGGAGTCTAGGTCAGAATACTACAGAGACACTTGTTCATATATAAACGTATATTAGTGTCCAGAAAGCATCTCCAGAGAGACTTTGTATTCTTTTGTCATCATACAAGAAATTGAACAAAAACACACCATTGCAACAGAAGCAGTCCATGGTTCATTAAGAGATAGTAAACTTTCAAGTGCAGGGCGGTGGTTCAGTGGGTAAAGAACCTGTCATGTAACTGTAAGGATCTGAAGGAATCTCAAGAATCCACATAAAGCAAGACATGGCAACACATGCAATTCCACTACTTATACAGAAAGGTGGGAGGCAGAGGCAGAAGAATCCTTGGAAGCTCACAGGCCAACCATTCTGCAAAAATAATAGGTAGCACCAAAGACTCTTCCTCAAACAAGATAGATGGCAAGGACCAACACCCAAAGGTCCTCTCTTACCTCAATTCACAAACTGTGGCATGTTTCATTCCCAATCAAACATGCCAATGTGTTCACATGCATAATTCATATACATGTATCACACACATAATGCATACCCACGCACACAGCACACACACATACACAAAGCACGTTTTATTTTTATAAGGAGAATGAAGTGGAAAAATCTCAAGGGTAAGGAAGAAGGAGCACACAAGTAAACTTAGCAGCTCTAAGGATTCCTGTACCAAGAGCTAAAGTTCTTAAATCATTTCACTGTGTGCTTGTGGCTGCATAACATGAGCTTTGAGCTGACTTGCTTGGCCTGGCTTTTTCTACAGATGATCTATCTACTATAGGAAGTTCTACACACAACTTCATGCATCACATTGCTCATTAGTGTCTTAAGACTCCAGGTAGGAGTGTTCTGGTATTGTAATGAGTCATAAGTTATTTTTTCACATTGTCCAATTCTTTAACTTCTGCATAATTTATTATAAGAAAAAAGTTTAAGGGAGTTCCTATGCAAGTGACAGATTTTAGATGATCTTATGGAGGGGAGGGGTGGAGGTTCTCTTTGTCCATTGTTTGTTTGTTTTTTTTTAATATACTAATTTAGTAAGAATTTGGGTAAGGCCAAACCCCTCTCCTATTCTTTTGCCTTGTACCCATGTTTATCAGTGCAAGGTTTACAATAAACAAGATGTGGAATCAGTCTAGCTATGATAAACAAATGAATAGATAAAGAAAATCAGTGGATATACACAGTGGAGCATTATTCAACTGGAAAAAGGAATGAAACTATGTCATTGCAAGAAAATGGATGGAACTGAAGATTACTGTGTCAAGTGAAATAAATTAGACTCAGATTCAGAAAGGCAAAAACAAAAACCAAAAAACTAAAAACAAACAAAAAACCCACCACCGACAACAATCTGATATGTGGGCAAATCATAAAGACATTATGTTAAGAGAAATAAATAGAAAGAAAATGAATTATATTTCATAATCCCATTCGCATTTATTTCCTACAGTAGTCAAGTTCATAGAGAACAGGCTAGAGAAGGAATAGAGAATGGAAGCTACTAGCACTGGGTGTTATTGTTTAAAAGGTACAAGGTCTCAGTATGAGATAAAGAAATGTTGTGGAGAGGCATAAAAATGGTGGTTGTACCACATAAATATATGTAATGATGTTAATCTCTACACAAACACTGGTTCAAATAATAAACTTTAACTTCTGCATAATTTATTATAAGAAAAAAGTTTAGGGGAGTACTGTGAAAAAAATAAATTATATGAACACACAATCTCAGCATGCACATATGTAATACCTTAACAATACATGCATGTATAAATACATATGTATACACATGTTATATTGCCAGTGTTCTGTATTTTCAGATTCCATCTCCACAGAGTCAACCAACCACTGTAAAAGCTATTTGATAAAAATAGCTACAACCCTACTAAAAATATTCAGACTTTATTTCTTGTCATTACTCCATAAACGAGACACTGTAACAACTGTTTACATAGCATTATAAAGTGCTTAGCATTGTAAGTGATCTAGAGATGCTTTCAAGAACACCGAGGAGATTTCATAGGGAAAGAATTTTACAAACATAAAGAATTATGCACAAATATGCCAACTGAAACAAGGGAATGGAATAAGGGAACATCTTGCTCCTGTTCTCCAGACTACAACCTGACTTACAGCATTTGACAGTTACAACAGTGGATATCTTCACCATAGTCAGGGTCAGGCTCACAGCAAGAAATTGCTGGATAATCATCCTATAGCATGAAGTGGCTTTAGACTTATCACCAGGGCAAGTGGAACCAATTAAAATAAGTGAAAACTTAAAATAAAAGACAACAGGTGACAACAGAATTCTATGCCCTAACCTCTTAATCTGTGCTGCTTTATCAGTGAATAGAAGAAAATGCAGATTTGGATCAAAAGACATCAGAGTGGACTCCAAGTCAGTCCTTATGAGTTTCAAGACCCTAAGTCAACCATTATTACATGCTTGATCTCAGTCTCCTCTGATAAATGAACATTCATTAACCATTTATCTTAGTTAGTATTTCTATTGCTGAGATAAAACATCATGATCAAAAGCAACTTTGATTTATTTCGTCTTACAGCTTATAGTCAGTTCAGCATCCTGGAAAGTCAAGAGAGGACCTGGAGGCAGGAGCTGATACACAGACCATGGGGGAGTGCTGTTTAGTGGTTTACTCAGCTTGTCTTCTTATAACACCCAGGACCACCAGCCCAGGCATGGCATCACCCACAGTGTGCTGGGCCCTCCACATCAGTCAAGAAAATGCACTGCAGTCTTGCCCACAAGACAATTTTGTAGGATAGTTTCTCAATTAAGGTTCCTTTTTCTAAGACGATTTCAGCTTGTGTCAAGTAGACACAAAACTAGCTAGTACACAACCCCATACAATTTCCAGGATCAAGAAGGTCAAGTGCAATCAAATACACATTTTAGAGGCATGGTGGTTTCAATAAGAAATGTCTCCCAGAGTCTCAATATTTGAATGCCTGGTCCCCAGTTGATAGCATTATTTGGAGAAGTTTAGGTGGTGCAGGCTTGTTGAAGGAAGTATGTCACTGGAAGTGGGCTTTAATATTAAATAGCCCTGCCTTCTTGAAGTTTGCTCTCTATGTTTCATGCCTGTGGGTAAAGATGTGAGCACTCAGATTCCTGATTCTGCATTTGTGCTCTTCCCACCACTATGGACTCTAACCCTCTGGAAACATAAGCCAAAATAAAGCCCTTCTATAATTTGCCTGGGTCATGATATTTTATCACAGTCACAGAAAAGTGTTAAGCACAAGAGGGAACTTCTCAATCAGCTCTGTTCATCAGGGAAATGCTTCTCAAAGTTTGACTTGATGGCATTGTCAGAAAGGAAAATATTCAAGAGCATGAACTCTAAACAGAGAACTTAACAGTGAACCATGAAGCACAGAATGCCATTTCCACTACCTCCCCGCAATTGGAAAACCCAGCCCATTTGCTCTTCCTGATTTCTCTAACCACATGTTGCTCTATAATTAACTGCCTACTACTTTTGAATAGAAAAAACTATTTGCTAAAGGCAAAGGCTTAATAATATTCACACAAATATGTATGCTTCTCTGACACATGCTGTTCTTAAAACCAGCTGCTATTTTTGTATCCATCCTATATACCAAACCACTGCAGGAATATTCTAGAGTCACCCACTCAGTGTCTGCCGATTACCTCGTAGGATGTATATTATTAATGACAGTGATTGCTTTCTGACCTCCTTGCCATGATCCATTTCCATCCATTAAGGAACTACATTATTCGCTTTAGCAAAGCATGAATCATAAGCGAAATATTGATTTTTTAAAAAGAAAATCCAAACTGCTTAACATTTTTAAAAAAATTCTGCAAAGATAAATTTCTAAACTACAAGAAGAATGCATGAAATAACAGAAATTTCAGATGTTCAATGAACCAAGATTGTGTGCTAAGGGGGTGAATGGGTCCCTGCTTAGTTTCCTTTACAAAAAAACTTATTTTCAAGATCTTAACATGACATATTGTCTAAATCTATGAACACTTTATTGAATGTGTTTGGGTGAATTTATGTTTTATTAAAAAAGAACACATTCCCAAAACCACAAACCTCCTTTCTCAGTGCCTAGCAGGAAATTTAGATTTCAGTTTGGAGAGGAAACTGAAGACCTTCTACTAAGGGGGTGGGTTAGTCTTTTTAAATATGGTTCAGCGTCTTTTAATACTGTCAGGTCTCTTTACAGTATGAGAAGACATTGCTCTTCAGCCACAAGTGAGATATTTGATAATGAGAAAGGCATAAATGTATGTATCTCTCTGCAAAGGATTGCATAGAGCAAGTGGTTCAGTCCATCACAATAGGTGGTTACTGCTTTCAGATAAGAATCCACCCTTGTGATCTGGGCAAAGACTGTGGTTCATGCAGGAAGAAGTTTGCTCCATCTTTATAAAAATAGTGTCCAGTGCCGAGAAGATGCATCTCTGAAATAGCACTGGAGTGAAAAGACACTGGTTAAGAGGGTGGAGTTCTTAGCTCTGCCCCTCTTCTGACCTCACTTTTCAAGCAGGGAAAGGTCAACTGCCATAGATGTTCAAGGAGATGTTCTCTCAACTTGAGATGTCACACATACAAGCAGATCAATGCCCATGTGAGGATCTGCAACCTGACACATACAGAGGAAATGGTTCCACACCCCGTGAGCTCGTTTACATGATGGGATGGCTAAGTATGTGAATCGTGTGACTGGATGATTCATTGATGTGAAATAAATGAGTGTGCCCCCTGAGGCCACAACCTAAGAAGACACCCCGTGCTTTGTCCAATCACTAACATTTTTAAAAGCACTTTATTTTCTACATAAAAAGTAAATTTGATATGTGAATATTGACCAACCATAGGCAATGCACTGGGTGACTTGTGTAAGGTACACCATGGGAAAATTGGAGATATAGTTGCTACTTTCAGGGTATTCTTCAGCTTAAAAACTCTGTTGTTCTTATTTCTTGCTAGTTAGTTATGTCTTGCTTAGAAATACCTCTGAGATTAAGTGCCAAAAAGAATGGCATCAAGGTAGGCATAAAAGACAGAGATCTGTGAAAGAAAAGGAGGAAAGGAGGTAACAAACAAAAAGAAAAAGTAAGGGAAAGAAAATACAGAAAAATGAGGAAAGGGTGGGGATACAGCTTAGTCTGTAAAGTACTTGTAAGCAAAAGGATCTAAGTTTGATCCCCAAGAAGTCACATGAAAAATCTAAATATCCCTACAGTCCCAGGGCTGTGGAAACAAAAACAGAAAGATCCCTGGAGCTTCTCAGCCAGCCAATCTAGCTGAATAGATGAACTTAAGGTTGAGTGAGAGACCCTGTCTCAAAAAAATAAGGTTCAGAGTCATAGAATAAGAAAGCCAAGATTGGCTCTGCCTGGGCCACCAGGAGTCCATAGCCAACAAGCACCTGAGAAAGCTACCCTCCCAGGAGCTTGGAAATGCTGCAAGTGGGGTTAAGGGGAGCAACACATCTCACCCAGACCCGCCCGGATCCGCCGGGATCCAGGGCCTGAGAACCGGGGGGCCAAAAACCTCTGAACCTTCCGGTTTCCATCTGTGGGTGGAGACCTCTGCCTGGTCCACCAGGAGTCCATAGCCAATGAGCGCTGGAGAAAGCTACCCTCCCAGGAGCTTGGAAAAGCCATGAGTGGAGTTAAGGGGAGCAACACCTCTCACCCAGACCCGCCCAGATCTGGGGAGATCCAGGGCCTGAGAAACCGGGGCCAGGAAACCTCTGAACCTTTCAGTTTCATCTGTGGGTGGAGACTTCTGCCTGGGTCACCAGGGGTCTATGCCTGGGGACCTCAACCTGAGCCACAAGGCTCCAGGAAAGAGCGGGATGCCAGGAGTGCTGACACGCCTTTGAGCACAGGCAAAACCACCACTTCTATTCAAACTCACTGGATCAAGAGGGACCCTTGCAGAGCCATCAGAGCATAGGAACCAAAGGACAGCTGGGGACGAGATCCTTCTGATTTCTTTCTGCACACCAGAGAGGACCCTGTGCTACAGCTCTCCAAACCCAAACACCTCTCAGAGAGAGCTGGTCTTCAAGGAGGACTGACACAGAGGCCTGCAGGAGGGGCAAGCCACAACCAGACAGAGTAAGATCAGCTAACAACAGAGTTAACAAGATGGCAAAAGGCAAGGGTAAGAACATAAAGAACAGAAACCAAGAGTACTCGGCACCATCAGAACCCAGCTCTCCCACCACAGCAAGCCCTGGATACCCAAACACACCAGAAAAGCAAGACTCAGATTTAAAATCATTTCTCATGAGGATGATAGAAGACATGAAGAAAGAAATTAATAACATCCTTAAAGAAATACAAGAGAACAGAGATAAACAACTAGAAGCCTTTCAAGAGGAAATAAAAAGTCCATTAAAGAATTACAGGAAAACA
>CM052703.1:107589132-107651715 GCA_028551405.1 Uromys caudimaculatus
CTAACATGTAATAAAGACACATGCTCCACTATGTTCATAGCAGCCATATTTATAATAACCAGAAGCTGGAAACAACCCAGACGTCCCTCAGTAGAGGAATGGATACAGAAAATGTGGTACATTTACACAATGGAGTACTACTCAGCTATTAAAAACAATGACTTCATGAAATTTGCAGGCAAATGGATGGAACTTGAAAATATCATCCTGAGCGAGGTAAGTCAGTCACAAAAGAAGGAACATGGTATGTACTCACTGATAAGCGGATTTTAGCCCAAAAGTTCAGAATGCCCAAGTTTCACTTTACAGTAACCGCTGGACTGAGAGTGAGGTCCCAGATGGAGGAGTTGGAGAAAGGTCTGAAGGAGCTGAGGGAATTTGCAGCCCCATGATGGAGGGAGCAAGAGCATCAATGGGCCTGACCCCCCCACCCACGGTCGTCCTGGAGTTTGGACCACAAACCAAAGAATACACATCTATGGACCCATGGTTCGGACCACATATGTGGCAGAGGAGGGCCTTGATGGCCATCAGGGAGAGAGGAGAGGCCCTTGGGCCTGAGGGTGTTAGAGGCCCCAGTAAAGGGGAATGTCAAGGTGGGAATATGGGGATGGGTGGGCAGGTGGGTGTGAGGTGGAATTCCCTCATATAGGTGGGGATGGGGAGGGTATAGGGGGTTTCCAAAGAGGAGACCCAGAAAAGGGGAAACATTGGAAATGTAAATAAAGTATAAAAAATAAATAAAAATTAAAAAAAAAAAGAAAGCCAAGATTGATCTCTGGCTTCCACATGTAGTCTCTCACACTTATAGGCACATACAAATTCATGGGCATATGCATGGGTGCGCACGCACACTCACACACACATGCACACACACACACCTATCAGAATGGCCAAGATCAACAAAGCAGAAAACACCACATATTGGCCAAGGTGTGGAGAATAGAAACTATCATTCATTACCAGTACAAATGCAACTCACAGAGAGCTGCTATGCAAGATAGTTTAGCAGCTTAGAAAACTAAGTACACCCTTAGCACAGACTGTGACAATCAAATTTTTTGTTAGTTACAAAAGAGTTAAAAATACTGCTAGAACTCTGCCTTGGCCATCAGGGCTCCATAGCCAAATAGTACCAGGAGAAAACCAGCCTTCCAGGCCCTCAGGATACAGGGACTGAGGAAAAGCCTGGGACAGGAGTCTTCTGGTTTCCATCTGTGCCTGGGGAGTCAGCCTGTGCCACAGGGCTCCATAACCAAATAGTGCTGGGAGAAAGTTAGACTCCCAGGAGTGCAGACAAGCCTGTCTGCTCAGGGGGACCCACCTGGAATCCCCAGGACACAGTGACTGAGGAGTGGTCTTCTGGTTTCTTTCAGCGCTGGGGAGCTGATCCCGAGACACAGGGCTCCATACTCAAATAGTGCCAGGAGAGATCTGGTATCCCAGGAGTGCCAACACACCTTCGAGCACAGGCAGGACCACCACATCTGTTCAAATTCACTGGATCACGAGGGATGCTTGCAGAGCCATCAGGACTCAGGAACCAAGGAACAGCTGGGGACTAGATCCTTCTGGTTTCTGTCTGCACCCCAGAGCTGACCCTGTGCCACAGCTCTCCAAATCCAAATTCTTCTCAGAGAGAACTGGTCTTCAAGGAGTATTGACACAGATGCTTGCAGGAGGTACAAGCCACAGCAAGAGAGAGTAAGAACAGCTAACACCAGAGCTAACCAGATGGCAAAAGGCAAGGGCAAGAACATAAGGAACAGAAACCAAGGCTACTTGGCATCATCAGAACCCAGTTCTCCCACCAGAGCAAGCTCTGGATATCCCAACACACCAGAAAAACAAGACTCAGATTTAAAATCATTTTTCATGATGATGATAGAAGATTTTAAGAAGGAAATAAATAACTTCCCTAAAGAAATACAAGAGAAAACAGGTAAACAACTAGAAGCCCTTAAAAAATCCATGAAAGAGTTACAGGAAAACACAATCACACAAGCAGAATTACAGGAAAACACAATCAAACAGATGAAGGAAATGAACAAAACCATCCAGGAACTAAAAATAGAAATAGAAACAATAAAGAAATCACAAAGAGAGACAGCCCTGGAATTAGAAAACCTAGGAAAGAGATCAGGAGTCATTGATGTAAGTATCACCAACAGAATACAAGAGATAGAAGAGAGAATCTCAGGAGCAGAAGATACCATAGACAACATCGAAACAACAGTAAAAGAAAATGCAAAATGCAAAAAGCTCCTAACCCAAAACATCCAGGATATCCAGGACACAATGAGAAGACAGAACCTAAGGATAATAGGTATAGAAGAGAGTGAAGATTCCCAACTTAAAGGATCAGTAAATATCTTCAACAAAATTATAGAAGAGAACTTTCCTAACTAAAGAAAGAGATGAACATAAATATACAAGAAGCCTACTGAACTCCAAATAGATTGGACCAGAAAAGAAATTCCTCCTGTCACATTATAGTGAAAACACCAAATACACAAAACAAAGAAAGAATATTAAAAGCAGTAAGGGAAAAAGGTCAAGTAACATATAAAGGCAGACCTATCAGAATTACACCTGACTTCTCACCAGAGACTATGAAAGCTAGAAGATCCTGGGCAGAACTCATACAGACCCTAAGAGAACACAAATGCCAGTCGAGGCTGCTATACCCAGCAAAACTCTCAATTACCATAGATGGTGAAACCAAAATAATTTATGACAAAACCAAATTTATATAATATGTTTCTACAAACCCAGCCCGGCAAAGGATAATAGATGGAAAACATCAACTCAAGGAGGGAAACTACACCCTAGAAAAAGCAAGAAAGTAATCTTTCAACAAACTCAAAAGAAGATAGCCACACAAACATAAAAATAACATCAAAAATAACAGGAAGCAACAATCACTATTCCTTAATATCTCTTAACATCAATGGAATCAATTCCCCAATAAAAAAACATAGACTGACAAACTGGATCCATAAAGAGGACCCAACATTTTGCTGCATCCAGGAAATGCACCTCTGTGATAAAGACAAACACTACCTCAGAGTAAAGGACTGGAAAACAATTTTCCAGGCAAATGGTCCCAAGAAACAGGCTGGAGTAGCCATTGTAATATCGAATAAAATCAACTTTCACCCAAAAGTCATCAAAAAAATATAAGGAAGAACACTTCATCCTCATCAAAGGAAAAATCTACCAAGAACTCTCAATTCTAAACATCTATGCTCCAAATGCAAGGGCACCCACATTCATAAAAGAAACTTTACTAAAGCTCAAAGCACCACGTACAATAATAGTGAGAGACTTCAACACCCCATTATCATCAATGGACAGATCTTTGAAACACAACTGGACAGAGACACAGTAAAACTAACAGATGTTATCAACTAAATGGATTTAACAGATATCTCTGGTACATTTCATCCTAAATCAAAAGAATATACCTTTTTCTCAGTACCTCATGGTACCTTCTCCAAAATTGATCATATAATCGGTCACAAAACAAACCTCAACAGGTATAAGAAGATTGAAATAATCCCATGCCTCCTATCAGATCACTACGAATTAAGGCTGGTCTTCAATGGCAACAACAACAGAAAGCCCACATACACATGGAAGCTGAACAATGTTCTACTCAATGATAACTTGGTCAAGGAAGAAATAAAGAAATTAAAGACCTCCTAGAATTTAATGAAAATGAAAGTACAACATACCCAAACTTATGGGACACAACGAAAGCAGTGTTAAGAGGAAAACTCATAGCTTTGAGGGCCTCCAAAAAAGAAACTGGAGAAAGCATACACTAGCTGCTTAGAAGCACACCTGAAAGCTCTAGAAAAAAATAAGCTAATAAACCCAAGAGGAGTAGAAGGCAGGAAATAATCAAATTCAGGACTGAAATCAACCAAGTAGAAACAAGAAGAACTATACAAAGAATCAACAAAACCAGGAGCTGGTTCTTTGAGAAAATCAACAATATAGATAAACTCTTAGCCAGACTAACCAGAGGGCACAGAGACAGAGGTGTTAATCCAAATTAACAAAAGTAGAAATGAAAAGGGAGACATAACAACAGATTCCAAGGAAATTCAAAAAATCATCAGATCCTACTACAAAAGCGTATACTCAAAAAATTGGAAAATCTGGATGAAATGGACAATTTTCTAGACAGATATCATATACCAAAGTTAAGTCAGGATCAGATAAACCATCTAAACAGTTCCATAATGTCTAAAGAAATAGAGGCAGTCATTAAAAGTTTCCCAACCAAAAAAGCCCAGGACCAGATGGGTTCAGTGAAGAATTCTATCAGACTTTCCAAGAAGACCTAATACCAATACTCATCAATGTAATCCACAAAATAGAAACAGAAGGAACACTACCTAATTCCCTCTATGAGGCCACAATCACACTGATACCAAAACCTCACAAAGACCCAACAAAGAAAGAAAACTTCAGACCAATTTCCCTTATGAATATCGATGCAAAAATACTCAATAAAATTCTCACAAACCGAATCCAAGAACACATCAAAACGATCATTCATCATGATCAAGCAGGCTTCATCCCAGGGATACAGGGATGGTTCAAATCCATCAATGTAATTCACTACATAAACAAACTCAAAGAAAAAAAACCACATGGTCATCTCCTTAGATGCTGAAAAAGCATTTGACAAAATTCAACATCCCTTCATGATAAAAGTCTTGGAAAGATCAGGAATTCAAGGCCCATACCTAAACATAGTAAAAGCAATATACAGCAAACCAGTAGCCAACATCAACTTAAATGGATGGATACTTGAACAATCTCAGTAAAATCAGGGACTAGACAAGGCTGCCCTCTCTCTCCCTATCTATTCAATATCGTAATTGAAGTTCTAGCTAGAGCAATTAGACAACAAAAGGAGGTCAAAGGGATACAAATTGGAAAGGAAGAAATCAAAATATCACTATTTGCAGATGAAATGATGGTATACTTACGCGACCCAAAAACCTCCACCAGAGAACTGCTGCAGCTGATAAACAACTTCAGCAAAGTGGCTGGATATAAAATTAACTCAAACAACGCAGTAACCTTCCTATACTTGAAGGATAAACAGGCTGAGAAAGAAATTAGGGAAATGACACCCTTCACAATTGTCACAAACAATATAAAGTATCTTGGTGTGATTCTAACCAAACTAGTGAAAGATCTGTATGACAAGAACTTCAAGTCTCTGAAGAAAGAAATAGAAGATGACCTCAAAAGATGGAAAGATCTCCCATGCGCATGGATTGGGCGGATTAATATAGTAAAAATGGCCATCCTGCCAAAAGCAATCTACAGATTCAATGCAATCCCCATCAAAATTCCAACTCCATTCTTCATAGACTTAGAAAGAGCAATTCTCAAATTCATTTGGAATAACAAAAAACTCAGGATAGCAAGAACTATTCTCAACAACAAAAAAACTTCTGGGGGAATCAGCATCCCTGATCTCAAGCTGTACTACAGAGCCAGAGTGATAAAAACTGCATGTTATTGGTACAGTGACAGGCAGGTAGATCAATGGAATAGAATTGAAGACCGAGAAATGAACTCACACACCTATGGTCACTTGATTTTCGACAAAGGAGACAAAACCATCCAGTGGAAAAAAGACAGCATTTTCAACAAATGATGCTGGTTCAACTGGCGGTCTACATGTAGAAGAATGCAAATTGATCCATTCTCTGTACAAAGATAAAGTGCAAGTGGATCAAGGACCTCCACATAAAACCAGATACACTGAATCTAATAGAAGAGAAAGTGGGGAAAAGTCTCGAACACTTGGGTACAGGGGAAAAGTTCCTGAACAGAACACCAGTGGCTTATGCTCTAAGATCAAGAATTGACAAATGGGATCTCATGAAATTGCAAAGCTTCTGTAAGGCAAAGGACATTGTCAATAGGACAAAATAGCAGCCAACAGATTAGGAAAAGATCTTTACCAATCCTATGTCTGATAGAGGGCTAATATCCAATATATACAAAGAACTCAAGAAGTTAGACTCCAGAGAACCAAATAACCCTATTTTAAAAATGGGAAACAGAGCTAAGCATAGAATTCTCAACTGAGGAAATTCGTAGGGCTGAGAAGCACCTTAAGAAATGTTCAATGTCTTTAGTCATCAGAGAAATGTAAATCAAAAGAACTCTGAGATTCCACCTCACACCAGTCAGAATGGCTAAGATCAAAAACTCAGGTGATAGCAGATGCTGGTGAGGATGTGGAGAAAGAGGAACACTCGTCCATTGTTGGTGGGATTGTAAGCTGGTACAACCATTCTGGAAATCAGTTTGATGAACCTTCTGAAAAATGAACATAATACTACTTGAGGACTCAGCTATACCACTCCTGGGCATATACCCAGAAGATGCTCTAACATGTAATAAAGACACATGCTCCACTATGTTCATAGCAGCCATATTTATAATAGCCAGAAGCTGGAAACAACGCAGATGTCCCTCAGCAGAGGAATGGATACAGAGAATGTGGTACATTTACACAATGAAACACTACTCAGCTATTAAAAACAATGACTTCATGAAATTCACAGGCAAGTGGATGGAACTTGAAAATATCATCCTGAGTGAGGTAACTCAGTCACAAAAGAATGACCATGGTATGTACTCACTGATAAGTGGGTATTAGCCCAAAATTTCGGAATACCCAAGTTTCACTTCACAGTAACTATTGGAACCAAATGTGAGGTCCCAGATAGAGGAGTTGGAGAAGGGAATGAATTAGCTGAGGGAGTTTGCAGCCCCATGGAGGGAGCAACAGTGTCAACTTGCCTGACTCCCCCCCCCCCGTGCTTCTGGGGACTGGACCACCAACCAAAGTATACACATCGAGGGACCCATGGTTCAGACCACATATGTGGCAGAGGAGGGCCTTGTTGGCCATCAGGGGGAGGAGAGGCCCTTGGGCCTGAGGCTGCTAGAGGCCCCAGTACAGGGGAATTCCAAGGTGGGAAGTTGGGAGTGGTTGGGCGGGTGGGTGGGTGGAGGAATACCCTCAAAGAGGTAGGTTGAGGGGTAGGAGATAGGGGGTTTCCAAAGTGGAGACTGGAAAGGGGGAAACATTTGAAATGGAAATAAGTATCAAAAAATAAAAATTAAAAAATAATACTTACTGCACAAACCTCCACACCCATGCTTATTCAAAGAGCAACAAAATTTGGGGGAGGAGTTCCCTCTGAGGAACTACTGGCAGCTACAGTTGTTGGCAGATGAGGTGTCACTTACTTCAGTGGTGTACCCATTGGTTAGTCGATGATGATCCATTAAATAACCTTCTTCCACAAAAATAAAATAACCACCAAAACTTGGCATCAAATAAGATGCCATCCAGTAGGCTTTATGTCAATTGTGGAGCATGCAGTTATTCCAATATTGTTGAGCAATAAAAAGGTACTAGCCAGCAAGTATTTTATGAAATAAATTCAAATGAGTATTACTCAGCAAAAGAAGCCATTAGATAGAGCTATGTACTGTGTGGTTTTAATTACATAACTCTCTAGAAAAAATAAAACCATTGAGACAGTTAAAATAACAACAGTCAACCAGAGATTATGTGGGGCTTAATAGGGAGAACATGGAGGATTCTCTAGGGCAGGTAACATCAATGGTAAATGTGCATTATTTATACTTATACAAGCCCACAGAACATATATGCAAAGAGTGAATACCAATACAAGTTTTGGACTTCACATGAAAGCAATGTTGATGTACATTTATTAATTGTAGTACCATAGCAAGAGAATATAAAACAGTAGGTTGAGGGTATGTGAGAGCTGGGAGTATATGGGAAGTCTCTATACCTGTTCCTTAATTTTGTTGAGAACCTCAAACTCCTGTAAGCATATAATACTCCTAAGAATAATGATGGAGACTTATAAACTCTGTACATGGATTTGTCATTCAGCAGACAATCAAGAGAAGAACTCTGTGGGGTGGGGCTATAGTCACACAGAGTCCCAAATGAAAACAGGGTATGTCTCTTGTTCCCTGGAGATATCAACAAGCTCCCCGATGTGTGACATCTAGCAGAACATAAATACTGCAAAATGCCAGTAGATGAGAGAAGAGGAAAGTGTATAATCTAGCTGTTTGTTTCCTGGGCTCTTCTTTCAAATATAAACAAAGCCAGATAGAACTACAGGTGACAGGCAATGATTTTTTCAATGATTATTGTAGCAGAGAGCAGAATAGATATAGATATAGAGATAGAGATAGAGATAGAGATAGAGATAGAGATAGAGATAGATAGATAGATAGATAGATAGATAGATAGATAGATAGATAGATATACTGAATTGTGTCCAAAGAAAAATCTAGAATCCCTTGAAAGGCTAAAATGGTCAGGCTTTGATTGTTGGGAAATGAGATGAGATGAGGGAGAGCAACACCAAAGGACCAAATGAAGTTTAGGCCTACAGGGTAGCCTCCTGGCTTTGCTAACTGGTGTACATGTCAAGGTTAGATTTCTTTCTTCCAAAGACTGGGAGATGAGGATCAATCTTCAGATATTAAATTTTGGCAATTCTAAGCATCCCTAGAGGTACATGATCTTCTGAGAGGCATCAGCTTGACCTGAGAGAGCAAGTTATAAAAAGATTATCTGTCTCGCTTTAGCACAGAACTCTACCAGACTTTCATAGAAGAGCTAATATCAATGCTCCTCAAACTATTCCACCAAATAGAAACATAAGGAACACTGTCAAACTTATTCTATGAGGCCACAGTCACCCTGATACCCAAACCACACAAAAACTGATTAAAGAAAAGTAATTTCAAATCAGTTTCTCTTATGAATGTTAATGAAAAATACTCAATAAGATACTCACTTACAAAACAAGTCCAAGAATACATCAAAAGCATCATCCACCATGATCTAGTAGGATTCATCCCAGGAATGTAGAGATAGTTCAATGAAAATCTATCAATGTAAACCATTATATAAACAAACTGAGAAAAAAAATCACATAATCATCTCATTAGATGCTGAAAAGGCCTTAGAAAAATCCAGTATCCTTTATGTTAAAAGCCTTGGACAGGTCAGGAATACAAGGTGCATATATAAACATAATAAAGGCAACATACAGCAAACCACTAGCAAACATCAGATTGAATGCAGAGAAATATAAAATAGTTCCATTAAAATCAGGGACAAGATTGGCCACTCTTTCCCTAGCTAGTCAACATAGTACTTGAAGTTCTTGCTAGAGCAATCAAACAACAAAAGAAGATCAATGGGATACAAATTGGGAAGAAAGAAGTCAAATAATCACTGTTTGTAGATGATCTGATACTATACATAGATGACTCCAAAAAAATCTACCAGAGAACCCCTACAAATAATAAACACCTTCAGCAAAGTGTCTGGATACAAAATTAACTTTAAAAAAAAAATCAGTAGCTCTCCTTTATGCAAATAATAAGTGGGCTGAGAGAGAAATTAGGAAACAATGTCATTTACAATAGCCACAAATAATATTATATATCTTTACATAACTCTAATTAAGTAAGTGAAAGGCCTATATGACAAGAACTTCTCTGAAGAAAGAAATTGAGGAAGATATTAGAAATAGAAAGAACTCCCGTGCTCATGGATTGGTAGAATTAATGTAATAAAAATGTCCATCTTACCAAAACCAGTCTACAGATTCAATGTAATTCCCATCAAAATTCCAGTACAATTCCCAACTTCATATAGAAAAACAAATAAACAAAAAACCAGGATAGCTGAAACAATCCTGTACAATAAAAACCTTCTGGAGGCATCATCATACCAAATTTCAATCTATACTGCAGAGCAATTAAAACTATAGCTTAATAAAAAAAACCCTACATGGTATTGCTATAAAAACAGACAGATTGGTCAACAGAATAGAATCAAATTCCCAGAAATAAACCCACACACCTATGGACACGTGGTATTTAACAAAAAATCCAAAATCATACAATGGAAAAATGAAAGCATCTTCAACAAATGTTACAGGTTTAATTGGATGTCTGCATGTAGAAGAATGCAAATATAACCATATCTATTACCCTGACCAAAACTCAATTCCAACTGGATCAAAGACCTCAACATAAAACAGAACAAATTAAATCTAATAAAACAGAAAGTGGAGAACTGCCTTGAACACATTGTCACAGGAGACAAATTCCTGAACAGAAAACCAATAGCTCAAGTACTAAGATCAACAATTAATAAATGGTACCTATGAAGCAGAAAAGTTTTTGCAAGACTAAGGACAGCCATTAATCGGACAGAATGCCAGCCTACTGTAGACTTAGATTTTTCAAAACCTACTTTAATAAGGATTCTTAAATACTTCAACCTCCCTTCTGGCCCAGAAGAAAGGTTTATAGGAAATATGAGTTGTAGACCTGTTTAGAAGTAGTTCTTTAGGGCAATTCCAATATTTGTTGTCAGGATATCAGCAGTCCAGGCCAAAACATCAAATACAAATTAATAACAACAGTCCAGTCCAATTGGCAAACACCTAACATGAATTGGTAACAGTGGCCCAATCCAGAAGAAACCACGATGTTCTGCTGAATCGGCATGAGTCTGTGGAGGCAGCAAGAATCAGCCACAAGGCACATTTCTCCCTATGAAATCACAAGCAACAAAGGTCAGGGAAGCACAGCAAAGTGTTGCAAGGTGAATCAATGCAAAAGCATTGTCAACAAAGAACAGTGAAAATTGCAAGAGAGTCATTCACTGTCTATTGGGTTCTACTTATACTCTTTTCCAACATCACATGTCCTCTCAAGTTTCTGCCTCAGCAAAACATTGTTTCATATGTCTGCTTCGGCAAAACATCCTCTCATGAGACAGCTTCCAGAAAAACATCCCAATACAACTGAGTCTCCAAAGAAACCAGAAATTTCCTCTTCACCCTACAGAATGGGAAAATACTTCACCAGCCCTATATCTGTCAGAGGACTAATATCCAAAATACATAAAGAACTCAAGAAATTAAACACCAACCAACCAAACAACACAATTAAAAAATGGGGTAAGAGCTAAACAGAGAATTCTCAACAGAGGAATCTCTATTGGCCGAGAAACACTTAAATGGCCAGTTGTCAGGGAAATGCAAATAAAAATGACTCTGAGATTTCACCTTACATTCAGCAGAATGGCTAAGTTGAAAAACTCAAGTGACAGCACATGCTGGTGAGAATTTGGATCAAGAGGAACACTCCTCCATTGTAGGTGGGAACGCAAACTTGTACAACCACTCTGGAATCAATTTGGTGATTTCTCAGAAAACGGGATATTTCTACCCCAGGATCCAGCTATACCACTCCTGGGCATATACCCAAAAGATGCCCTCCTATACCACAGGGACACTTGCTCAACTATGTTCATAACAGCTTTATTAGTAATAGCCAGAAACTAGAAACTGCCTAGCTGTCCCTCAACTGCAGAATGGCTAACAAAGTGTAGTACATCTACACAGTGGAATACTATTCCGATAGTAAAACCAAAGACACAATGAAATCTGCAGGCAAAGGGATGGAGCTTGAGAATATCATCCTGAAAGAAGGTAGCACAGACCCAGAAAGACATGTATGGTATGTACTCTCTTATGCACATTAGCCATAAAATTCAGTATAACCACAAAACAGCCCACAGACCCTAAGAACCTGGGTAATAAGAAGGGCATGAATCTCATCCAGAAGGGGAAACAAAATAGTTATCAGAGGAGGATGGAGAGAGGAAAATGGGTGGGAGAGGGAGGTGAAGAGGGGATGGGAATAAGTTGTGGGGAGGGAGGCAGGAAAGGGCTGGGAGTGCAACAGGAAATCAGTAGGGTCATCTCTGGGACTAGCTGGAGACCTGGGATGCGGGAGGCTCCCAGGAATCTGGGGGGGGGGGGTGACCCTAGCTGAAATTTTTAACCAGCAGTGGATATGGAGACTGAGGTGGCCACCTCTGCTAGCCTTCCAGTGGAGCAAGGGAGACATCAACCTATGTACAAAACCTTCAACCCAAAATGCACAGGAATAAAGATGGAGCAGAGATTGAGGGAACAGCCTATCAATAACTGCCCCAACTTGAGCCCTGGGAAAGAGCCAGTTCCTAACACTATTCATGATACTCTGCTATTCCTTCAGATGTGGACCTAGCATAACTGTCTCCTGAGAGGCTTCATCCAGCAGTGGATGGAAAGGCATGCAGAGACAGCCAAATATCAGGGTGAGCTTGAGAGTCCTGTGAAAGACTGGGGGATAGGATTGAGTGAGCCAGAGGGGTCCAGGACACCAGAAGAAAATCTACAGAGTCAACTAACCTGAGCCCATGGGGGCTCACAGAGACTGAACAACCAATCAAAGAGCATGCAGGGGCTGGACCTAGGTCCCCTACATATTTGTAGCAGGTGTGCACCTTGGTTTTTATGTGCGACACCTAACAACTGGAGTGGGAGCTGTCTCCATTGCCAGCCATTGGATCTCCTTCCCCTACCTAGACTGCCTGGTTGGGCCTCAGTGGGAGAAGATGTGCTTAGTCCTGATGGGACTAGATGTTCCAGGGTGGGGTGGTACCCAAGGGGGCCTCCCATTCTCTGAGGAGAAAGGGAAAGGTTAATGGGGGGAGGGACCTGTAAGGGTGGGACTGGGATGAGAGAAGGGTAGCTGCAATTAGGATGTAAAGTGATAAATAAGTTATTGACAAAATATTATCTATCTATCTGTCTGTCTGTCTATCTATCTATCCATCATCTATCAATTCACTTGGCTTCCCCATACTAGAGTCTCACTTTTGTAATAGCTATTCGGTGAATAGCTAGTAACTTTTACTCTCCATGTTCAGCTCTTGGTTGACTGTCACCTGTCAGGACCTGAATATTTTGGTTGTGAATGTCTTTTTAGAACATCGGGAGGGTGGTTAGCTTGTAAGGTTAACAGGCTGGTAGAGCTGGAGAATTCACATCAGAGACAGCTCTCCATGACTGATCCTTGGGAGCTGGTGAGCCAGCACCCAACTTCCCTCATCCTTGGGTGAGATTAATTTAAGGCACATGCTTTCTACTATTTTAGTTTTCCTGGGTAGGAAACTCATGTCATCTGCTGTCAGCATTGAGGGCATGATTACTTTATTTGGCTGTGTTCTGTGGGCTAGCGATTTTGGCTAGCTTAGCAGGGCATTTCTTCTGGTTCCATCTGGGGTTAGTCATTTGGTTATAGTCAGCTGGAGGATCATGTGACAGCATGTTTCCATGGGCACCTCCAGCTAGAATGACTCATTTATGTTCTGCATGCCCTCCCCCTAGAAGAAACTGTTATGTACTTCTTTCCACAATGCTCTGCAAACACTTTCAGAAGGACAAAGGGTTAAATAACAAGATCTCTAGCAAGCTAGTCCCAGAACCACTGCTGTCTTAATTCTATTGATGCGAAGATACACTATAATAAAGGAAACTTGTTAAAGAAATCGTTTAATTGGGATCTTGATAATAGTTTCAAAGTGTTAGTCCATTTCCATCATGGTGGGGAGCAAGGTAGCAGGCAGGCAGGAGTGGCCTGGAGGAGTGGGTGAGGACTTACATATTGTTTATTTACATTTTGGTTGCGGACAACCAAAAGCTGAGTCAGAGTTAGCAAGACTGGGACTGGTGTGGGCTTTTGAAACCGCAAAGCTCACTCCCAGTGATACACCTCTTCCAAGGCCACACCTCTTAATCCTTTCTAAATCACCCATCAACTGCAACCCAAATATCCAAATGTATAAGCCTATGGAGCCATTCTTATTCAATCCACCACAACTTCCTGTAGTGCTATGAAGATGAAATGCCCATTATAGCCTCCTGTGTTTGAACTCTGGACTCTCTAGCTGGTGACACTACTTGGGAAGGATGTAGACTCTTTAGAAGATGCAGACTTGCTGAAGAAGATGAGTCAGGAGGGTAGGCATTGAGCCTCTATAGCCAAGTTCCACTTCCTGTTAATTATGCTTCCTAAGTGTTGATGCAATGTGACCACCAGTCTCCTGCTGTCATGCCTTCCCTGTGTGCTAGCATCTCTCTGCCATCATAAAGTACTATATTTCCATGAGACCATAATCCAAAATAAGCCTTTTCTCCCCTAAGTTGGTCTTATCAAAAAATATAAACTAAGATATTGCTAGAGTTAATTGACTCAAAGCAAGCCACACTTGCCAGGATTCAAGGGGTAGGGAAATGGGCTTATTTTCAATAATTTGTGCTTATTTTCAATCTAGTACACTCTTTAGAGTCATCTTCCTTTCTGACACCTTCATGCTCCTATTGGTGTTCTTAAATTCCAAATAAGTACTTTCACTAAAATCCCTGTCTTAGCATCTGATTGAATACAAATGAACACAAAATGTCCTAAAACTATGTTAATTCTGGGGTTACACTTGTTTATTGCCAATTCAGAATGTAACTTAGCCAAAGGCATGAAAAAGATTTTTTTTTTCAAAATCCACATATGACATTTCTCCAATAGGTGAAGGTGTCTCCCTGTAATAAGCACGAGCTCTCTACAACATGTTTCTCGTCATCCCTTGATTTTAATCATGAACAAGAGGCTCATGCATCCCACACGCGCTCAGGTGATTTTTTTTGACTATTAGAAGTAAGGGAGAGCATGTGTGATTCCTTGGTAAAAGAGGGCACAAAATATTTAAAACCCAGCACTTCTGTCTTCCCAGAAAAGTGAGCAGTTGGGCAAAAAGTTCTGCCAAGGCTGACTGAGTCAGGTGCGGCAGATACTGTGTTTCATGCATGCTTTGGGCATCTTGGTGCCAGGGTATGTTTGAAAGTGAGGCAAATCAATATGCAGACCTAGATGCTCCTGGGAACCTATGCTCAATTCTCAATAGTACACTTCAACATACATGTGGTTTCTAAGGAGAGTCACTTTATATAAGAAATCAGGGCTACCTAAGACACTTCTATATGAATACCCATCTTTTCATTGTATAATGTCACAAACCCCATAGCTGTGAAATTAATCATATCCCACAGTAGCCCACTTCATCTGCAGCAATCGTTGGAAGATGAACTGATGTTTATTTTCTCTATGATGGCAGTGATCACACTCTGCTCCTTCTACATTCTCTGTCACTCTAAACTTCTTGTTGCTTTTACAAGTAATTGTGGACTTCTCGGACACATTGGGTAACTTGTCCCATGTGTTAATTTAATCAATGAAACAAAATATGGACTACCAAATATTGAAACAAGAGTCATATCTTAAATATTTGTGTCTCCTTTGACAACCTACTGTCCCCACTTTTCATATCTCTCTTTAGAAATAAACACAGTTTAGCAACCTGTTGCATATTATATGTCTCCCATATTATATTACGTTTACATTTTCTGTATCTGTGTTGAAATGCATGTGATTTGCTTTTGATTTTATACAAAAGGCATTATATTAAAGGTTTGTATACTTCCATTGCTTTTGTACATTTCTAATGGAAATGAGGTGTAGAGATGCTGCTGATGTAGAATAGAAATGCGGCGTTATGTTTAATGCCTGTGAAAATATCAGCCATATGACTGTACCTTTGTTTGACATTTCCCTGAAGTGTCGTTCAGATTTCCACCATCCTTAGCTATGCTAAATTAATAATTTTGTATTTACACTCCCATGCATATATTCAAATATTTCTTATAGGTTGAATTCTGACTGATAAAATTGTTTAATAGGATGATACAGAGACCAAACTCTTTCAAAGAGTCTATTATGACATCCGTTCATGACTTCTACACTCTTTGGGTTGTACTAATTTTAAAATGTGTATATGAAACATCTAATAATCTTTTTTTCACACCACAGCATATCTTCACCTAAAGTGAAGGATACAGATAAAAATGCCCAGAACTAAGTGCCACCTGTGCAGTGAAACCCATGACACATGTCATCAGCTTCAGGACAGGCAAATGACACATAATGGGTTGAAGTTGAAAAAAGCAGTATGCCTATTATACAGTAGTGAAGCATCTGGTCAAACTGTTTCCCTAGTAACCTGGAAATCAGATGAGGTAGCAAGTAAACTGATGGCTTTACACAAAGATAATGACAAGCAGGTGCTAATAGCAAATCTTAGTTGTTACAGGCTACATACAAGGCACCAGAATAAAGAGGTATACTCATAAAAGAGATGCCAGCTTGCAGAAGTGAAAGAAACAGGACTCTAGGAATTATAGGACTATAAACTGAGAGGTGCATCTGGTATCCCTTGCTAATCTTTTGAATAACAAAAGGCTAATTAATATTGAGCTCTTTTCAGTAGCAATGAACATTCTTAGCACCCTTCCATGTGCTGCTGGAAAGACCCAACCTCATTTAGGCAGCATTGCCGTTAGAATGCTAAAGCCACCAGACAAAACCTGATTGATGGATATTCAACAAAACAGGTGACCTGTACTCTGAAAAATCGCCAGATCCTGGAAGACAAAGACACTAAAGATACATAACAGTTAAATGCAGCCTGTGATCCCGGGTTAGAATAATGAACAGTGTGTTGGAATGACTGAAGAAATATGAATATGAATTATATAACAGATCAGACTGCCATAGCTTAAGTTCCATTGTTGGAACTGGATTGTTCTAACGTGGTTATAGGGAAGTGCCTTCATTCCATGTGTCTAGGATTTAACATCACTCGTACCTTACTCTTGAGTCGTTCAGTAATAATATCCACATGTTTGGGAGGATGTGTCTGAAGCGAACCAGAAAGAAACAAAAGTATAAAAAAGAGAAAGAGGATATTAATATGGCAAAATACTAAAAAATTTGGAAGAAGAAGTACCACACAGTGGATCCCATTATCTAATTTTGTTTTTACTCAATTTTTTTTTCAAGAGTAGGGTCTTCCAAGTTGGACTTCGGAATAAAGTCATATTTTTGCATCTGACAACTTTGAGGTTCAAACCTATAAATGAGGTACATCCTGGTGAATAGAGCATGTTGGGCCTAAGGACTCACTGAGGTAGGACTACAGGCATGGCTCTTCCACAGAGGTCCACTGGGCCGCAGATATTCATGCATCAGAAATAACTTGGAGCATCGCTCTTTGCATATGGGGCCAACAAAGAGCAGATAAAAAGGTAAAAGCCAAAAGGTTTTGTGAGTGGCATTGTCTCTGGACCATTAGCTTTAACTAAAAAGTTCTGAATGAGCAAGACTGAATAAACTCTTCATCAAAGACTATGAACAGGAAGCAGGCTTGAGAAAGATGCTTAGCTTCCAGGGAGATGTAGTGGTTTGAACAGGTTTGGCCCCCGTTGACTTGTATGTTTGAACATGCTTGCCCCAAGAAGTGACACTATTAGGAGGTGTGGCCTTGTTGGAAGAACTGTATCACTGTGGAGTTGGGCTTTGAGACCTTCCTCCTAGCTGCCCGGAAGCCAGTCTTCTCCTGTTTACCTTTGGAACAAGATGTAAAACTCTCAGCTCCTCCAGCACCATGCCTGCCTGGATGCTGCCATGTTTCCTGCCATGATGATAATGGAGTGAACCTCAGAACTTGTAAGCCAGCCTCAATTAAATGTTGTCCTTTCTAAGAGATGCCTTGTTCATGGTGGGTGTCTCTTTAACAGCAATGGAAACCCTAACTAAGACAGGAGGTCACATTCTTTTTTGCTTGGCTTTTTTTTTTTTTTTTTTTTGGCTTGTTGACTTTGCTTTACTTTGATAGAATCTCTCTATTCTCATACAGGTTGGCATCAAAACTATGACAATCTTTCTTTAGTTTCACACGTACTAAGATGATGAGCAGGTATCTTAGCCTAGCCAGGGGGACAGTCTTTAATAATGTCTTCAAAGGAGATGGAGAAGAATTATGAGAAAGCAAAGACCTCCCAGAAGTCAGAGAAGAGGTTTAGACAGCTATGAACCTAGAACAAAGAAGAAATATTCTCCAACACCAAAGAAGAGAGTTCCTTAGCTAGGCATACTATACTTTCAGATTTACTGTGGTTATGAGTCAAGCTCTTTTTGAATGTAGATGTTTGTGGTGTGCTTTGATGTCACAGAACTCTAGATGGCTAGGAAACATGAGAGAGAAAAGATACAGCAGAAAGGTCCTGAACTTTGAGCCCCATGCAGTAGCTGTGTGTAGTCTGGCACAGTTTCTTCTGGCGGAGGGGTGACAAGCGGGTAGCCTGGGAGAGGCTTTGGGAATATCAGCAAATCCTCTTTGTGGGAAAGCTGGACTCCATTGAAATTCCTTGGGCAAATAAAATGTGGGCACAAGCAATACCGGCTTCTTTTGGATAGAATATTTAACCCCCTTGTGCATATTAGCAAGAATCATTTCTTCTCTTCTGTGATAACAGTGCCCATGGTAAAAAGTTGTGCCATTAAAGGAAATGAATGGGTATGAGAGACTTCCCCTCACCAGCAAATCATGACAGATCTGCTAAGAGAGAAAGAAATAGACTGAAGGCTTTCAGACAGAAAGTTTTGAGGTCATTTAGCATTACAGAATGACTTAGGACCATACTAAGAAATGGTAATGAAGTATTGTTGTCAAATTAGAAATCTTATATATTGAGATGAATTTTAGACTTCATTAATTATTCATAGTATATTCATAAGGGCGGTTGTCTAAAATAAAAGTAAAATAAATAACAGCTAGCTCATTCGGGCTAAGAAAATGGAATCAGAAATAAAATGTTCACTTAAAAATAAAAGCAAAGGTTGGGGAAATCATAAAATAAAGGATGAAAAACAGCAAAACAGAAGAAATAGTAAACATATCAACATAGAATAGCAATGATAAATGCAAATGGGCTAAATTCATTTAAAAGGCAAAGATAGATTGGAATAGATACAATAAAATTTGACTATAAGATGTCTGCAAACATTATACCCCAAAGAGACAGACTCAGCCAACATAGAAATAAAATGATAAAAATGGCATGCCAGATCGTAATAAACTAAAAGGGAACAGACATAATTTCACAGACATGCCACCGTTAATCGTACAGCATGGATTTTATACACACACAAAGATTCCCTACCCAGTAATAAAAGTTTGAACCCACAGGAAGATAGTTGTTAATATGGGTGTACCAGGGAACATAGTTTCAAAAACGGAAAGCAAGGTCTGTAATGCTTTAGACGAACATGGCAGATTCTCCATCTTGAGGAAGATAGGAACACATCTTCTTTTCTTACTAATAGAAAACTTGAAGACACAAAAGAAATTAAAGTATATTTGTGTTAATCAATGAGAACCTATATAAAAGTGGATGCGTTTGGGGCTACAAAGAATGTTTCAACAAAATACACATGGCTGTAGCTGTCCACACCTGCTGCAACCTCACCCAATACAACGCATTTTAGAAGTCATAGCAGATAAGGAAACACATCTCCATAATATTTGTAAAATTTAAAACATTCATCCTAAGGACTCTTAAGTTAAAGAAGAAAAGGAAACAGAAAAGAGAAAATTAAAGAACCGAATGCTAACTTTAAAAACTATGTAGAGACAGGCACAGGTCTTTAATCTCAGCACTGGGGGGAGGGGAGGGAGCAGAGACTGGCAGATCTCTATGAGTTTGAAGCCAACCTGGTCTACAGAGCAAGTTCAAGGACAACCAGGGCTATAGAAAGAAACCCTATCTGGAAAAAACAAACAAACAAACAAACAAACAAACAAACAAACAATGTAGCAAGAGAAGAATGCACTCTCTCTGAGCCCTCTTGCCAACATAAGAGACTGTGGAGTGACCAGCCCTAAATGGGAGGTACATTTTACACACCTGCCCCCAAGAAGCAAGGATCTTCCCAGAACATGGCAAAAGCCTGCAAGATCCAGAGGTGGTGAATAATCCCAAGGAAAAGATGTTTTCCAGATGCAACAAGGCAGTCGTACATCTGAATTCACAGTGACTGGGACAGCACATACAAGACCTGTGTGCAAACTTAAACAATAAGATGAAATTTATGTTAGTAAGTTTGAAACCTAGATTACATATACAGATTCCAAAAGATTAATTTACAAAAACGAAAAGTGAGAAGAAACTGAAAAGGTGGTACCTACCATTGCATCAAAAATATATAACAGGCAGTCAGCTCAGCACAGAGAGAATCTCCACCCAAGATGGTTATAAATGAGCCCCAAGTTAGTCAGAAAAGATCATCCCAAGCTTACACATATGATTCTAGAATGTTGACAGGGAGGAAATAGTCCTAATTCATTCTATGAAGTCTGTGTGAGAGAGCCTAACAACAACAACAAAACAAAGTAGTATATAACCAGCAAGGTGAGGTCACTGCAGTAATTTAAGTGTTTTCACGTTGGTGGATCTGTACATACAAACGCAGCCTGGTAGCACAACTGGAAGATGCCCAGTGCTTCCCCTGGAAGTCCTCGGCCTAACCACTAATCAGTAACACTCATGAAGGCACCAGATAAAGACAGATGGTAAGTGCCTGAAGGGGGGACAGGTGACAGTTCTAACAGGATCATTTGTCTACCTAACAGAATCTCCAAAGTAGGACGATAGGCTTCGACAGAAGTTGCACAGCATCTTGGGAAGGCTTATTAGCAAAATCTCAACTAAATCCTTGTCTCATCTTGATTCAGCATAAACACAATTTGAGAGAGAAAGATACAAAAGGCAATCAGCCAAAACCCAGTCCAAGTTACTAATGACACAGAGAAGAGAAAAGAACATTTTTAACAGAAAAAAAGAACAGTGAAACAATTAAAAATATCTTTCAGAAGCACCGTGAAGTATATAATCGGGAAAGAGTGTGAAATCCGTCTTTACAGACTTACAGGATAGATAGGAGTAAGGCCAAGAGACGACCTACCAAGCAGAAGCTACAGAATGCTGCTGCTGGTGAGCATGAGGCAGTGGGGGCACGGGGATCGTCTTACTGTGTGCAGGCATGTGAAAGCAAGGCACCGTGGTCATAAATAAAATGGTTACAAAGCAGGGCACATTATACAAGGAGAAATGTGATCACCTCAGCAAACGCCAAAAGTGAACCTCAGGAGTCAGCCTCAACGAGCTGTTTCTGTTCTCAGCTTACTAGAAACACAGAGGATGTTCTGGACCTTGCAGGGAGAGGGGCTCTGTAAGACAAAAGATAAAGTTACATGCAAATATTGTATTTAATGAAAAATGTTGGTGTGCTTGTCCAAGATGAACAATGAAAAGTATATCTAAAGTAAGGAATGTTAAAACACACCTAATTTTATAGAAATCAACACTAAACACTTTTACATGCTTATATAAGTATATATTATATAATATACATCTATACTATAATGTAGGATAAAATATAGATGCATTTTTGTTGACTTTGACCCCCAAGACTTCCAGGGAGGAGAATGACAGCCATGATCATTACTTCCACTGCCAGTGACCCTCATACGCTTATATTTCAGAGACAGCAGCTCCTATTCCTATACCACCACATTTATATAATTCTTCACTAGATATAAAACCACATTTCCATAATTCCAAGTAAGCCATGAAATACATGTATAATTCCAAGCACGTTCATATCCAGACTCCTGCATTATAATCTTCATAGTGTGATGCATTTAGACATCGTGTCAGATGCATCTGGAAACCCCGTTTACACCATTTTACACTACCGTGTCACATAGATTAGTTCATGTCATCATGAAGGAGCAGAAGCTAGTACTTTACATAATACCATATGCAGTGGGTAATTGTGTAAGTTGTGGATGCTAACTGATATGCATACTCTTATCAATATAGTATGTATTTATGTACAGCCTGTTATAATTACCGACATAGCGGTGTTCTTAAAACACTAAACACACACTCGTACACTTACAGTGTACTAGGCTGAGGCTGTTCCCTGACTTGTGTTCTAAAAATCCAGATCTATCTACATAACTTGGTGTAGATAAAGAAATCCTCACAGAATCTGGAGCAGACTGAGACAGAAAAGCTTCTGCATTAGTCTAAAGCGATGAACATATTTATATACTCTTAACACAATGCAACCAACTTTGTATTATCCATTTTGCAGCTATGCCATTTGTAGATATGTTTAGATAACTCACAAAAAGGTCAGACAGAGAGACAGATAAATAGGTAGGTAGAGGATAGATGGATAGATAGATAGATAGATAGATAGATAGATAGATAGATAGATTGATAGACAGATGTATGACAAATATATTAACTACTTTTCTGTTAATAAAACACAATGTCCAAATTAACTTATGAAGGAGGAGTTTTGTTGTTAGTTGGTTGTTTTGTTGTTGTTGTTTGTTTGTTTTTGTTTTTCTGACTTATGGTTCCAGAGGAATAAGAGTCCATCCTGATGGGACGTGACCCTGGCAGGAACAGGAAGCTGAGAGATGACATCACTTTTACAATCACAAGGCAGAGCAACTGGAAGCGCAGTGAGGTTATATAACTCAAAGCCTGCCTGTGGGGACATACTTCCTCCAGCAAGGCTTGCACCTCCTCAACATCCCCAACACCTCAACGGGGCACCATTCCTGTTCAAGCACCTGAGGTCATAGGGACGTTTCTTATCCAACCACAAGAGCTATGTCACTGTATTATTATATGCATTGATATATTTATTCAATTTAGCATATGATACATTACACATATATTTACGGGCCACCGCTAGTGAAGCATTATGCTGGCTAGCTTTATGTCAACTTGAAACAACTGGAAGAGGGAACCTCAGTTGAGAAGATGCCCTCGTTAGATTGGCCTGCAGGAAAATCGGTGGTGCATTTTCTTGATTGGCGGCTGATGTGGGAGGGTCCACTATAGGCAGTGCCACTCCTGGGCTAGTGGTCCTAGGAGCTACAAGAAAGCAACCTAGGCAAGCCATGAGAAGCAAGCCAATAAGCAGCACCCCTCCATGTCCTCTGCATCGTCTCCTGCCTCCAGGTTCCTGCCTCCAAGTTCCTGCTTTGAGTACCTGCTTTTCCTTCTATGATGGATTGTTATAGGGAAGTCAAAAAAGAAACCCTTTCTTCTCCATGGTTTTGGCCATGGTGTTTTATTACATCAATAGAATCCCTAAGACAAGTATAGAGATATATCTTACATAATTGAATGATGTAAACCACAGATATATTTATACTCTTACATACATAAATTCATCTAGCAAAATATCCTTAATTATAATTTTAGAATTGAAATCAAAATCCTAATCAGGTTCAGATCCTCAAAATCCAGTTAATAATCCTATACAGCCACAAAACTCTGCTAAACAGATTGAAATCTTTTATATAGTCATACAGAAAAAAATGGATCAAAAGCCAGATTTGGATCCAGGTTTATAAAGTTAATCCTGATAAACTCTAAGCCTAACTTAACCTTCCATAGACATGAATCTTTACCTTGACTGCTAAATACATTCACACAAACAACCCTGACCAGTCTCTTTCATTGCTACCCCCGCCTCCTATTTAGCTTCATCTATGTGCAGGGTGTGCATAAAATCATACCCATTACATATTTACATGTGTAATAAATCAATACTTTTCTATTTCAAACACATAGATAATAAATATATAGCAAACATATATGTATGCCTAATCATAAGTACAGACATGTCCTTAATCATACAAGCACATGTGTACATGCCCCTTATAGTCAGGATTTAAACACAGACATATATGTCTAGTATTATGCTAGTACTATTTATTCCTATAAATTACTGCAACTTTCAAATTTGCTCAGTTTTAGACATAAACACAATTTAGTGCAGATGCATAATTTTCATGCAGATGCATAATTTTCTTCACACATACAAACATGTTCACTTTATCTTGTGGAAGGAGGAATTTCTTTTAAAATAATTGATTATATTAGATATGGTTCCTCCATTCTTTTGATGTATAAAAATACCTTGCAGATGACTTTTCAAACAAATTGGAGTCACCTGCTCCAGTTTCTGGGTGGAGAGTACATTTCTTTCTCATTGTGACTATTAAAGGTGTTATAGTAAATCTCTCTGTATGTCAAATGTTGTATATGATGGCTTGTGTTTCTAGAGAACATTTTCCCAGGAGTGAATTTTGGGATCAAAAGCCATTCATTGTTTTAGTACATGTTGTCAGAATGTTTTCCAACAAGAGACAGAGTTTACCTTTGCCCCAGAGGGATATGAGCCTCTTCACCCCAGTCCCTGCAACACAAGTTACAGAGCTTTTGAATTCATATTTATTCAGTTTAAATATGCCACATCATCATCATCATCATCATCATCATCGGCACTGGGATTGAATTCAGAGTGTGTTTTGAACACACATTCTGTGAGTAAGCTACATTCCTAGTCCTATTTTATGATTCAATTTTAATTTCTCTGATTATTGCTAACCTAAACTTTGCTAATTGTTTTAGACATTTAGAATGCTTGCATCACAAACTGGAAATGTTTCTACTTGCTTCATTTTTTCTATGAAGTGTTTTTTGTGTGTCTAGTGTTTCCTAGTTAAAATTATATCAGTATTCACAGAATTAACAGCTAATTTTAAATGGATGGGTATAGCAAAAGAATCCATCAGCAGTGTGAAGTAGCAGCCCTACAGGATGAAAACAATTTTTTTTTATTATCAGCTATGCATTGGACAGGGCATTCATATCCAGGATGTAAAAAGAGATGCAAAACATAAATGCCCCAAAGCAAAGAATGCAACCAAAAAAGAGCTACTAAGCTGGACAGATAATTTTCAAAAGAAAAATCATAAATTCCTGTAATATGTTCAACCTCTTTAGCCACTAGGGAAATGCAGTAGCACTGTTCCCAGATTCTATCTCACCCAGCGAGAAAGCCATCGTCGAGGAACCAGAGGGCTCATCGTTTGGAGGAAGATGTCTTAATGGGGTTGAGGAGGGGGGCAGAGTAAGGAATGCACTGGAAAGGAGAGCAGAAGAGAGAAAGGACTAGGACTATCAGACTAGGGCGTGTGTGTGTGTGTGTGTGTGTGTGTGTGTGTGTGTGTGTGTGTGAGAGAGAGAGAGAGAGAGAGAGAGAGAGAAAGAGGGAGAGAGAAGATATCAGAAAGAGGGGAGGAGAGAGGAGGACATCAGAAGGAGACAAATATGTACAAAATATAACATACTGTGTGTATGAAATTAGGCAAAGAAACCCGTTACTTGTATGCTAACTTAGAAAGAAAAACAAAGTGGGCAACTTATTTTCCAGTACTAATGCTGTCTCATTTTCTATTTCAGTTCCTTTGGTTACAACTTTTTACAATGTTACAAAATAGTGATGACTAAGTACCTTGCCTAAATTTTTTTCCAGGACTGGCGTTTGAACCCAGGACCTCACACATCCTAGGCAAGCATTCTATTATTGAGCTATAACCTAAGCCCTTTTAGACATTCTGAAGGAGAATCTCCATGATATGTGTGATTAGTCTTGAGCTTCAGCCTTCTAGGCAACTGGGACTGCAAGTGTGCACCCAGCACTCAGTTAACTAACTAATTAATTAACTAATTAATTGTATATGTGTGTGACATATTCATGAGTGTACGCAGGTGCGCGTGCCCATGAGCACAGGAAGAAGCCAGGAGAGGACTGTGGGTGTTCTGAGGCTCCATCACTCCCTGCCTTCCTTATTTACCATCTTGAGCTGGCCCTTTCTTGCAGTCAGCAAGCCCAAGAGACCTTCCTGTCTCCACTCATACTGAGTCCCAGAAGTAGCACAGCAAGGCCTCTCACCTGATGGTCCACCTCCTCAGTCCCGATTTCTTAACAACTAAAGTTACTTTTTAATGATTTATAAAAGATTTGATATTAGCTTAGTGTAGAATCATTACTTTAAAAATACTTTCCTACTACGGCTCTTCAACTTCAACTTTTATTGTTGGAAGCTAGGGAGATGGCTCACTGAATAAAAGAGCCTGCTGCACAAGGCCGATGAGTCTAATTCCAACCCCCAGAACATACATAAAAGTCAAATGTTGTAGCATAAGCAACTGTAACACCGCCATACCGTTAGGAATAGTGGGAGACAGAGGCAGAGGGATCTCCAGAATTTTGAGAGCCACCTGGCCTGGTTTACACATTGGCAAGGAGACTCTGTCTCTAAAGTGAAGAGCTAAGGATGGACCACTAAATAGTATCCTGTGCCCCCTACACATGTACTGTGACATATACCCCCCATCTCACACACACATGCACGAGTATACACACTACCCAACTCACACATTGATTATGTAGCAATTTTCGCCAGTATAAAACCTTCCGTCTTATAAGGAAGCTTTTTATGACACAGGGTGTTTTCTGCAGGAGAGCTTGCTAAGTTCAGGAAGTAAACAACTCAAAAGCTATAGGAAGTTCTCAAAACTGCCCAGATACAATAAGGCTCCTCCTCCTTGGTGCATGTAAGTGGTACGGACTGCTGAGACACTCTTAGACAAACCAGGCTGCCCAACAGAAGCAGAGACTAGCTAAAGTGCCTGAAAGGGCTCAGTCCACCTGAGCTACCGGCCAAGAACGTTCTGCAGCCTACTTAGCTGTCTACAGCTTATTCAATGCATTCGAGGTTTTCAGCTTGAATGAACTAGCATCCATGGTAGAATGGGCTTTGGCTAACAGCTATTTTTGAGTAATTTCTGTTTCTGTTGGTAACTGCTTATCCATACTCTTGTAAGTCTCAATGGTTTGTCAAGTTGGAGTTTGGGGATTCCTGTACTTCTGTCTACCTTTGATTCTCTATTTGGGGTGAGTGAATAGTTATTCATGTCTCCCCAGGAATGGTGCCATACAACAATACGCACACATTTATTGAAGAGATAAAGAAATTGAGTAGATTCTGTCCCACATGCTTTTTCTTTTTTGGTGTTTAATGTTTTATCATAAGACTTGTCACAGCTGTTAGGAATTATACAGATGTGTTTCCTGTTCTTCCACCATCCTCATAGCCTACACTCAAACTTGCTTTGTCACGTTGCATTGTTCTTTTGACAAACTACAAAACTCTATTTGAAAATATTTCATTTGGACTTATGCAGCTATAGTTATCAGTAAGCATGGTCTCCAGGTCGCTCTCTTTCATGCGCTTTGCTTAAAAGTCTTCCCTTTGTGCTGAAAGAATCACAGATTGATGAAATAAATAATGGAGTTTTTCCATATTGGTTTGCAGCCTCCTGGCCACCATATTGGTTTAGAGTGCTGGTTTTAAGCTACTTCATAACCATATTTTTGCTGCTGTTAGGAATCATAATGTAAATATTCATGTCTTCTGATGGTCTTAGGAGACCCCGTGGGAGGTTGACAGCCACTGGTTTAGAGTCCTAATGTTAGCTTTGTTAGAAACCTTAAAAACATTCAAATGCTTGGACCATACTCGCTTCCCTCTACTTGGACCAAGTCTGACATTAAGGAAGCGCAGGGCTATTGTGTAGATGCAAACAGTGTACAATAATTTGCTCAAGTAAATGCAAGGCAAAGCTGTGCACCTGAACAGCGGTGTGCTCTTCTACAAGTGTTCACGGGACATCAAGGTCACATGACATCAGGGTCTTGTACTTCTCCCAAAAGGAAATTATGTTGATCAATTTAACAACTTTGCTGAGAACTGATATGTTGCTCTACCTCTTTAACTTATTACTGAGCTGAATAAAGGCTATCTCAAAATTCTCCTGCTGGGTTTTGATAATTTTCAAATTTCCTTCAGTTGTGACAAAATACAGACCTTTTAAACGGTGTTTAAATTTATATCTGAATGCTGTCACACATGCATCCCTGGTGATGCAATTACTCTTATCTGTCTTATAAACAGAATCTTCATCACTCATTTAACAAAAGTCCCCTCCCTTCCTCTTGAAGCTTGTGACAATCGCCATTCTATTGCCCAGTTCCATGAAGTCAGCAGCTCTCGGAGCTGCATATAAGTGGAGTCACTTAGCAGTGGTTTTCTGGTGTCTGACTTACTTCACCCAGCACACTGTCCTCAAGGATCACCTATGCCATAGCCTGGGGCAGCAATCCCTTTGCTTCTAAAGCTGACTACTATTCCATTGAGTTGTTCGTACCTCAGCAACCATCCATCAGTCAACACTTGGACTGCTTCTGCATTTCAGACATTGTAAACAAAGCTACGGACATGCATCCATTTTCTCTTCTTTAAAATTCTTCCCTTTTTGTTTCTATTTTTCTGTATTTCCCTCTTGATCTAGATATTCCAAGGATATTTCTTAAAATCTATTTGCCCTACCTTAAGGATTCTACCTTAAAAGACTTAGATTCTACCTCCATTAAGCACATATTTAGTTTTCCTTTGAAGTATGTAGTACTCAATAACTGCATCTATTCTGTTACTATTTTTTTTTCTTCACAAATCTCTTTAGCTTAATACAGAGTTCTAAGGAGATTTTTCTCTCCAGCCAGATCAGCTGTGATGCAAACCTTACATTTCACAGGATAAAGGTGGATCCAGTTCATACTTTTCCTTTTAAATAAAGTGATTCGGGTATCACTTGAAAGTTTATTCTCTTCAAGTTTCTTGAGTAACACCAGTCAGTGAGCACATTCCCACTCGCACTGATTGCACAGAAATAGTCAGCCCGAGCTCACCACTCACTCCTGTGGCAAGACATACAAACGACTTGATGAACAGAGTTCTGCTCACTGACACCAAATGCTCCTAAATTGGGAAATAGCAAGATGGCCTATAACTATTTTGTTTCAGCAGGGCTTCCTTTGCATTCAAAAGAATTCTTGCTTTATGTGCTCTCCTGCTGTGTGATGGTTGGTGACTTATTTACCTACTTGGAGGGAGGATTATGAATAGTAAATTTATAAATCATGCCTCTTACCATTATTTCATATTCCTATATCCAGGATTTTGTTGGTTTTGCCTTAAACACTGTCTTACTTAAAATCAGGATTCCATTCTCTATTTTTGTGTGTACTTATTCTGATGTGTCTTCTGCTGTTCTTTTGAATCCAAACTTTCTTTATAATTTTATATTAAATGTGTTCCTTCAAAACAGTATATAGTTGAATTCTTAACATGACAACCAATGTTTACTTTTAATGAAGGAATTTACCATTTATATTTAGTGCAAAAACCGAGCCATGAGTTTAATTTCTTCCATCTTTTTGTTGGTTACTCACCAAACACCAGTGCATTCTGTTCTCCCCCTTTGCTTATTCTGCTCCTAGGTTTAATCAAACACTGACTCCATTCTTTATGGCTTTTATGCACAGTACATTTTCCATTCCCCCACTGTTTAACACTCCTAACAGCACTCCACCCACCACCCACCCCAGCTCTCCTGATCATATGCAGACCTTTGAGAATGACTAGATGTGTTTGACTCAAGGACTCAGAGCTGGACATTCAATAGTGTCCAAAAGTCAACCTGAAACAATGCTTCTCAGGGTGGTCGACTCAGATCAATGATGATTAAAGACACAGCAACATGGGAGTCAACAAAGAAAAGGCAGTCTTCATTTAAAAAAATCAAGAAAAGTGAGAAAAACTCTCAAGGGTAAGGGGACCAAGAAATGTGCACAGCTTCATGGTAGGGGCTATTTACTGAACGTATTACAGAAACAGGCAAAGACTAAGGTAATTCTCTTTAGGTTGACTAACTCTCTGTGCACAGTGTGGATTGAGCCAATGGGAGAGCAGGCACACTCCAGGCATGTTCTTCTGACCCAACCAGGGAGAAGATCACATACTGTACATGCTTTGATCACAGGGTTAGGATGTTGTCACATGTTGATGTCCCCATTTTTCATCTTTGACTTCTGAATTATTGGCCATTGACTTTCCTGGCATTGTGGCTGTTAGTCCTGCATGGCACTGCTGGTCTTTGGCATCACTAGTGTTGCTGTTCTCTGAACTCAGTTGGTATTTTGTTGGCTGTTAATTATACTGTGCTGTCCTTATTCTTGTGTTTATGTGGCCAGCTTGCAGACTTGTCATGGGCTTTTTCCTCTCTATTGTCTACAGAGTCAAAAAAGAAAGAGAGAGAGAGAGAGAAACAGAGAGAGAGAGAGGCAGAGAGACAGAGACAGACAGACACAGAGAGACAGAGAAGAAAAAAGAAAGAAAGGAACAAAGAAAGAAAGAAAGAAAATTATTTTAAAAAGTGAACTCTTCAGTAATGATGGTGTTGTGCTTATGGGTAACAGGCAAAATAATATTCATAGGTTGTTACAAGCTTGGTGCTTATTGAATACCTACTAAGTGCCATGGACTACTGGAATTCTGCAGATACATTAGTATGCAAGGGCATACTAATACACGCACCTGAATATTGGCAATGTTTAATTAATAGATTTAGCATTTAATTAATTTATTTACTTAAGATGGGTAGCTTACCAAACACTATCCCAGACATTCTTCTTAGGACCCTTGTAACTGTAGGCTGAAATGGTTGTCCGTCAGTTCTTGAGGTGGGCTCTATTCTTCAGCACACTGAGAAACAAGCCAGCATATTCTCATACCCACATGATGTGCCAAACGTGATCAGATTCAAAGGAAACTAGATCTGATCTAACATCCTACACCAATATTCACTCGGAGTCCCTGGGGGAGGCTGCTTGGAAAGTTTGTGGAAGTACAGTAAAGAAGTCTGCAGCTGGGAGCCCAGGACACAGTCAGGGAGAGCTGTGGGGACCAGCTGCAGAGGCGTGGCAGAGAGACCTGGGAAGGGGAAAAAACTTAGAAGACTGGAAAATGTGAAAGCCATAGAAGTCAGTGCTTTGGGAAACTGCAGGCGAGTCAGACATGGATGCAGAATAAACACACGCAAGTCCCAGAGGACCTGATTAATAACACTAACATGCTTCAAATATGCAAATGCGTATGAGATGTTTTAAAGGTAGGAAAAGCATGAATATTTAACTTAAAGAATAAAGGTGACTGCATGCCTGTGGACACAAAGGACATTTTAAGTGTTGTGTGAAAATACTGCTTTCAAATACATGGACTGTCCTTAAAATACCAGTTAAATGAAACTAATTCCCAGGAGCAGACTGTCAAGGAAAAAGAGGACTTGAAGCCAAAGGCACAGGAAAAGATATAAAGAGCTAGCAAAGCATTTGGTTCTGGAAAGTTCCTGAAGTATCTACCTAGATTATTCACAGAAGCGTTTTATCGAATCAGCAGGGGAGAGAAGTTTTTAAGAAACTAATCCAGAACATGGAGGAATATGAAGAATGTCCGGGTTCATTGTGTGACATCAGTATAAACATATAGTAAAATAGAAGAGAGAAGAGAGAATTAAGAACAAAAGAGTCCTAATTATAGCTTACTTTTTAAAGTAAATACAAATGTAACAATCAAAACATTATTTAGCATTTACCTCAATAGAGTATTCGAGTAAACACTACTTAGCCACCAAGTTTAATTTATCTTAGGACAGCAAAGGAATTTGAACAGTGGAAAACATACCAAAGGCATTTATGACATGAACAGATTAAAGGAGAGGCAAAATCATACCTAGAAGGAAAACATTTGTCAATGATTATAATAGCAAAAAGACTAGAAAAAAAGAAAAAGTCAATAACCTGACAAACCATATTGAATTTCTAAATCATTGTCCTAAAGTGTAAAGAAGTCTTAGCAGACATCAGTTAAGTCACTCAGAAGCAGCAAGAAATCAGGGCATGGCTTCTGTCCCACTGGCCAGGCACAGGCCATCTGTGTTCAGTCGCTGACCTCTGGATCACAGAGCTGCCTTGCAGAACGTGCCATGTGCTCGGGTTCCTCCTGCTGACGCCTTGTAAAACTGAAGGCCCTTTCCAGAGAATTCTGTCTCAGAAGCTAGAATGTCATCACAAGCCCATTCTTAGACCAAATGCTGGTAATGGGAATGAGGTCACCATTATTTATTGAGAGGAAATAGGAAAAGGCCTAAGCTACCCTGGGGGGGGGGGGTTGCAGGAAATGCAGAGTTTTATGAGTAAGAAAAGAATGTGCACTAGAGAACCAGCTACCTCTGTGCATGCTGTTTAGAAAAAAGTTGAAATAAATACAGGGCCAGCTAGATGGCTCAGTGGGTAAAGGCTTTGCCACCAAGCCTGCTGACTAGAGTTTGATCCTTAGGACCCACACAGTAGAGAGAGACCTGTTTTCTCTGGGTTATCCCCTGACTTCTACACATGCAAGCCATGACACGTGAGCAGCTCTCCACACAATAAATAATTAGGTGTAGCAAATAAAAAAAAACCTAATTAAATGGTAGGAAATATACATGCCATATGTCTTCAAGTTAGAAATGAGATGAAGCACCGCTGGCCCTCGATACAGTTTTCATTGCTCAGTCAGTCAGAGCATGAAGGATGCTCTGGACACTGGGTTGCACACAGGAAACATGGTCACCAGCAGCTCAACTCTGATCTGGAGGAAGACAACAATAGCAATGAAAATGAAATAGTTTGATGTTTCCAAGTTGATACAAAAACTAAGAAAAAAGAAAGACGCGGGACAGGAGCTTTGTTCATATTGACAAACTAGAAAGTCTTGGAGAAAAACTGAAGTGGAGTTCCAAGAGTTAGCAGGAAGAACTGGAAAGGCTGAGCAGAGGCTATTCCAGGTAGAGGGTCACTCATAAGGGAAAATTCAAAGGCAAGAAACCCTTGTGATAATCGTCAAAAGAAATTAATACCACAAGCATGGGAAGCCAAACTGGTAGATACAGAAAGATACCAGGTCAAGCAGCCACATGCTGTATGGAGTTTGGATCCTGAGGGTAACAAGTGACCTTCTAGCAACCAAGAGAGAGTGACATCATATAACTTCTGATTCAAAGGATTCCTTTCTGCTCTTCAGTGACTGGGCTGAATCATCCAGAACTGGATGCGAGGATACCAGTGTGGACACAGGTACAAGTCACAAAGGTGAGAGAGATCGTGGTCCCTCCAAGGACAGGGTTCTGTTTGTCCCCTAGCCCATTCATGGAAACCTTAATTCTTCCTATCTCAGAATGTGTGGTTTAAGAAACACATCTGTATAGAAGAAATGAAATAAAAAAATGAAAAAAAATGACATCAAAAGAGTGTCCACGGTCACTTAGAGGAAAAGGAACCTGTGCCTTGTGCACACACACACATGTAGTGGGAAAAGATGGGAAGTTAAGCTCAGGTGGTGATCGGGACAAGCCTGAAGCAAGCAAGCCCTGTCCTCTTACCCCAGACAGAACTACCTACTGGCTTCCAGAACCATAAAACTCTAACTTCCTAAAGTTTGGAGTTGGTTGATTTGGCATGTTTGTTTTTTCAAGACAGCATCTCTAATTTTGTAGCTCAGGTTAGTCTGGAATTTACTTGTATAGCCAAAATGGCCTTAGTCTCATTGCGATGCTCTTGCCTCAGTTTCCCGAGTGTTGGGCCTACAAGTATGTACCACTGTGCCTAGCTTGATCTGGGGGGAGAGAATGTTTGTTTGTTTGAAGCCATTAAGTCTATGTTGCTTCTTTATGTGAGTCCTAGGAATATAAAAAGGATAGTGAAACTGAGATGGGGAAATGCAGCGATTGGTTCAGTAGCCAAGTCCATAAAGCTTTTGGTAGACTCACAAATGCAATATGGATTGCCAGAATAATATGAAACAATAGGCTATAAACATTGGAGAGAAAAAGAGAAACTGTACTTACAGGAACATAATTATTAGCCTAGACCACACACTAGTCCAATGAGGCCAGTCACTGCAAGCCCTGGCATTTGGACTTTCTTTTGCCATTTCATTTAATGTTTTCGCTTTACTATTAGTGGTACAGAAGCATATTAGAGCTGTATAAAAGACCCAAGAAATAAGAATTCCACTTGCTTCTGTAGGTTTAAAACACACATGGGCAGACAAGATGGCTCAGCAGGTACACAGCCTTCGATCAAGCCTGATGATCTAAGTTCAATCTGCAGGACACATATGATAGAAGCAGAGAATGCACACCTACGAACTGTCCTCTGGCCTCCATATATACGCCTGTGGCATCAATACACCCCCACATATACACACAGGCACACTAAATACATACATACATACATACATACATACATACATACATACATACACGTACACACATAATACATACATAATATACACATAAAATATTTTAAAGGCCGGGCAGTGGTGGCACACGCCTTTAATCCCAGCACTTGGGAGGCAGAGGCAGGTGGATTTCTGAGTTCCAGGCCAGCCTGGTCTACAGAGTGAGTTCCAGGACAGCCAGGGCTACACAGAGAAACCCTGTCTTGAAAAACCACATACATACATATATATAAATGCAAGCAAAAGAAATGGTAGAAATAACATGAAGGCAAGAAAAAGAGGAGGAAGAGGAAGGAGGAGAAACAGAAGTAGAAGGAGGAGCAGGAGAAGGAGAAGCAGAAGGAGGAGAAGGAGAAGGAGAAGGAGAAGGAGAAGGAGAAGGAGAAGGAGAAGGAGAAGGAGAAGGAGAAGGAGAAATAAAAGAACTCAACAACAAAAAGGAGGCTTTCATAGATGGCCCACTGCCTCTGAAGATACTTTATGCTTGGAGAGAACGATGCTGCCTTTGAAAAAGCAACACTTCCTCATCAGAAGGAGCCTGAGATGACCTCATAGGTCCCTTTGGTTCTTCTCCATCCATGGTTCAAAACAACACGTTCATTTGTCATTTTAACTCAATAGTGTATTTGATGCTGGTGTACATGTGTGTGCAAGTGCAAGTGCATGTGCATGTATGCATGCGTGTGGTGTGTGTGTGTGTGTGTGTGTATGTGTGTGTGTGTGTGTGCATTTAAAATGTTAACACAAAACATTGTCCTAGGCTCTCAGCTCCAAGTCAGTGAAGATGGTGCAATGCCAGCTTATGGAAGACACACTCTCTTGATCTGAATGTCTAAATGCAGCTTCACATTGTGGTCATTGTTCTTGGGCTTGAACCATGTCCACTACTGTCTCCTCTCGCTCCAGGGTGGCCACAAGAGAAGCCTCACATGCCCGGCATCCTTATTAACTTTGATCCAATGTTCAGTTTCTTTCCAGAAACGTCTCCCACATATGTTTCCATTTTCTATTTGGACTCAAATTACTCTGTGGCTGTTTTATTCCCAGGTCTCCGGGCAGAACAAAGGAGTCCCAGAGATCATGAGAAACTGCTCTACACCTAGCCTTCTGCAGAGATTTGGTCTGGGCTGTGGTTCATGAGCTAGTCAATGTGTGCAAAGCCTTCCAGACCTGTCTTGCAATATTACTTGCCAGGAAATTGCTTGATCACTAGATACCTTATGTTTGTGGTTTGCAAGAATAAACCTTTTTTGAGAGAGAGAGAGAGAGAGAGAGAGAGAGAGAGAGAGAGAGAGAGAGAGAGAGAGGTGTTTTCCGTTGGGTTGTATTTTTAGTTTCAAGATATTTACAAGGCATTCTTTACATTGCCCCCAAACAAGCAAAATTTAAATAATAAATGAATGAACAAATAAATAGATCCCTGACTTTCTCTATAATCCTGTAAAAGAAAGATTGCAGTCTCCTGAACAACCTATAACTCTATTCTGCAATGACGTTTTACAAGAACTCTGAAATTCTTGGGCCAAGAAAGGATTAAGAGCTGCCCTTCAATGCTCTGACACTTCTGTACTGGAAAGCCACCCAAGTGCCAATCTGCAAATTCCCAGCCCAGATCAATCTAGACAGGAAGCACTTGGAAGGGAAAACAGATTTCAGTGACCATATGTGCAATTATTACTCACCCACAAGATGACTGAGTAAAGAGACATGTTGGCCTGTCTGATCCCCAATGTGCTAAACCTGGGTAGGCTGAGCACACTGAACCCACACACAGATGCTTGTCCACCTGCCTCGGAACCTAGTCCAAAACAACCCATGGAAGACAGGCACTAGTAGAGGGCCCAGGGCCAGTACCACATGGAAAACATGGTGTCATCCAAGCATGTGTGTCCCACATGGTGATTCAGGTCACTCACTTTTTCATTGGTTCTCCCACTTCAGCTCTTGGCTTTTATCTGACAGTTATCCTGTCTCTCTTGCCTGGCAGATGTTCATAATAACAGTATGACCAATAAACCAAATTCAGAGTTACAGTTACTGACCCTTGTCAAGTCCAGCTGAACATCAGGTCCTCCCTCCTTTCTTCTTTGTCTAATCTCAGAGTTAAAAAATGATTAATGGAGCCTAGAGTTGTAGTTGGTCTACTATCTGAGCATGTGGGGGACTGAGGCAAGAGGACTGCTGTGAGTTTGAGCCCAGAGTTATAGAGTTACAGAGTCTAGGCTACTGAGTGAAACTGTCTCAAACAACTAGGTGAGAAGAATCATGCATTGTCAATTCTCACAACATTATCATAACCCAAAGTTGTCTCATAACTCCACATGCTCCTATGTAGGCAAACACCCTGATCCACTTTATCCACATTTCAAAGTAGTCAACTCAAAAATGCCTTCCCAAACAGCTACAAATGTATATCCAAATATGTGATAGTTACTTTTAAGTTTCAAATTATTCTAAAATAATTTGAAAACAGAGTCTCCATGAGAGATTGTATAGATATGTTTGACTGTAAGCTTGTTTGGGGGGATTATCATTATTGTGCTAATTGAAGTGGGAAGACCTGCCCACCTTGGGAGGTATCATTCCCTAGGCAGTGGATTCTCTCACCTGTGTAAAAGTGGAGAAAGCAGCTGAGTGCATATATGCATATGTTTATTCTTTCTCTACTCCCTCACTAGACCAGCTGTTACAAGTTCCTGTTGCTTTGACTTTCCTCCAACAATGGACAGTAAGCCAGAATTGTGAACTCAAATAAGCTCTTTCTCCCCTAAGTTGTTTTTGTCAATGTATGTCGCAGCAGCAGGAATTGAAATTGGGACAATATGGAAATGACACCTATTTATATCTTTAAAACTCAGAATCTACAATCTGAAGGAAACAGGGACTGTATATAACCACAAAAATTCACAACTTCCCTATAACACTTTTAATTCTAAGAGCAGAAATACCTATAGCTCAACCACATACATTATTCGTCACCGACTTGTCTGACCTATCTATTCTTTTGTTCATTCAGTCACTCTACAAACACTGACTGAGCCTGCACTATGTGCCTAGCCCTGTCCTAAGAAATGGAGAAGACACCGTGGGAAGGGACCATAAGCTGTCCTGAGAATGCACACAGTATGGCTTCAGGGAAGCTTCTTAATTAGCTCATCATCCACGTGAGCCACTTTCAGTCAAATTCAGTTATCTCAGGGCCTCATCTGCAGAAAACAGCTCACGGGCTGTTTCTTGAAGGAGGCTGCAGCAGACTGCTTCAGGGAAGCCTGTGCCATGACACAGTCTGACCCTGAAGAAAAGAATCAGGCTTCCAAACCAAGTAGCTCCCCTTGTTGATGTAATGTCACCAGGTGGCAAGCTGTCTTCATCTGGTTTCTGTTGCTATAAATGAAGAGCACAGCATGGCTAGCTTATAATGAAGAGATATTTATCTGAGTCATGGTTCTGGAAGCTGGAAGCTGGGGAGCCTGGTGCCAGCACCTGCCTGGAATTCAGTGAGAGCCTTGCTCTGTGTTCTCACATGGCAGGAGGTGCACAGCATGGCCAACATTGCGATATGATGATGTCATCTACAAGCATGTCGGGCACCCCTTCATGGCGGTGCACAGGATCACAGGCTTACTTTCCTGAGGCAAGGGGTGCTGACGTGGTTGTTTATCTAATAGAGCCATCAACTAAGTCACAAGGCCTGTCCTCATACTCCCCTCAAAGCCCACTACCACATATTATTAAGATATGAATGTGAGGACTAAGTTTCTATACCATAAATTTTCATAGAACATATTTAAACCAGAGCATATCCTCAGCAATGGTATAAAGATGGCTCTGCATAATAGTTGCTCATTCCAGGTGTCAAAAACCTAAACAGTAAAGAACAGCCACAAAAACAGTCTATATTTAATATGATTCATTTAAGACAGAAATAAAATATAGACATTCTATTTTATGCTTATAAAATGGAAAGAGATATTTATGTTAAAAGATAAAATATGGGCAACAATCTGGCTCAGCCAGTAAGTCATTTGCATGGAAAGTCTTGTGTCCCAAGTTCGATTCTCAGAGCCCCCATGTAAAGGTTAAAGACGAGAGCACACTCTATAGTTGTCCTCTGACTCTCACTTACAGAGAAGGGCATACACATGCCCACACACACAATGAGCACACAATGATAACAAATTGGTTTTTTTTTTTTAAAAAAAAATTAAACCAGTGTATGTGTTTGGATTTTTTTTTTTTTAAATCTGGTTACAGTAAATATAGGTCAGTTATTTTCCAACATTTTATTTTTTTCCTTAAACTTTTTTTTTTCAGATTATAAATAACAATATTTCTCACTTTTCTTTCCTCCCTCCAATCCTTCTTTTCTCTCTTTCAGGTTTGTGGCCATTTAAAATTTATTTGCTATTGTGTACATATATATATATATATATATACACACACACACACACACACACATACATGTTTTCAAGGCCGAGCATTTGGTACTGAATAACCAATGGGAGTGCTTTTCCTTTGGGAAGACTATTCCCCCACTCTCGGCACTCCTTAGTTGGCTGTCACTGGGAGCCCGGCATGTCTGTTGATGTTGTTCTTGTCCAGCTCATGTTTAGGGAGTCATGTTGGCGAGACTTTATGGGTGTAGCTTCTGACATTATTAGAAGATACAACCTCACAGCAAACTCCCTGAACCTTTGACTTCTTCCTCAATATTCCTGAGCCTTAGGTAGGAATGTTTTGTAGATTTGTATCCATTGAAAATGAGAACCACCTGAGTCTTGATTTAGATTGTGTTCTCCATCTACTGCAAACAGAAGTATCCTTGGTGAGGAGTGAAGACTACATTGACGTGGCTCTGAGGACAGATATTTAGATTGCTGTTAAGGGTTACACTGGTTTAGTAGTGTACAGGGTGTGGGTTCTTCTCCAGTATTCATGATTCATAGCTTCACTAGCTCTTTCCAGGAGCCCTAGATTTTCAGTACCAGGCATTATTTCCCTCTTGTTAAGAAGGTCATAATTTTTGTTATGGAGGTCATAGGTTTTGTTAAAGAGGTCATAGGTTTTGGAGATAGGTAGGACTATTGGCTACTTCCCTCATCTGGAAGCTTGGATGGTGAAATCTGCTTCTCAAGGAGAAGACTTCCAAGTCAACTCCAGCTCTAGGACTTCTGGGACTTCCGTCTGAAGTGTGTGGTGCCTTCTGCAATAGGGATTTACCTTTCTCCTTTGTGGGGCAACCAAGGGAAAGTATAATAATCTGTACTGTTTTAAGAGTCTCTTGAACAATGCTGATCAACAACAACTCAAAAGAGGGCATCTCATGTCTGGTGAAGTCTTTGTTAGGTGGTCTTTGGCTCTCAGAAGGAGCATTGTCATCCAGATGAGAAAAGTTTATTAAAACTATGTATGTATATTTATACATTTATACACAGAATTACATGTACCATAGGCTCTTTTAGATAGTTAATAGTATGGTTCCTTATGTTTTCTCTAGACATCGTTTTTGGTATTTTATCTCTCTCCCTCTTTCTTCTGTATTTACCCCCCCATACCCCTACTCCAAGCAACTACACTTAGGTTATAGTCTCCCTTGAAGGCATGAGCTTGAGTCCCATTCCTAACCAATTATTATTTTTAAAAGGCAAAATTTCTATGACTGTTCCAGTCACAAACATTAACTATTACCTAGTTCTGACGTGCTACATACACATGACTCCTTCTGTCTGGGCTGGGAAACATCCTGTTGGGAGAGAGGTGGGAAGGGGACTGACCCTGGGCTCTTAGAAACCTTAAGACTTGTCTTCACAGCCTCTTCAGTCTCTGTTTCTCTCCCCTACTCCAGCCCTGTCCTTCTTCCTTTAATGCAGGAGTTGGCAAAGGGTGGCCCTGGCTCATTGCCTGGGTTTGTGCAGCCGATGAGCTAAGAATAGGTTTTACATTTTTAAATAGTTGAGAAAAAAGTTTATTTTGTGACATATGAAGATTGTGTGACATTTAAATCTGTTCTCTAAATACAATTTTATTAGAACCCAGCCCTGCCAAGGCCTGTGGCTGTTTTTGCTCTACAAAGATGAGGCCAAATGGTTCTGATAGTCTATGAACATCCATGAAGTAACACGTGACAGTCAACTCCTTACAGAAAAGTCTGATGACCCCAAGTCTAAGTTAATCTTCATTTTTTCTTGCTCTCAGTTGCATGTGTTGGCTCTGGTCCCAAATCTTCAGCCAGGTCTGTTTCACTTATCTGGTCACAGAGTGACTTAATTTACTCTTTTTCAGTCCCTCTCCCCCCGGGCACTGAACTAGCAACTTGATACTCTCTGCCCCACAAGCTGTGTAGCCAGAAGGCTGGTCCTATAGTCCTGCCCCCGCCCATCTGTTCCACCCTTTAGCTTTTCTTGTCTTGGTGATACCCAGTCCTTGCATGTTTGAAACTGCCCTTCTCTCATCCTTCAGGGACCTCACCCTCTATGGAGACCAGTGCTTTTCCTTGAACAATGTGACTAGCTTACCTCCTCGCTGCCCTCTTTCACCTGACATGCTTGCCTTCTGCATGAAGAACCATGAGCTCTCAGGCTGTGTCGTGTCATTTAACTGATGCCACAGTCTGGATAGTTTACAAAGAATAAATGTTTACCTGGCTCGCAATTCTGAAGGTGTGAAAGGGTAAGATCTATGTAGTAAATTCTTCCTTGCTGATGGAGGGCTCTGCTGAATGCCACCTTGTTTATGGTATGAGAAGATGGGGCAGAGCATCCTAGCTCTGGTCTCCCTTCATCTTCTTGTAAACCTGCAGCCTTCACTTAACTTTGACCACATAAGGCCCCACCTCCACCACAGTCATCTCCACACTCCTGCTACCTCACAGTTGGAATTGAATTGCAATCTGAGTTTTGCTGAGGACATACAAACCACAGCAGGCTCCAACATTTCTTCCTTCTGTAAATATTTTAACAAATGAATCAAAACAAAACTGCTTTTAGTTGGTGCAGGTTTTTTCCCCCAATGATAAAGTATTTGAAGACTTTTGTCACCATAGGTCTATTAAAGACACATGGTTTAAACACACCCATGACTAATGCTGTCAACATTCCTCTGGCTCTTCAAATTTGTTTTTTGTAAACAATTTTTAATTCTCCATGGAAACGGAGGAGCAGAGGGGTGCAGAAGACTATGAATCAGGGCTATTTACTAATAATGCTTCCTGTAAATCCTCACCCAACCCTACACTCCACAGGGGACTTGACTTGTTAAGTTATTTCATTTTCTCAAGACAACAGCCAACCAAGAGGGAGTAATGTAGAATGAAGGAGGAGAGACCCCATACCTGTAGTGAATAACCTACTCTGCAGTTCTTGGGGAGTAGAATTACAAGAGGAAGTACATTGTGCTTTCAGGCAGGTTTGCTGGATTGCAAGGCTTTCTGTTACTTCTGCAGTTAGAAATGATAAACCTTTAGGAAGTTACGAATGCTCATTACCATGATCTGATCATTATACTTTGTACAAATGCATCAAATTATCACATTTTGCCTCAAAAATATGTACAATTATCGTGTCAATTTTTTTAATCTAATAAAGAAAGCATTTAAGAAGTAAGAAACAAATTAGCCTACATGGAGATGAATGTGAACAGAAATATGTGTTTAAGTTACACATACACACAGTCAACACACTGGGGTCATGAATGCTAACTCCCATTATCCCGGCAAGTAAGGAAATATGGAGATCTCTGCATTAGAAATGATATTCCTTAGCATTGGCCAGTGTGCTCTGCCGCCACCAGAAAACAAGCAGAAGTTAAAACAAGCAGTGTCAGCCGGGCAGTGGTGGCGCACGCCTTTAATCCCAGCACTTGGGAGGCAGAGGCAGGCGGATTTCTGAGTTCGAGGCCAGCCTGGTCTAGAGTGAGTTCCAGGACAGCCAGGGCTACACAGAGAAACCCTGTCTCGAAAAAACAAAAAAACAAAACAAAAACAAAAACAAAAACAAAAAAAACAAGCAGTGTCAAGGATACAGTACTGGCAGCAGAGGACACTGGTCTCCTCCCCTGCACAACACGGATGTCCCACTCTGGGATTGTTGCTCTAAGAATCCTAAGTGGAATTCTGTGGTTTGAAAGTAAGTGTTCCCCACAGGCTGGTGTGTTTGGATAGCTGGTCCCCAGCAGATGGCACTGTTTGAAACCCAAGAGTTTGTAAAGCTTAGAGGAAAGGACTGGCTGACAGGAGGGTAGGGGGGGCTGGGTTTTGAAGGTCTTCTTTCTCCTGCCTGGATGTTACCAGTACCCACACTTTCTAACACTTACCTTCCCTGCCATCATTTACTGGAATCCCTGAAACTGTGAGCCAACATAAACCCCTTTTCCATAGGATTCCCAACATAAACCCCTGATACCTGCTTCCATCAGGAATTTTGTCATAGCCACAAGAAAACTAATAAACTCATTACTCCAACTCATGCTATGAAAGTCTTGACCTTGTGTGGACTTCTTCTTCTGGGAGAGAAAACAGTTAAATCACAAGAGATGATGCTCTAGAGTCTCTGGCATCCCCATGGCTTTCATCCTCCGGACTGAATCCCACCTTTCCACTAAGTATAAAGACCTTCACTGTGTTTGTCTAATGGTCCTGCACATACAGATAATGGTTTACAGCTCTGAAAGAACTGACTTTGTTCCAAATGTAAAGAAAGTGGGAAAATAAGTAATTAATAAAAAAACAAAACTGTCTGTGTATAATCAACTTCTGTGTATAGTCAACTTCTTATAGTCAGATTCTGTAGTCAACTAAGATGGCTTAACTAGTCCTGTATAGACAATCAGTTTCCCAGGCATCATGTCTTCACAATCCACCAACTTTAAGATGTAACTTTTAAACTTTCAGCTTGTTATTTCATAGTACAAAAAGAGATGCTTCAACTTCAGCCTCAATAACTGTGTTCCAGGCAGGAAAATGAAACGAAATTCAATAAAAGATGCAAAGCAGAAATAAAGTAGAAGAGAAGGAAGGAAACTAAAATATGTCTCAGAAATATTTTGTGTAGGGCCGGGCAGTGGTGTCGCACACCTTTAATCCCAGCACTTGGGAGGCAGAGGCAGGTGGATTTCTGAGTTTGAGGCCAGCCTGGTCTACAGAGTGGGTTCCAGGACAGCTAGGGCTACACAGAGAAACCCTGTCTCAAACAAAAAAAAAAAAAAGAAAGAAAGAAAGAAATCTTTTGTGTATGTGTTATCTAAAATTTTATTCTGTCTCCAACCCTAGCTTCTGTATCCATTACCCATGCTATACTAGATATTAGGCCTGTGGTTTCCAGTGGAAGTCCACAGCCTACACATGCTTATTTATAGCTTTAATGCAGGGATTCCAATAACAGGCCCTTGGTTTCCACATGCTATCAAGCACCTAACTCTATGAAATCCATCTGAAACACACAATAACCAGATGTTTGTCATCATGGAACCTGCTTCTGCTGATTTTAACCCAACCATCTTCAAAGCAACAGTTCTCCAAGCCACTGGGTTGAAGGGAAACACAGAGCTTACTGTGCACAAGAACCAGTGATTTGTGCCCAAACATGAAAAAATGTGTGGAATGATCTGTGAAAGGAAATGAAATAAGTTTGTGTTCTATGCCTGATGTAATGGGAACCTGCTCTGAAGCCAGTGTGGCAGCGGTTCCCTTCATCTGCTGTGTCTGAAGCTCCTGGGTTTGACATACTTACCCACCTCTCCACATGGAGACTCTAGGTTGCCAAATGCAAAAGAAAGAGTTCCAGAGACATATGGAAGCTGACAGAAAACTCTAGCCTTCTGTCTTAGTCAGGGTTTCTATTCCTATACAAACATCATGACCAAGAATCAAGTTGGGGAGGAAAGGGTTTATTCAGCTTACACTTCAACTTGCTGTTCATCATGAAAGGAAGTCAGGACTGGCACTCAAGCATGTCTAGGAGCAGGAGCTGATGCAGAGGCCAAGGAGGAATGCTGCTTATTGACTTGTTTGCTTGGCTTGTTCAGCCTGCTTTCTTATAGAACCCAAGACTACCAGCCCACAGATGGTACCACCCACAAGGGACCCTCCGCCCTTGATCACTAATTGAGAAAATGTCTTACAGCTGGATCTCATGGAGGCATTTTTCTTAACTGAAACTCCTTTCTCTGTGATAACTCCAGCTTGTGTCAAGTTGACCCACAAAACTAGCCAGTACACCTTCTCAAAGGATGAGGTTTGGCAAACTGACTTTGCTATGCCATTACAAATGTTATTTTATTTTATTTTACATCCAGCCTTGCCTGAGTCCAATGGATTCTGATTGCAGTTGAAGTTCATGCAGCTGGCACTCATTTGCAGCCACTCAGTTAAACACAAGCACTATCTACTAGCTCTCCTACTAAGAAGTAAATATATTTAGATGAAATGGAAAAAAAATATGATAGGTCTGGGAAAAGAAATTCGACTTTTATTGAACCAGATCTCTTGTTAAACTCTTTGCATATTTGCAAAGTAAACTGATATCTCAGCTCGCTAATCCTCTGGAAAGATGACTTTTGTATGATGAGGGCAGGCTGCTGTGGCTTAAAACTCTACATCTAGCCCAAGAAGTTATGCTGTCTAGCCCAGTTCAACAGAACTTCCTTGACATCTTTGCAACTGCAAAAACTAATATCACCAGGGGTTGAGGTCAGCCCAGTTGAGATACTTTCCTCTGGGTCTTTATATTTTTACCCTCAGGAAGGATTTTAGGAAGTTTCTTCTCCAACTCCTTATACTGACTTGCACCAGAAGGATATTCTATGTCACATGTTGATGGGTTATAGTCCTACGTATGTAACGTGTGAAGAGGCCTTTAATTGGGAAGTTCTACAAAATTGCCCTAAGAAATTTCTCACAAAAACCATTTGCTTTATTTTATTCGCCCCACAAAACCTTAAAACAAAACTAGATAAAGCAACTTTCAGAAGATATAAAGCACTTAATTTATTTTTATATATTCTAAATAAAAGTGTGTCTAATATAGTCCATCAGCAAATAAAAAGACTATTGCAACCAAACACGATCCTTCAGCATTTAAGAATGACTCAGAATGAGGAAATCTAATAAAAAAATAACTTGAATGAAAACTGACACACAAGAACATAAGATGTTTTCTAGTGGGAATAGGAGAAAGGAGGAGCGGAGAGTTCATTACCCAGTGGGAAAATTGAAAAAGGAAGGCTGAAGATGATGATGTCAGCTTGCTGACTTCATCCCTCACCCATGCCGAAACACGAGAAAATGACTGACACTCCAGCATAGCAAGCATGCAGGGGAAATGGCCTTCCAGAGGGTTGAGGCGTAAATGTATACTGCTGGGATCTTTATCAGGGAACAGTTGGCAGTTATTTGGCAACATTTGAAGTGTGTGTGCTCTGTTAGACCCACAGTCCACAGGGGACCCTATCCTAAAGAAACAGTTGAATATGTGAATTACGCTATAAAACAGTTCTCTACTTTTGCATTAAGGAAAAATTGGGGGCAAGAATTATATGTCCAGTTTTTTTGTTTTAAATATTGTTGCATAAATATTGATATGTTCTTACGTTGTATGGACTAGTTACTTTTCCGGTTGCTGTAGCAAAATGCTGTAACAAAAGCATCTTAATAAATGTTTTTTCTTACCTCATGTTTAAGGGGATACAGCTTATCATAGCAGGGAAGCCATGGGTGCAAAAGTCTATGAAGCTTCTGGTCACATTATCAACATAGGCACAGAAGCAGAAAGATAGAGGAATAACTGTGTTCACTTGGATACCTTCCCCCTTTTATTCAGTTTGAGACTCAAGCTATAGCATAATGACACCCACAGCCAAGATGGGTCTCTCCCCAGCTAAACCCAGCTGGAGACCTGTTACCAGATACTTCAGAGTTATCTCTCTTTGTCATTCCAAATTCAGTCGAGTTGTCACTGAAAATTAATCATCACAGTAGACTATTTTGCAACTATTAAATAGATGTTGATTTATATGAATTGGTGATAGCGATGAGATACTTTGTTTAGTAGTGAAGACATTAGGAACTGTTAAAATCTAAGTCTATAAGCAAAATGTCTCCTTATATGTGCTAAGTTAAATAACACTATGTATATATGTGCATCCTTGCACTGCACTTAGACCTTGGATGCCACGGGATATGGCTGTGGGAGCCTGCCCATGCCTTTATAAACGAGAACTTTCATTTCTTGCATTGCAATGAGGATCTTGGAAGCTGTGTGCCCAAAATGTTGCACTAGTCTACCTCACCCTAGATTACGCTGTCAATTAGCCCCGGAGTACTGCAAGGAAATATCTGAAAAATAATTATCATTTTTTTGTGATAATGAGAATGGAACCCAGGGCCTTGCACATAGTAGGCAAACACTATGCCATGGGGCTCCACCCTTAGGCCTTTTTCTTTCATTCAGAGACAGAGCCTCACTGTTGCCCAGTCAGATCAGAGGCGACACTCCTGTTGCCTCCAAATGCTGCTAATACAAGAGTGTGTCTCCATACTCGAGCGGGAGATTAAATGATAAAAACGAAAGGTGTGTTTAGCTCACAGCTTTGAAGGTTCTAAACCATGGTACCTGTGTCAGCACAGCTGTGGTGAAGGGACCAGTTGGTGATGGTGGAAGGTTTCCAAGCAACATAGTTAACTTCAGATGGAGCAGAGAGAGAAGATAGTGCATCTCAAAGTCATACTCAAGGGCTTGGCTATCAATGTCTTAAAGACCTCCCAGTAGGCTCCACTCTTGAAAGTCCATAACACTCCCTAGTATTGCTACCCTAAGGTCTAAACCTTGACATAGGGACCTTTGGAGGACACTCATCCAAACTGCAGCAGGCTGAGAAAAGGATGTGTGTGTCATTGTGGTTTCTGCCTCAGGAAACCAGTCAGCCCAAATACCGTGCTGTTGAACCATTCCCAGCTTGTATATAGATATTAAAAATTGCTTAGCACTTTTTCAAAGCAGTAATAGAAAAACTAACTGGTTGGGAACTGCCAGGGCAAGGCCTCCTGTTGGAGAAAAGTCATCAAGTCAGGACATTCCCAGAGGTCTAACTTGAAGGAACTAGATGTTCTCATTTGCATGCATTCTGTCACTGTGATGAAACACTGACCAAAGACAACTTGGGGAAGGAAAGGGTTTGTCACAGTCAGTGGTTCTCAACCTTCCTAATGCTGGGACCCTTTAATATAGCGCTTCATATGGTAGTGACCCCTCCATCATAAAATTATTTTTGTTGCTACTTTGTAACCACAAGTTTGATACTGTTATGAATTATAATGTAAATATCTGATATGCAGGATATCTAATATGCGACCCCTGTGAAAGGGTCCCAAAGGTGTGGCACCCCACAGGTTACAAGCTTAGAAGTTATAGTGCAGTGTCAAAAAAGCCAGGGCAGGAGCTCAAGGCAGAGATCACAGAGGAATAGAGGAACACTACTTGCTGACTTGCTTCTAGTCTAAAATTCAACTACCTTTCCTAAACAGCCCAGACCCAACCACTTAGGGAGTGGACTGCCCACAGTGGGCTGGGTCCTTCTATGTCAATTTGTAATAAAAAATTGTTTAATGGGCACAACCATAGGCCAGTTTTATAGAGCCAATTCTTCACATGAGGGTCTGTCTTCCCAAGTGTGTCCAGGTGACAACCAAGATTAGCCAGCACACTAGAGGTCTTCCTTTGGAGATACTGGCTGCCCCAGCCCACTGGTAAATAGAACCCCACCTTGAGCTTCTGAATTCCTTCTGGTTAACATCAGGAGTTCATGAGTGTATGATATGGCTTCAATGGTGTATATATAGAATCAGACCAACAGGTGCAGAGATGCCCTAGGGATGCTAATGATTTGACACCCTCCAGAAATAATATTGTAGTATTTTTGATGAACTTACTTTATGTGCATCTGAGCACTGCACAGAGAAGGTGGAGAATTCTGGGAATTGTTGGCACCATGCTAGCTCTTCTCTGTGGTTCTGAGTAGTTCAGCAATGACTTCAACGTTACACACATCACTCAGCAAAACCAGTCCTCTGGTCACTGAGGCCACTTTCTAGTCAGACCATAAATGAACTTGCTTCTGAAGAGTCAGCTCCAAAACCTGAGTAACTCATGACAGGGTTTATTCCAACCACACTTGTGACTCTCCTGGAATGAACTCTAGCAAACACAATTTTCTCTGTCTGTCACATACACCACAGTTGCATTCATTTCCCATTGCAGCATAACCACAGGCTCAGAAGCTTGAAATCGACATGTAGCTACTATCTCTGTAAGTTGGAGACTCAGACACAGCCTGATTGGATTCTGTATTTCAGGATATCTTCTGGTGGCAAGCCAGATGTCTTCAGCCTAAGTTGGAGTCTCATCAGAGGCTCGACTGAAGAAAGACATACTTCTAAGTTCCATGGTGTAATCATCAGAATGTCTCCTGTGTGTTTACAACTGATATTCCTGTATTTATGACTGATAACCGCTGTCAGCTCTGGGCCTCTCTCATGGTCTGAAGGCTAGCTGCGGTTCTTCCCTACTTAGCTAAATAAGCACAGCAGCATGCTTTATTTATTGTTGTTATTATTATTCTTAGTAGTAGTAGTAGTAGTAGCAGCAGCAACAGCAGCAGCAGCAGTAGTAGTAGTAGTAATTAATGGATAATTAAGTAGTAATTAATGACAATTCCATAAAGTATGCATCCTTCTCTGATGCATGCCATTTCTTTTCCTACTACCCCTCCCTTCCTACCTTAGTCTTTGTCTCTTTACATAGGTATGTGTCTTCTTTTCAAGCCATCTATGTTTTAATTCCCATATAAGAGGAAAGAGAGAGAGAGAGAGAGAGAGAGAGAGAGAGAGAGAGAGAGCGCATTGATACTTTTCTTTCTGTGTCTAGCTAATTTCGCTTAACATGGTAACTTCTAGCTCTTTCCATTCTTTGCAGATGGGTTCATTCTTTAGAGGTGAAAAAAAAATCTTCATTGCACAAATATACTGTTTTTTTATCCATTTGTCACTTAGTTGGCACCCAAAATGATCCTGTATATTTGCTATTATAAGTAGTATCTTAATAAATATGAGTTTCCAAGTGTCTCTTTAATATTCTGACTCCATTTCCTTCACTGTTCTAATTTAATCTCTGTTGCTGTGATAAAAGACTCTGACCAAATACAACTTGGAAAGGAAATTATTTCATCTTACGCTTCCTGGCTACAATCCATCACTGAGGGAACTCAAAACAGAACCCATGAATGAACACTGCATTGTGGCTAATTCTTTGGCTTGTTCATGGGCTTAGGTCTAGCTAGCCTTTCTATATATCCAGATCCACCTGTCTAGAGATGTCACAGCCCACAGTATGCCCCCACCTCCCACATCAATCAAAAATAAGACAGTCCCTCATGAACATGGCCAAGGACCCGTTTGAGCTGAGCAATTGCTCAGTCAACTTCCCTCTTTACTGATGACTCTTGGTTGTATTACATTGGCAGCTGAAGCTGTAAGCTATGGATCTGGTACACACCCAGGAGTAGTACAGCTGGATTACATAGTAGGTCCCTTTGTAAAGCTTCTGAGGAATCTCCAGAGTGTTTTCTACAGGAGGTTCCTAATGCGCATTCCCATCAGCAGTGTCCAAAGATTCCTTTTAAAATAGTTATCATTAGTATGTGCTATTTCAGTAGTATTTATGATTATGCTTATTTTTCTTGCAATTCTGACTGGAATCACGAGGTTCTGATTTCCATTATCCCAAAGACTAAAAGATATGAGCATATTTCATGTATTTGTTGGCTATTTCAGTTTTTCCTTTGGAAAAATGTCTTGTCAGATCTTTTACTCACTCATAGCTGCAACACTTGCTTTCTTATTGATTGGTTGAGTTCCTTATATCTATGTATATTAATCATCTGTCAGGTGAATTTTCTACCACTGTATCAGCTACATCCTCACTCTGTTGGCTGTTACCTTTACTCTAAATGTGATAGCGTGAAGGTTAATTTTGAACATCATTGTAACCAGATTAGAGCATCAATAAGGACACCTTTGGGTGTATCTATGTGGGTATTTCCAAAGAAATTTATCTGAAGAGGGAAGTCTCATCCTGAATGTGAGTGGTACCATCTCCTGGGCTGGTTCCTTGAGTGAAAATAGGAAGTCTAGCACCAGCAATCCTTCTCTACACCCTGGTCAGTGTCACAGACCAAGTTGTTCCTTCTACCATGTCTTCTCTTCCATGACAACTGTGTTCCCTCAACTGTGAGACAAAATAAGCTCCTCCCCCTGAATATGCCTTATCTCAGATAAGATTCGGTTGAAATAGCAACAAAAATGCCTAATACAGGCTTAATTTTATTTGTATATTCTAATTTTAATATTTTATTATTTCTTTTACATGTTCTTCCAGAAAGCCCTCACTATGTCTTGAAGTGTTTTCCTTCTAGTAGTTTCAAAAATTCCAATATTAAATCGAAGTCTTATATTCATTTTTAGTTTTGTTTTGTACAAAGTGAGAAACTGGGAGCTAGTTTCAGCATTGAGCAAGTTGTTTTTTCCATAACAAATTGTTTGGTCACCTTTGTTAAGAAATAAAAGACTGCAATTAGACAAGTTGACTCCTAGGTCCTCTATTCTACTCATTATGGATATTTTTGTTACTATGGAGATGAGCATATGTTGAAATCAGGTATTGTGACACTTCTGGAACCTCTGTATTTGTTTGGGATTGCTTTTGTGTTTTCCTGTGAATCAGGGAGTATTTGGGTTTTTGTTGTTTTTGTTTTATTTTGTTTTGTTTTTCTATTTCTGTGAAGAATATCTTTGGACTTTTGAATGGAGTTTACATGTAATTTGGAGATAGCTATTGTGCTACTTTCCTGGAAAGACATGATCAAATTCTTTTTACCCTTAGTAAGGTATCAATGACAGAACAAAGAAATTACTCCCCTCAAGCCTAGCTTAGTAAACCAGTGAATCTATTCCTCAATATTTACAGGGTGACAACTTTGGACCTTGCATCCCTACAGCTCACTTCCCAACTTGAAGGCAAGTCAACTACTTGGAGAGTCTCTTTTCCACTGAAATTGTTATTGTTTTCACATTTAGGAGGGGCTTTATAAATCCTGTAAATTTCAGGAGCTTTCTGAGGCTTGCACATGTCATTCACTTTCTGAAATTTGCAGGTTTTACTTACTTCCCAGTCTTATAAGCCTCCCTACCCACTTCAGGAGGAACTAGTTCAATTCAGAGGAAATAGTTATATAACAATAGCTTTTGGTAAAACAGTCATTTTCAAAATAGTAGTTCTGTCAGTCCATGAACAGGGGAAGATCTTTCCATTGTTTACTGTCTTCAGTCTTTTTCCTTGATATCTTAAAGCTTTTGTTGTATGGACATTTTGCTCTGGGTTATTTCTGAATATGTTTTAGGTTATTATGACTGGGGTTATAGTCCTGATTTCTTCTCCAAGAAGTTCATCAATGGTGTATAGAACAACTATTGATTTCTGGGCACTCATATTTATATCCTACTACTTTGCTGAAGATATTTATCAGAGCTAGGAATTTTCTTAGACATTAGGATTTCTTACGTATGGAGTCATAGTATCTGTGGATGGATAATTCTACTTTGTTCCTTCCTATTTATATCTCTTTATTTCTTTCTCTTCTCTGCTTTGGCTGGAATCTTAAGTACCATATTTAATAAAATGTAGTAATTAAAGAGTTGAGGCTCTACTCATCATCTTGTTCCTGATTTTTTTTAGGATTACAGGAATAGTAGTAGTGAGATGTTTTATTCTTGAAATTTTACATGAGAGATACTCTTTCTTATACAATAGGTTTCTTATATTTCTTATAAAATAGGCTCTACCACAGTCTTTTCTTCTTGCAATTATGATAAAATTTTAAAAAATTCTGACAAGATCTACTGGACAAAAATCAATACAGTAATAAATAAGCAATAAAAATTGCTTCAGGGACATGACAGAACTTCTTAAAAAGGAAATCACCCAAAATTCAACAAAGTAGTAGAGTATTTCCCACATGGCTTGTATATCATCTATAACAGAAATGGTGTGGGTGGAACACACTCTTCAGAACTGCAGAACCAAGGTTTACAGAGAACAAAACTCATGGCCTCTTTTGGGGTGTCTTGGAAGAGATTTTTTTTTAATTTTAATTTTTTGATACTTTATTTACATTTTCAATGTTTCCCCCTTTCCAGGTCTCCTCTTTGGAAACCCCCTATTTCCTCCCCCTTCCCCCTGCTTCTATGAGGGTATTCCCCCTCCCATCCACCCACCCACCCACTCCTGTCTTCCCACCTTGACATTCTCCTTTACTGGTGCCTCTAACACCCTCAGGCCAAGGGCCTCTCCTTGGAGGAGATTCTTAAGGCAACCAAAGTTCTCTTGTCAGTTTATTAATGTTTAAGACAAATCTTTCAATATTCTCTACATCTCTACATACTTGACTTGTTTAGAAAAGAGAGTGAGAGAAACCCTTCTTACATATGTGAAAATCATTGATCATCTTACTGAGATGAACTACAAATCTGCCTCTTGGTTGCACTGAGGTTTGAAGTATCTTTTTTTTTTTTTAAACTGAAGTATAGATCCTGCTAGACTTCTCATTAATTTTAGTTAACTACCTGTTTGTTGTTGTTCATTAATACTATTTACTAGCTCTAGAAAAATAGTTTTTAGTGTTTTATGTTTTTTTGCTTTAATTTTTATACAATATATTGAAATGGAAATTTCTGGTTTCTTTGGAGACTCAGTTGTGTAATGTGATGTTTTCCTGAAACTGTCTTACGAGAGGATGTTTTTGCTGAAGCAGACATGTGGGAGGATTGTTGCTAAGAACAGATATGTGATGTTTTTCTGGAGGCAGCCTAGAAAAGGGGCATCTAATGTTTTGCTAGACAGAAGCTTAGAAGAACATGTGATGTTTGCAAAGGATATAAATACAGCCTAACAGTCAGTGGAAGATGCTGGATGGTATTGGTACACCTTGCCATTCTTTACTAGTTATTGTTGGGCTTTGATGATGCTGGTCTTCACTGACTACCTTGGGTGGTATTGGTACGCCTTACCATTATTTGTTTGTCATCATTTGTTGTGACTTCATAAAGAGAAACACACCAAAAAACTTTTGGTGGTGTTCCTGTGGCTTCTTGCCACTTCCATGAACTTGGGTGGATTGGCAGAGCCTTGTTGTTTCTTCTGGATCAACCTGCTGTTGCTGATTTATGAATGGTGTTTGCAGTTCTGCTGTTGCTGATTTGTGAATGGTGTTTGCAAGTGGATCAAATTGCTTCCACTGATTCATATGAACTGACTGTTGATATCCTGACAATGCAGATTGGATTTGCTTCAAAGAAATATTTCTAAACAGGTCTACATCCTAGTTTGCTATATTAAGCTTTCCTTTCCACTCCCTTTGGTGGGTGGTGAGCTAGAAAGCACACCAAAGCATTTAAGAACTCTTATTAAAAGTAGGTTTTGAAAGATCGAAGCCTACAATATATTCTGAACAAATTCTTTCTCTTCTCCAAACTCCTCAAAAAATTCTCAGTTTTGACAATACACTAGCTATAAATGAGGCATAGATAAACTTTGTTATATCAAGGTGTTATCCTTCTCTGTCTTATTTATTAAAGGTTTTTTTAAAGTCATAAAAGAAATATTGGATTTTATGAAAGGATTTTTCTTCATCTATTGAGATGATCATATGGTTTTTATCCTTGATTTACATTGTATTCCATTAATTGATTTGTATGCATCCAACTATCCTTGTGTGGAATGACACCAACTAGATCACACTGTGTTGCTGAATTGCATTAGCAAGTACTTTGTTGACCATTTTGTCTCTGTGCTCATTGTAGAGGATTATAGGAATGGAAGCACACAGTTGTGTAGCTTTTTGTTTCTTTTTCTTTGTCATAGTCAGGTTTTGGTGTCACAATAAACAGTTTTGTGGAAATTTACTTCCACAGAAGCAGCAATGGCGAAAGAGTTTTGCTACTATGCAGTCATTCCTCAGTGTCTATAGTTTCCAAGTGTCAGGGATGGGTTCTAAGACATCCAAAGGAAAGCAAACTCTGTGACTGTTAAGTCCCATATGTAAAATGGTATAGTATTAGCTTACAACAAATTTACATACACAGTCTTCTGTCTGCTCTTTAAAAAACTCCTAGATTTCTTCTAAGAGCTAATACAATGTTGGTAATATATAGATAATTGTTATAATGTATTGTACAGTGAAAAACAAATAAAAGATCTAAAATATTCAAATGCATTTTCCACAAAGTATCTCAAATATTCACTGCGAGAGCATTTTCCCTTAATATTTTCCTGGCTATGGGATGCATGGATGCAAAAGGTTGACTGTACATGCATTCACACATGTAGTATAGTAACAAGAGTCACCTCTCATTGTTCTAATCAAGCCACCCCCCCCATACACTCACATACTTCATAGGATGGGCTTGTCCATCTGCCACAGTGGTGCATCTCTCACAGAGAAGTGCCTCAGGAACCTATTGACTGGCCTTTTAAAGCTAGCTCTTGAGAGCTGAAGAAATCAGGTCCCAATAATTCTTTCTCTCTAAAGTCATGACTGCTTCTCCTTTCATTCTTGGGAGATTAATGGGTTGACTTACAAATGAGGACAGAGTTTCCACTTGAATGTAAGTTAACTGTGTTAGTAAAAACAAGTATCTGAGTATTAGCCCTTGACCTTTGCTTCTGAACAGCTACGGTTAGTATTTATCTAAAAGTCAACTTGGCTCTGCTTCGCCCAGTTTTCTCTGAAGGGTGAAACTCATTCATCTCAGTGCATTCAATATTACTGTGAGTGAAGGTCCAGGAATGCAGCCTGATGTGCTGAGCCACCCACTAGACTTTCATTTTACTTACAATCGTTCACTACAAAGTATCATGCTTCAATTTAAAGAAATGATGGCTGCAAACACAGTTCTGAGAGTGATCTCTGGGGGAATGAATGAGCCTGTACCCTTGATTTTGGCTCTTTCTCAAGAGAAGAAAGTTTTTAAAGGAGGAGACAGGATGACTAATGTTTCCATGGGTAAAGTGATCACTTATTTCCATAGAAATAAAAAGCCACTTGGCTCTCAACAAAGATCAGGAGATTGAAACTGAAGAAAACAAAATGAATAAACATAGAAAAGGGTATCTGGGGTCAAAGAGAATAAACCTATTCCCCAAACTGCAAAGGCAAATAATCTTAAGAATAAGAGCATGAAACCTTAGGTGCATATCGTATATATCTAATGCAGAGAAGGAATCAGTAGAGGAGTAAACTGGGGACCCACAGCCATAGCAAAGAGGAACCCCAGTGCTTGACCAGTTTCTATTTTTGAATCAAAATCCTAAAACTGGTGGTGGCATCATCCCATCTTCTCACAGAGGCATGACTTTATTTTATATACCACACTCATCTCTTGGAGTTCATGAAAATATCATGAATAATACCTGTGTTTGCCAACCTCAATCCACCCGGAAGGCTAGTTACAGCATTGACCTCAACTTAATTGATAGTCGTGGCTACCATAGGAAACATTTGTCTTCTCAGGTTCCAAAAGGATGTGAGTGTATGCTTCTCTCTCTCTCTCTCTCTCTCTCTCTCTCTCTCTCTCTCTCTCTCTCTCTCTCTGTGTGTGTGTGTGTGTGTGTGCATGTGCATTTCTGTGATGCATATGTGGTGGTTCGGATGGATACATTTGCTACTTCACATTTGTTCCACTATAGTATGACTGGAATTTCTTGAAGATCCAACAGACTTCCCTAACAAAGGTATCTAGAAAGCCTGTAGGATACCATTTTAGTCACTTTTCCTGTTGCTGTATAAATACCAGAGAAAAGGAACTTGGAGAAAGTAAGGTTTATTGTGATTCAGAACTGAAGACTATAGTCCATTGTGTGGGGCGGGCAGGCAAGCTAGAGCATAGGTCGGCTGGTCACATTAGGTCTGTCGGAAGGAAGCAGAGAGGTGAACACTGATATTTAGCTCCCTTTCTCCTTATTGTCTCACTGAGCCTGGGACTCCAGCCTACAGAATGGTGTGTGCATATTCAGAGTGGGTCTTCCCTTCCCAGTGAGATCTGCCTGAAGCACTCTCACAGACACCCACAGACGAGTCCCCTAAAAGCTCCCAATTTAATCAAGTCTCCAGTGAAGATGAAGCATCTTAGGTGGGCACCATTTTCTAGTTTCCAATTTTGTATGGGTTGTTTACTTCTCTGCTTTCTTGAATCCTCAGTAGGGAGACGAAAGGATAGAGAATTAAAGATGAGCTCCAGGCACCGTCTTGAACTGGATGCTGCGAGCTCTTCTCATTTCTTGTCAATTGCTTCAAGTACTTGTTCCTATCGTTGACTGATGCTCACCTAGTGACTGTGTAGACTGTGGAGTCAGGCCACTCTTCATGGCCTGCTGATAATGGGTTTCACGTAGGACACTTCAGACCAGAAATGCTAAAGTCGGAAAGATGGTGGAGGCTCCATGTGAAAAAGGACCTTGGCAGATGTGCAAAGACAGTTTTCCATTTGAGACTATCTACGCCCATCTCCACACGTGGCATGGGGTGTAGTCTTACTGACTTTGCTTCAGTTACCAGCTTGAAGGGAGAATACCAGGGGGTTGAACAGAGGGCAGAGGTCTAAGAGGCATGAATTTATGCAGGCTGCATTCTACTCTAATTTAAAACAGGAAACCCAAAACTCTTAAGTCCAGAATTATACTATATATTGTCTGATTTTACAGTGTATATTTCTATTCATTAAATTAATTCTATGTTAATGATTATAGCTTAAATCTTGCTACTTCCTTTTTGTTTATTTTGTCTACTTGATCCATTTGCTCTTATAAACTGAATTTGGTATATTCAAGTCATTCATTAATCATGTTTTAAATTAGAGTAGACTCTTTAAAATAGTAGACTCCGGTCTTTTGAGGAAAACAATACACAGATGAGGTTAGTAAAAATAGTTTCACACAAAAATATTTAACTGTTATTTGAACTAGGCCCTGAAAAGAAAAAGGCAACACTGAGTTTTTGTTGGCATTATCTGTTTTGCTCAGATTTCTGGAAAAGACATTGAGTGTGAGTCAAACCACCTAGTGCCATAGTGGATTCGTTCAGACACACTAATTAGTTGCTTACTCTTATATGGCATATAACTTTTGGTCAGAAATTAGTGTCGAGTAGACATTTTCAGATTACATAAAAACGATATTCTGATTTTTTCTGTTTTTGAAATTCTGTGATAAAATATATATAGTATCCACTAACTGCATACTTCATGTGTGCAACTCAGTGATGCTGAGTACATTGACAGTGTGTAACTCATTTCCATAACTTTCTCTCTGCAAAACTGAAACTGCAGCCATTACTCTTTTCCTCCCAGCTCCAGGCAACCATTGATCTGCTTTCTGTGTCTCTGAGCTAAATATGTAAGCAAAATCAAATACATTGTATTGTACCCAACATAGTGTGGTCTGGATATATTCATAATTATCCATTTGTCCCACAATGGTACTTTTTTATTTTACCATAGATTCGATTATTATATGTGTATTAACATATTTCTCAATAGTCCAACTTTCATTTATAGATTAGTCTCTGATTTGTAACAATGCTTTTTTAGGATACTCTCAAATCAAATACATATTAGTCTCTTCAATTTACTTAGCCATGTTTTCCTTGGGCTGATCTCTGTGTTAGCAATTGATACCAAGGGCAGGTTTGCTTCACAGTTGGGCAGATGCCATGTTTTGAATACTCCAGAGGAATTAATTCCACTTAATAGAATCTCTTTCGAGGACATGTGTTAGCCTTTTCCTGATTGGCTTAATTCTAATTTTGTTTCCCATAATTATTTTATCATCCTCCCTTATGGCTGTTTCGGGTTTTTGCTTTTGTGGGGTTTATTTTCTTTCTGTCTTGATAAACAACTTAAAGCATTTAGGATTGCTTTTCACTGTTGTAGAATCTATTCCCATTAGTTTTCTCTCACTTTCACAATTGCTTATTTAATGTATATTTTATTTTGTCCTTATGTATCATAACTCTGATTTTAAGAGGCCCGTTTTCTCATATTTTAACATTTTAAATTTATTTTATGAATTAAATATATATGGCTCTGAGCAAACATGAACGAATAAATTAACATCTGTTCAAACTAGCTGGTGGGGGCATAGGATCTGTTAGGTAAATTTTTGATAGGAGCATACACTGAACATACCTTATAATTAAGTGACTTTAATATGTGCTTTAAAAGTAGACAAGGGGGAAGACAAGCAAAGAACAATGTGTCCAACGGCTTCTCTTCCCTCACAAAGAAACTGATGTCACTTGAGAGGAAATGGCTTTTTGTGGGGAGCATGGTATGTGTGGAACCTGACTGGCTTCTTAAAACAAAGGGCAGAAACGGGGACTCAGATGAGAGCTACCAGGGCCACATCCTTCACAGAAGAGCAGCCAGCTCTCTCACCGTGCTCTATAAATCAATACTAAAACATAGAAATGGCTCTTTAATAGTATTCCTGGGTGTCTGACATGCCCACCATTATTCTCCTCTTTGGACTAAAACTAAGGACACCTGCAAAGAGATAACATTCTTAGGGAAGCTAACACTGCTCCAGCCGACTCCTTGGCCTCAGTTTCTTCACTAGCTGTGATTGTTGGTCATATTTCAGGACACAGAGGATCTGCATGCTTGAGGGCTGTTATGGAGGCTTCTCTCTGTTTCTCTGTTGCATGCATTGGGCTGGGGCACTGTCTGCTGGACGGGGACTAAGACAGGGGCAAGGTTTTAAAACCAGGATTTAGCCAGGTCCCAGGATTGAGGAGACACATTAAGAAAGCACCTTGAGAGTCAGGTGTAACATCATTTTACAAAGCAGCAGCTTTTCCCTTAGAAGAGAGATGTTCTTATTCTCAATAAAAGCACGTATGGCCAAATACTCAAATGTACATGGACCAGCCTCCTGATGTCCAAGCACCTGTAGCAGTAGGAAAGCCACGCTTGAGCAAATGCCAACTTCTTTCAAATATCAGAGCTGGGAGAAGTAGTTGGAAAGTAATCTATAATTAGGATGGCCTAGTGCTCAGGTGGTGGATGTGGGCAGACCAGGTGTTCAAGTCCAGCCTGGACTATATAAGGCTCTGCTAAAAACAACAACCAAAGTAATCCATCATGGAGTGCAGTGCTTAGCCACAAATATCTTAGTGGTTTTGCCAATTCACTTTCCAAAGATTAGTAGCTAAGTAAGACTGTAAGAGAGACGGCTGCTTTTAATTTAAAATCATAATAGTTTTTATTTGCTTAGGTTTTGGTTACATTTTATTGCTTAATTTCAGCAGGAGAAATGAAAAATAACCGAGCCAGACAAATATGTGTTGAAAATAATGGATTATTGTGTATATACACACAATGGAATCGTTCATTCACAAAGAAGAATGAAATTACGCCACTTATGAGCAACTGGGTGGAGCAGGGGGAAATCAGAATGTGCAGTAAACTAAGCCAGACTTGGAAAGGCAGATAGCACATGCTGTCTCCTCTGTATGGAGTTTAGATCAAGATTATATATTATATATAATGCCATGAGCAGTTTCCATCTGTGGCGGGAGACCTCTGCCAGGGCCACCAGGGCTCCATAGCCAAATAGCACTGGGCGAAAGCTAGCCTCCCAGGAATGTGGAAAAGCCCATGAGAGAGGGTAAGAGGAGCAACACTGCTCAGCAGGGCTTGCCCAGAAACCTAGGAACACAGGGACTGAGGAACAGCTGGGGGAAGGAGCCTTCTTGTTTCCATCTGTGGCTGGAGATCTCTGCCTGAGCCACCAGGGCTCCATAGCCAAATAGTGACAGGAGAAAGCTAGACTCCCAGGAGTGTGGGCAAGCCTGTCTGCTTAGAGGGACCCACCTGGAATTCCCAGGACACAGGGACTGAGGAGTGGTATTCTGTTTCTTTCAGTGGCCGGGGAGCGGATCCTGTGACACAGGGCTCAATACTCAAAAAGTGCCAGAAGAGAGCTGGTATCCCAGGAGTGCTGACACACCTTCAAGCACAGGCAAGACCACCAATTCTGTTCAAATGGACTGGATCAAGAGGGACCCTTGCAGAGCCATTAGGAAACAGGAACCAAGGGACAGCTGGGGACTAGATCCTTCTGGTTTCTGTCTGCACCCCAGAGCCGACCCTGTACCACAGCTGTCCAAACTCAAATTTCTCTCAGAGAGAACTGGTCTTCAAGGAGTATTGACACAGAGGCTTACAGGAAAGGCAAGCCACAGTTAGAGAGAGTAAGACCAGCTAACACCAGAGTTAGCCAGATGGTGAAAGGCAAGGGCAAGAATTTAAGGAACAGAAACCAAGGCTACTTGGCACCATCAAAAGCCAGCTCTCCCACCACAGCAAGCCCTGGATACCCCAACACACCAGAAAAGCAAGACTCAGATTTAAAATCACATCTCATGATGATGATAGAAGATTTTAAGAAGGAAATAAATAACCCCCTTAAAGAAATACAAGAGAACACAGGTAAACAACTAGAACACCTTAAAGAGGAAACACAAAAATCCCTTAAAGAATTACAGGAAAACACAATCAAAGAGATGAGGAAATGAACAAAACCACCCAGGAACTAAATATGGAAATAGAAACAATAAAGAATTCACAAAGGGAGACAACCCTGGAGTTAGAAAACCGAGGAAAGAGATCAGGAGTCATAGATGCAAGCATTACCAACAGAATACAAGAGATAGAAGAGAGAATCTCAGGTGCGGAAGATACCATAGAAAACATTGACACAACAGTCAAAGAAAATGCAAAATGCAAAAAGCTCCTAACCCAAAACATCCAGGATATCCAGGATACAATGAGAAGACAGAACCTGAGGATAATAGATATAGAAGAGAGTGAAGATTCCCAACTTAAAGGTCCAGTAAATATCTTCAACAAAATTATAGAAGAAAACTCCCTAACCTAAAGAAAGAGATGAACATAAATATGCAAGAAGCCTACAGAACTCCAAATAGATTGGATCAGAAAAGAAATTCCTCCCGCCACATTATAGTGAAAACACCAAATACACAAAATAAGGAAAGAATATTAAAAGCAGTAAGGGAAAAAGGTCAAGTAACATATAAAGGCAGACCTATCAGAATTACACCAGACTTCTCACCAGAGACTATGAAAGCCAGAAGATCCTGGGGAGAACTCATACAGCCCCTAAGAGAACACAAATGCCAGCCCAGGCTGCTATACCCAGCAAAACTCTCAATTAACATAGATGGTGAAACCAAAATATTCTATGACAAAACCAAATTTGCACAGTATGTTTCCACAAACCCAGCCCTACAAAGAATAATCGATGGAAAATGCCAACTCAAGTGGGGAAACAAGAAAAAAAAGAAAAAGAAAAAGCAAGAAAGTAATCTTTCAACAAACTCAAAGGAAGATAGCCACATAAACATAAAAATAACATTGAAAAGAACAAGGAGGAACATTCACTATTCCTTAATATCTCTTAACATCAATGGACTCAATTCCCCAATGAAAAGACACAGACTGACAGACTGGATCCATAAAGAGGACCCAGCATTTTGCTGCATCCAGGAAACGCTCCTCTGTGTTAAAGACAAACACTACCTCAGAGTAAGGGTCTGGAAAACAAATTTCCAGGTAAATGGTCCCAAGAAACAGGCTAGAGTAGCCATTCTAATACTGGATAAAATCAACTTTCAACAAAAAGTCATCAAAAAAATAAGGAAGGACACTTCATACTCATCAAAGGAAAAATCTACCAAGAAGAACTTTCAATTCTGAACATCTATGCCCCGAATGCAAGGGCACCTACATTCATAAAAGAAACTTTACTAAAGCTCAAAGCACACATTGCACCTCACACAATAATAGTGGAGGGCTTGACCACCCCACTATCATCAGTGGACAGATCTTGGAAACTCAAACTAGACAGAGACACAGTGAAACTAACAGATGTTATGAACCAAATGGATTTAACAGATATCTATAGAACATTTCATCCTAAATCAAAAGAATATACCTTCTTCTCAGCACCTCATGGTACCTTCTCCAAAACTGACCATATAATCGGTCACAAAACAAACCTCCACAGATACAAGAAGACTGAAATAATCTCATGCTTCCTATCAGATCACTACAGATTAAGGCTGGTCTTCAATGGCAACAACAACAGAAAACCAACATACACATAAAAACTGAACAATGCTCTACTCAATGATAACTTGGTCAAGGAAGAAAGAAAGAAAGAAATTAAAGACTTCCAAGCACTTAACAGTAACCGCTGGACTGAGAGTGAGGTACCAGATGGAGGGATTGGAGAAAAGTCTGAAGGAGCGGAGGGAATTGGCAGCCCCATGGAGGGAGCAAGAGCGTCAATGGGCCTGACCCTCCCCCTGGTCGTCCTCTAGTTCAGACCACTAACCAAAGAATACACATCTATTGACCCATGATTTGGACTACATAT
>CM052703.1:107652215-107682822 GCA_028551405.1 Uromys caudimaculatus
ACCCAGAAGATGCTCCAACATGTAATAAAGACACATGCTCCACTATGTTCATAGCAGCCATATTTATAATAGCCAGAAGCTGGAAACAACCCAGATGTCCCTCATCAGAGGAATGGATACAGAAAATGTGGTACATTTACACAATGGAGTACTACTCAGCTATTAAAAACAATGACTTAATGAAATTTGCAGGCAAATGTATGGAACTTGAAAGTATCATCCTGAGGGAGATAACTCAGTCACAAAAGAAGGAACATGGTATATACTCACTGATAAGTGGCTATTAGCCCAAAAGTTCGGAATACCCAAGTTTCACTTAACAGTAACTGCTGGACTGAGAGTGAGGTCCCAGATAGAGAAGTTGGAGAAGCGACTGAAGGAGATGAGGGAGTTTGCAGCCCCATGGAGGGAGCAACAGTGTTAACTGGCCTGACCTCCAGATGCTCCCGGAGACTGGATCACCAACCAAAGAATACACATGGAGGGACCCATGGTGCTGGCCACATACCTGGCAGAGTAGGGTGTTGTTGGCCATCAGTGGGAGGAGAGGCCCTTGGGCCTGAGGGTGTTAGAGGCCTCAGTATAGGAGAATGCCAAGGAGGGAAGACGAGAGTGGGTGGGTGGAGGAATACCCTCATATAGGCAGGGGAGGGGAGAGGGGATACGGGGTTTCCAAAGGTGAGATCTAGAAAGGGGGAAACATTTGAAATGTAAATAAAGTATCACAAAAACAAACAAACAAAAAACAATGCCATGAATGTATACAGGGGACAACTTAGGGGAGGAAGTGAGCAAGCGCACATGCGGGTAAAGTACAATGTAAGCAAAGCATATAATCCACATCACTGAAATGTCATAATTAAACCCATCCCTTTACATAATGCATGCATGCATATCAAAAATATAAACATGGATGGGAGATCAAAAAAACGAAGAAAGTAATGAACAATTAAAATCATAAGTTAATTCAAACCTTTAAAACAACAACAACACAAGTCATTTTGGTTTGAGCTTTTGGCCACACGTCCTTTTGTTTAGATAAAATCTAAGGAAGGGGCTGGTTTGTAAAATGATTAAAAGAGCTATTCTGGCTGGAGGTAGACTTGAGGCCAAAAAGGGGCCCATGTGATAAGGAAGATTAGAATGAGTGAACATTTTCCTACTGCCCTCATTGCTATGAACTATGTATGCTGTGCATTGCTTCTGTAATCTCCCTTATGTTCTCCCTCAATTAAACTCCACCCCATTTACCTTGAAAAACAGACAGCTGCAATGTAATTTTTCTAACCTCATTCTTTCTGCTCCTGTAAACATGCTGCTCATGGACCTTAGTCAAGTTAGGCAAAAATTCAAACCCTAATCTATAGGTAACGGGAAAGATCAAAATGGTGCTGTATAGCCTATAAATGTAACTGTAGCTCAGGGCTGGTATCTTTTCAGGGCACCAATTCACTATGCCTGAGAGACTAGCAAAATTATGTTCTGCATCTCTCTTAATGTATTTTGGGTTTCTGTAAGGTCTGATTTATGCAACACATGCGGGCCCTGTATCAGCCAGCTTTTCCAGCAATAGTGCTATATAACAAACAACCCCAAAGGCTTAGGAACTTACAACTGCAAACTTTTACCTCTTGCTCACGAGTTTTATGAGATAGCACTGCTGCCCTGTTCAAGCTTGGAGCAGGAGCACGGGCCAACATCCGTAGGACAGTCATTCCTATTATAGGACCAGGTTGAAGGGACATTTACTTAGGACATGGTGCTCGAAGAGCATGAGGCTATCATGGACACTTCAGTCTGTGCTCAGAACAAACATCCTGGTGTTTCTTGTCCACCAGTATCCCCCTTTCCTCTTATGTGCCTTAGAGACTGCCATACAGCTCAAAGGTAAGAAGCAGAGTTCGAAATTTGATCATCAAATACAGATCCATTCCTTTGACAGATGTGGAGAGTGGTGTTAGTAATTGTTCAAGGTCAACACTTTAGCATCCCAAGTTAGTGACCCACCTGGAGCAGAACACAACTTTACAGACTCTTTATCTAGCAAACAGTGATCCAAAGATGGTTTCTGTCTCATAAAGGATGAAATTTAGTTAGGGTGACTATTGCAGTGATGAAAGACCAGGACCAAAAGCAATCTGGGGGAGGAAAGAGTTTATTTGGCTTTCAGATTCTGAGTCACAATTCATGGAGGGAAGCCAAGGCAGAGACTTAAAGGGGGCAGAAACCTGGAGCCGGGAGCTGATACAGAGGCTAGGGAGGACTGCCGCTTACTGGCTTGATTCTCTTGTCTTGTTCTGCCTACTTTCTTATAGAACCCAAGACCATCAACCTAGGGATGGTCCACCAACAATGGGCTTGGCCCTCCCTTATCAATCACTAATTAAGAAAACAATCTACATGCTTGCCTATAGCCTGGTCTTATGGAGACAATGTCTCAATTGAGGTTCCCTCCCCTCAGATGAGTCTAGATTGTATCCAGCTGACCTAAAGGTAGCCAGTACAACATGATGAGTAATTGACTATTTCGGTATACAAAAAGTCTTGAGACTCGGTGTAAGACTTAAAATTATAGCAAACTCTATGAAACTGTGCCTGGAACCAATGCTTTCTGTTTACAGACAGCCTCTGATTCCATCCATGTTGACAGCAATTTGGCAGTCAGTGGACTCTTGTCTAAGGCACCAAGATAGAATGTGAAATAGAATTTGGAAGAATGTCAGGATTTTGAGGCTGGGTTTCTATTTGATTTGGGAATTTTGTTTCCAAGTGCATTTGTGTCTCAATGTTTTTTGAACAGGCAACAAAAAGAAAATGTATTTCTTTCTGTTTTTGTGAACTTCAAACCTGATCCTTGCATCTCTATCGCTCCAGCTCCTCTGTCTTTTTCCTCCAGTTCTTCCCATGTCCCATCATTCCCTTCCAAATTTATGGTCTTTTCTTTAGATATATGTGTGTGTATACATACAAGCATATATACATATATATCAGTAGGCTATACAGATATACACATTTATATACAACCTACTGAGTCTGTTTAGTATTTATTGCATATTCATGTGCCCAGGACTGACCACTTTAATTGGACAACCATTGGAGCTCATCCATGAAGGAAGCCATTTCTCCCTCTATCAGGACTTGTGATGGGACCATGTAGACATTGGCCTGCTCGAATTAGCATATCAACTGATATTGTCGGTACGTAGAACTTGTTAAGATTTCACAGGTGCATTTTCTTATTACATATAGGCGATACTGCCCATCAACAGGCACCCTATAATCTTTCTGTCCCCTCTTTAGGATTGTCCCCGAGCCTTAAGTGTTGGGGTTGTGTTATGGGGTATCAGCTGAACTTGTGCACCTCACAGTCGCTAATTTTTTGCATGCTGACTGGTTGTAGATCTCTATAGAAGTCTCCGGCTGTTGCAAAAGGAATCTCTGCAGGTAAGGGTGAGAGTTTTGCTTATCAGGCTGGCCCCGTGTTAGATTTTTCATTGCTGCTGCAAAATACCTAACAGAAGCAACATACAGGATGGATCTATTTGGGCTCAGGGTTTCAGGGCTGCTGGCTCCACTGATTCAGAGCACCATGATGCTGGGAGCATATGGCAAAGGCTACTTAACTCCAGGTGGACAGGGAGCTGAAGGATGGAGAATGGGACTCAGGACCAGGAAAACATTTGCAGCATGCTGTCAGAGATGTAACACATTCAGTGAGACACACCTCCTCAAGTTTCCACCACTTCTCCATTTAAAACTTCCAGATATGAACCCAATTCTGGACACATGAATCTCTGGGGTGGGTTTTATGTTCCAATGGTAACAATTTGGTAATTTTAAAGATATTAGGTTTTTTTAGTTTTATATTTTTTCCGATTCGCATGAAAGAGCTGATTGTTTGGCTTATCCTTTAAAAACAAGCTGTGACAGCCACTTTTATATTTCTAAAGATCCTCAGAACAATGTTTTCCTTATTTGAAGTTATCAAGCATTTCTCAAAGGCTTCCATGCTTCCTTTTTGCTTCCTACCATGGAAGGCCTTTTGTGTCAGGCTAGGGATCTTAGAGCAAAGAGCTTCTAAATCCTTAGTGCCTCATTTTAGAAACAACAGTAGCAAAGGATGAGTGTATCCTTTACAAATTGCCAAAAGACTGCAGCAAGGTTGCCACTGCCTCTGTTGTTCCACCTTAGAGGGAAGCCATCCTGGGATGCATTCATTCTTAAGAAATGAGCTTTAGCTAGGTGTGGTGGTACAAGCCTTTGATCCCAGCACTCCAGGGGCAGAGGCAGGTGGATTTTTCTGAGAGCTCTAGGGCAACATGGCCTACATAGTGAATTCCAGGGCACCCAGAACTACATAGTGAAATGCTTAAAAAAGCAAAATAAAATAAATAAAAAGTTTCTGTCTACATTGATAGTGTAACAGAAGCCAGAGTCCTAGAGCCAGACTAATGACTCCTCCTTGCAATGAACAATTGCAAGTAAAGGTGTGGACGAAAGGGTATACTGTGTAAGACACTACAGATTCCACGGCGAGACAGTGGGAGGTTTTTGTTTTGTTTTAATTTTTTATTTTAATTTTCTGTTTTCTTTTGGATGGGAGGTAGCAAGGGCAGAGGGTAGTCACAAAGGGATGTGCTAGGGGGAAGATGAGTGGTATTGGGGTACATGACATGAAATTCACAAAGAATCATTGAAGAGGAAAAAAGCTTCTGTATTTGGGGGAAGAAAAATGACCGCTGATAGTTTGGATTGTTCTTTAGTGCAGGGTAGCTCACCAGCCTAGAAACAAAGCAAAATGTTTCTGAGGATCTCTACACAGGTATTCTCTTTCCTTTTTAGAGGCAGAAGATACTTCTACCATCTTCCTTTTTTTTTTTTTTTTTTTTTTTTTCAGTTTTTTCGAGACAGGGTTTCCCTGTGTGTAGCCCTGGCTGTCCTGGAACTCACTCTGTAGACCAGGCTGGCCTCGAACTCAGAAATCCGCCTGCCTCTGCCTCTCAAGTGCTGGGATTAAAGGCGTGTGCCACCACTGCCTGGCTCTACCATCTTCCTAATTGGGTGTTCCCCTGACCCAGAGATCTCACCAACAGAGGAAAAGGCTCCATCACAGTAGAATGTGTGTCTCCCTGAGTGCCCAGAAGGGCATAAAAGACAGAAGGAAGATGACAGCAAATAGCAGCTTCACCCCTCTGTGCTCTGTAGCCCTGTTGTTCTCCTGTGGATGACAGATGCAAAGCAGAGACCCTGGCATCCTATGCCAGCGTTCTAACAGTGTCCTGAGAGCCTTGCACTTGCTCTAGGTTCACAGAAGCACTCCAGTCTGTGACCTAGCCTGATATCTTTTAGTGAAAAGCTAAATCTTCATGACCTGGACCAATACACTCCAGAATGCCTTAGTGCCTCAATATTTGTGAATTTCATCTATCCCAGAAATAAACAAGATGTGTTCTTGAATTAAGAGCTAGCTTTGTTCCAGAAATAACTTGAATGTCCCTGTCCCTACCACCACTACCTTGCTCATCTTTGTGGCTCTTCCAATGTAAAGTAGGCTAGTCCTTATAGTCCAAGGCACTCTTGAAGCTTCCTGTAGCATTTGTTTGATTGTTTTAATCTAAAATATTGAATCCTGATCAGGAAGAACTTTAAACCGTCTCTTTGTCCACAACTGAGTTCTCTTTGGTTATTGAGGTAAAGGGCTCCAAACCTCCTCACATAAGGCCCTGGGTCAAATCACAACTTCAGAAGACCTCAGAGCCTTTGCACATTTGTCTGCGCACACTGGGGATCAAACTCAAGGTCAGTGCCAAGCAAGCACCCTATCACCACCCTGCGCCCTAGCCCTGAAGAAGGATCACAGGGAACAGGCACAATCTTCAACAGGGATAACCCCAGTCAGGCACAAAAACAGAGCTTATAGCTTCATCTTCACACGTTTAGGGCAGGGGTCACCGTGCAGAGGTAGTTTGCTTGGTCTACTTAGTCAGTGTTCTCTTGCTGTGAAGAGACATCATGACCATGACATTTTTTTTTCTTTTTAAAAAGCATTTAATTGAGGCTAGCTTACAGTTTCAGAAGTTTAGTCTATTACTGTCATGGCAGGAAGCATGGCAGCACACAGGCAGACAAGGTGCACGAGAGGTAGCTGATAATCCTACACCTGGATCCACAAGCAGCAGGAAGAGAGAGCCACTGGGTCTGGCTTAGGCTTTTGCAAACCTCAAAATCTACCCCCAGCGACATATTCTACCCCAACAAGGCCACACCTACTCCAATAAGGCTACATTTTATAATCCTTTAAAATAGTGCCACTTCCAAGCATTTAAATGTGTGAGCCATTGGGAACCATTCTTATTCAAATCAACACAGCCTACCTACACAGTGCTTTTAAAATGAGATTTGTTGGCTTAGGGTGGTGGTATACAAGTGCAACCCTAGCACTCAGGAGATTATGACAGGAGGACCTTGAGTCAAAGATCACTCCCACCCACATCCCCAGTCCCAACCCCTCCAAAACAAAAGGAGAGAGAGAGAGAAAAGAATAAGATTTGTTGCAAGATGTGGAAGTTTGAAAATGTTCATACTAAAATGAACTCGGGCTGTATATGATGATTTCAGATATGAAAGCATCAGGTCTCCAACTGCAGTGCCCTTTTAAGACAGGGTAGCCAGCACAGTCCCGTGATGCGCGATGCGTGTCGCGCACCTGGACTATTTCACTCGTTATTTTTAAATGCAGATGCTATGAGGAAAGTGTTCATTTGACATGCAGGTGGCTTCCGTGTCCCCTGCAGGGAAACAGCTGGCTGCTCAACACCCAAAATGAAATAGAGGGTCCAGAGCACAGGGATGGGTTGCCATCCTTGCTTGCAGCAAGACCCCAGCCTCTTCCTCCTAGAGGAAGCAGAGAGGGGGCCCTGGCTGTTTGCCAGACATCTTCTCACGGCAGGTAAGGAGCTACAGAAAGATGCAACGCTGCAGACAAGCTGGGTCGCTGAACAAAAGAGCTGCTTGGTAACTAAGTCCTGCCTGTGGTTCTCAGCTTGCCAGTGTCTGTCCAAAGACAGTCTGAGACCCCCACACCTGCTGGTATCTTCCAAGCGGCCTCTTAGCAACTGCCCTGGCTCAGCACGTCTGGTAGAAGCCGCAGGGTACAAAGGAACCTTGGAGACTGGCAAAGAGCAGAGGCAGAGTCGACCGGATCCTGCAAGAGCTAGGCAGGCAGGGCCAGCAGCTGTAATCATCATCAGAGCCCCAGCAGCTATGGTTGCCTCTTGGTGTCTTTGCTGGGCCAAGAGAGCCTTCTTAGTATCCAGGCTGCACTGACAACGCACCGAGCCTTACTCCATGATGATTACAGGCTCCAAATGGCCTTTGTCTCCAACATCGCAGCCTGCAGACAGAGGTGGGCATCCTACCAACGGCCAGGGATAGCCTGTGGTCACACAAGCAGAAGCCTCTGGCTGGTGGGGCCTGCAGAAACCACAGTACTCAACTTCCTTGGAGGGAAAGGTAAGGAGGAGACAGGTCTGGATGCTGCGTTTGCCTCCCTCCCTGAAGCTCTTCCCCAGCACCCACACTGGCCAGAGAAGACTAAGCTAACCTTGACCCTGTCCCCAGGCCAGCTTTTGTCTCCTCACTGGATCAGCAGCAAGTATGTCCCCTTGGAGTTCCACTCTTATTTGGGTGCTGGAGCTACATGAAGGCTGAACCGATGAAAAGATGCGAATGGGGGAGGTGCTGCCTTGCCTGACAGAGAAGCCCAGCCGAGCTCTTTGGAAACAGCCCCCGGGGGAACAGGTGTATTCATTAATCATGACCTTCTGTTCATTTCCCGTGGTCTCACTCTCAGGCATCCCATGGGCCTCAGTTTGGGTTTAAATCCAGGGCACCGTCCTCTTGTGCCCTTTTGTCCCTGAGCCCAGAATCTCATTTATCAATCAGAGGAGCATAATACCACCTGCCATCCTGTAACCTTCCCCCCTCTCCCCACCCTAACCCCCCCACCCAGTTACTTCTCATTAACACCCTAGATCAGCAGCACTGGTCACACTTGTCAGTCCTCTGTCTCAACTTCATTTGCATGGAGTTTCTATCCTACTCTCAGATGTCACAGCCTGAATGGGCATAGAATCAAGCCACCGACCTAATGCAGAGTGCTAGAATGAATGGCCTAGCCTAGACACCACCCAGGTGGGAAGATGTCCACTGGGTAAGAAAATGAGGCTGGCAGAAATGTTAAAATGGTTCTGTTATAAGGCACAGTGCATGCGCTAGAAGTGGTGATTCCCAGGGCTATGGCTTTAGCGCTCCCTGCAAGGAGAATGGTAATTCCACATTAATTTCAGAGCTTACAACCAGGTGTGCTTTGCAGTCCCTTGCATCAGGCTTTTATTGTCTCCTTTCTGCTTGGTACCATTTCATTAGGAGCCAGTGAGATGTGTGGCACAGAGAAACATCTCAGTAAAAAACCAGCTTGCCTGGATTTCTACTTCCCTGATGCGATTTGGGGTCGCTAACAGTGGGTGTCTGATGCCTTGGAGGTGTCAATCTGTTTCCTGGATCTCCATGAACAACCTCAGTCCTCTCCTTGGTGAATTCTCTGAAGTCTGGGTAGAGACTTTGCCCTTTTCATGGCCATGGAAATAAATAATCAGCAGAGAAACAAGGAGCACCTTCCTCCCAGTGAGGGAGCATGGATGCTCGCTCTAGGGTTCCCTGGTTCTCCCCTTATCTCTTGAGGCCAATGATTTTTCTTTCCCATTTCTATCTCCTGATATAAAACACTCTTGGTGATGGATAACTAGACAAACACAGAGCTCAGAAGAACCACTAGCTGGGGGGCCTTACAGGAGCATCCTTGGAGAGCCTTGCAAAAGCTGCTTCATCCAAGGATGCTCCTTTGTCAAAGGTGAGTAGGCATTGTCTAGTTACAGAACCGTACCTAGTTCTCTAGTCACTCGGTAAACAGTCAGACTGACTTTTGGTGATTTGGGATAAGAGCTCAGTATGAGTGTGGTATTATCTATATTGAAAAGAAACACTCCCCACTCCTTTGCATTCGTGTCACTGTCCAATTAAAAAGCACCCTCCAAGGCCAGGCAGATCCTAATGAGCAGATGCAAGTGTTCAAATTCTCATAACCTATGAAACTTGGGAACTGGCCCCTTGAATAATTGTGTGGTTTGGGACAATTTTGTTTTTCCAGTATTGAACAATAAGCTGATTAATTCACATTTTTCAAAGTCAGTTTCAAGCAGTATTTTTTTTTTCCTTTTCTCCTTCTTTAACTTCTACAGAAAACCTGGAAGGGAATACAAATGTCTTCCTGGAAAACACATCTCCCTTCCTGCCCTCCCTGAACCCTCTGATAAATAACATGAGCAGGCAGTGATTTGCCAACAGCAGCTCCAGGCATGAAGCACAACATCTGCTAGCGAGCCGCTGGAAAGACAGTGGAAGGCATGCTGGCTCCCTGCCCACCTTCAGACTCCAGATTTTTGCTGACAAGGCTGTCAATAAATGGGCAGATGGCATGGGCTCCGCTGGCGGGAGAGTTCAGTTAACCCGACTCCAGACATTATCTCCAGTTCATGGTGCACTGGGCTGAGCCCTTCACTGGACCATTAATGCTGTTCCCTGATGGAGCACAGAGAGCAAAACTAAGACTAGGAAGGAGGAGGCAGGCGCTCGCTTTCTTTAATTACATTAACTGAGTCTTTCTTGCAGTTGGCAGGCAGAGTGAGATTAGTTAGCCCTTGTGACCACAGAGGTGGGGCAGGAGCATCCACATTGTGTTTCATGCTGTTTAAACATGGGCATCCCGTCCTCAGGAGCCGTGTACGTCCCTGACTAGGAGGGCTCTAGGGGCCTCCTTTGCAAGCCGGCAGGCTCCTGCATTGTCTTACAGGGACTGTCTGCAAACATGCTGCAGCCAGTGTTCTCTACCCAGAAACAGTTCTGCTAACTATAGAAACGTCCTCTGGTGGCGACTTGGGGAAAACACCCTCGGCCATCTGAGCATGCTTCAAACTTGTGGTGAGGGCAGTTTAATCTAGACTCCTCAGACTAAGGAGCTGGGCACTGTGCTCTGAAGTCAGTTATTTAAGCAATTGGCCCTTTTTTTCATCTATGCAGAAATCAGCTGCTGGAAGTATTACACGCATCAATGCTACACCCACACACACACAAACACACACACGCACGCATGTACACACATGCACTGTGTGGCAGAATTACAAAGTGCTTTTGCATACTTTAACAGAGTGGTTTTTGACTAAGAGAGACTTTGCCCCACCCCCACCCCCACCCCTGGCCGGGGACAATGCCTGGAAACACACAAATGTCTCTAGGACAGAGATCTGCAGTGCTGCGGAGCGTCTCCACTACACAGGATTCACATTCACCCACAACAAAGAACTCTTCCGAGCAGAGTGTCAGCAGTGCCAGGGTTGAGAATCCTGCATCAGGACAAAGGAAAAGTATGAACTTTTCTCACACCCCTTGAAAAGGAGAAGCAAAGGAGCAGCTGGTGGGCATGTCAGGAGGAAGCTGGGGGTTTGCTCTTAGCTTCTCAGGTAGGCTCACGACAGCGCCATTATTCTGAATGCTATTCACTCCTCACGAAACAAGCAGTTCCCCCAGTTCTTACTGCCGTACTTTCCATCAGATCCGAACAATGAAACATCGTATCCGTGAAAGCCATTATAGTCTAATTCATGTTTATTAAATGAGAACAGCCACCTGGCGCCAAACTGGGGCTGCAGAGGCTTAAATGGAAGCATGCTTTAAAGCTGGTGGCTGGGTATTGTGGCTCATGCCTGTAATCCCAGCACTCAGAAGGCTGAGGCAAGAGAATTGCCGTGAATTCCAGGCAGTCTGGAGTGCAGAATGATACTCTGTCTCACAAGAAACACACACACACACTCACACAAACACATGCACACACACCTATGCACAGGTACATGCTCACACACGCACATACATGTACACATGCACACACACACGTGAATGAAATTGAATGATTAAATAAATCTAGCAATTAGAGTCTGAGACATAAGTCAGACTGGAGGGGTTGAGGGGGAATTAAGATAAGCGCAGAATGTATGAGGTTAGGGGCTTAGGACTAACAGATGTGATCACATTTTCATTTGTCTTCTGTGGTTTGAGTAGCTTTGGACATACAAACTAGTTTTAAAGGTATAGCACTCCTTTAGCGGCATCAGGGAGGCCTATTTCTTGTTAGTTTTGTAGAACTGTACATACCCCTCCCCCCCAAAAAAATCACATGTTGAAGTGTAAGGCTTAGAGCTGCCATTAGGGTCACTGAGATATCCTAGTTTACACCCAGTCATACTGAGTGGGTTGAGCCTCTAACCCCATGAGGCTGCTGTCTTTATCTAGAGGAGAAACTGAAATCCAGATTTCCACACGGACAGATGTAAAGACAAAGGTCCTTGAATCCAGGAGACATCCGCAAAGCCCTCGGAAGGCACCCACCTCCAGAACCAAGAGCCTAAATTCTGCCGTGGAAGCCACCCAGGATTTGTTTTTGTCTGTGGTGACAGAGTTCTAGTTAACCAGTAAAGACAAGGTGAACACTTGAGCAAGGCAGGGGCAGACAGAACATCCTCGCTAGAGTTTTCTTTCCCCAACTGATGCAAACCACTGCTTCTGCAGAGCAGGCAACTCTAAGGATCCACCTAGGGCACAAAGGCCAGCATCCCTCCATCTAACAGGAAGCAGGAGAGAGCAAGTGGTACATCAAGAACACTCATTTCATTATGCCCCTGGAGCAAGCCTTTCGGGGAATCCCTGATGCACAGCTGGGGGGCACTCTCCTTCCTAACCCAGCATGGGAGGCAGGACATGAGGGTGGTACTTACTTCTACTATTTGGGGAAGCCTGGCATTTCCACGGCTCTCACAAAAATGGGAGTCTCTATAGTCATGGTCACACCTCTCTGCATACTAGCACTACCTTGGATCTTTAAAACAAATAAATGAAATAATGTGTAGGGGCCCATTCCAGGACAAAATCTGGGATGGCTCTCAGGCTGAGGCACATACAGGAGTGAGACCCAAAACCCAGAAGGAATATCTTACCACAGAGACAAACCTACCTGAGAGGGGAGACCAAGTTTTGGGAGCCCTGTGAGAAGCCATAGTTGTGCAATGCAGACTATAAACCTAGGGTGCAAGGCAGTCATATTTCCATTGCAGAAAGCACACACACTAACAGAATCTCTCCCCCCAAGCAATGAGTATTATTATTACAATGCATGCTTACGACTCAAGAAAAATTAACCTTACATTAGATTTAATGAATATTAGGAATCAGCCAAAAACGTGGTAGGTTTTAGGACATTCAATACTTTTCTGTTTGCGGTGACTAAATATCTAACCAGACGCATCTTAAGGGAGAAGGGGCTTATTTTATCTTATAGCTTATGAGTACAGTTCACATGGCAGGAAGTGCTGGTAACAGGAACATGTGGTGACTGGTCCCATTTTTGTTCTGCAGCCAGGAAGAACAGAACAGACAGTAAATAGGGTGGGGCTGTAAAACCAAAAGACCCACGCTGACAGTGACACCCTCCCTCCAGCACGATCGCACCTCCTAACGGTTCCATCGCTTTCTCAAACAGAGTCACCAACTAGGGACCAAGTATTCAAACACATGGGCCTATGTGGGACATTACACTTTCAAACCATAACATCTAGCAGTGTTTAAAATTTTTTAATTAGCTCATTTACAATAGTTTAAAATTCCCCAGGGAAAGTTATACAAGATGCACAGTAAAATGTACCACACTGTAGGTTAACTCTTGACTTGGTTGAGAAGTTGTGGCTGGTTTGGGACTTTAGTTTTTGTTTTTCTTTGCTTTGATCTTTTTTCTGTTGTTTCTTTTTGTTGTTATTTTGTTTTGTTTGGAATCTTTCAACTGCCTTACTCAGAGAGCCAGAAATGTAAGAAGATGACAGACTAGCACTCTAGAAGCTGCCTATGGCAGAGATGCCGGAGATGCACCAAAGGCAGTCAATCATCCTGGAGCCCAGTCTTGCCCTCTGGCTGGGCGGTGAGCCTTATCACTGAGACTCGGGGTGTTTGTGGCTTCCACATTATCATCCCTGCCACTTCTTGTGATTGTTTTGAGAGAGTCTCCCTCTGTGGTCCAGGATGCCCTGGAATTCCCTATGTGCCCCAGGATACCTTTGAATGCGTGAACACTCCTGCCTCAGTCTTCTTGTGCTGGAATTACAAGCAGGAGTCACTATGCAGGCTCTAGTATTTTGTTTGTAACTCGTACAAAACATTATAATTAGTATCTCTGGTCAACTTGACACACCTGGTAAGAGAGAGCCTCAATTGAAGCATTGCCGCCATCAGATTGGCCCCTGCGCACGTCTGTAGGGCATTTTTAAAAATTAATTGATGTCGGAGAGCTCAGATCCCTGTGGATATGGATTCTTGAACTGGTGGTCCTTCACTGTGTAAGGAAAGTAGCCGAGCATTCCAGAAGGAGCAAGGTCGTAAGCATTCCCCCATGGTTCTGCCTCTTCGTCTGCTTGAGTTCCCGCATTGACTTCCCTCTGTGGTGGGTTGTAATCAGGAAGTATAAAACAAACAAGCGCTTGCTTCCTCCCCCCCAAAAGGTTTTAATTATGTCTAAGAATTTTATGCAATGTGCTTTGGTCATATTCGCTCCTCACTCCTCCCCCTAACTCCTCCCAAATCCACCCCTGCCTCCCCACCTTACCTCCCAATTTTATGTCCTCTTTTTTATTATTTTTGACTCCTATTTATCTGTCCTTGTACTCCTGAGAGTAGGGTCATCCACTGAAACATGGTCAACCTACTAGGGGCCACAAGCTTAAAGAAAACTAACTTTCTCCTCCAGAAACCATCTACTGTGCATAGCTCCTCCGGTAGGAATAGCTCTCCACAAATCCTTTCTCCGTCTATACTAGGCCTGGACCATTGACTGGCTTGAGCCTGTGCTGGTCCTGTACAGGCAACCAGAGCTGCAACATTCATGAGTGCAGTGGTCTTGTCATACCCAGAAGATGAGGTCAGCATCAGTCCCCCCAGAACCTCTGCTCTTGCATCTTTCTGCCCCCTCTTTCTGGATGGTCCCTGACACTTGGAGGAGGCTTGTGCTATAGATGCCTTTTGGGATCTGAGCACTTCACTGACACATACCTACATTGTGGCCCATTGTGAATTTCTGGGTAAACCATCATCCAAAGCACCTAGTTGTTAAAGTCAGATTTTCCCAACCCACTCTGTGCATTTCCTCATGCATTCAGTTCTCTTGGAGTCTGATCTGCTGTCACTGTGCTTAGGAGTGTAAGCATTTTGCAGCCCTCTTAATTCAGCATCCAGACTAGCTCTGATAGTCTTGTTTTCTGCCTCATTGCTTGGAGCTAATCTCTATGCTAATACCGTGACTATTAAAAACAAAACAAAACAACAAAAACACTCAATCCCCAATGTGACTTGCAAAAACTCATCCCTTTCTCCCATTTCTATATCCTAAACTCACCAGCTATCCCCTCCTCACTTAGCATATACCCTTTACTCTCAGACACATAAGGCCACTCTCCCTCAGATGTTCCTCACTCTCTGCCTCCCTTGTGCTTTCTGGAGCAGCGGAGTTTTCCATTGCCAAAAAAAGAAAAAAGAAAAGGAAAGAAAAGAAAAGAAAAGAAAAGAAAAGAAAAGAAAAGAAAAGAAAAGAAAAGAAAAGAAAAGAAAAGAAAACCTTAGGACTTCTATTCACCCTTCAAAACACAGCTTCTATGTTCTTAAGACAAAATTCACACTTCTCTGGAACTTCCCTCTGAAGTGCCCAAACCCCTAACATTGCTTTGGGATTGCTTGTCTGGAGTTTTGGACTGTGAAGCCCTGGAGGGCCAGGGCTGAATCTAACTCATCTCCCATTTCCTGTACCTCCCACATCTCCTGGCACACATGGAAGCTGCTTAATCAACGTTTATAGCAGGCAGGATTAAATAGATAAAAGCTTATATTGGATCAAAGACTTCTTCCGGTGGGCAGAGTACTATTACTTACCAGAGCCTGGTGCTGGAAGCCAGTGTGCTTAAGCTAAGGAAAGATGGGTGGCCTTGCTCAGTGTGAGGAAAGATTTAATGATCTTCCCTTCTTCCCAAGTCCCTACACGGTGACCCTGAGCCAAACACTGGCCTCTTGGCATATGTAAACGAAGGAAGCACCAGCCTACAGCCTCTCATGTGTCGTATACAAAACAATTTAAAGTGTTAGTTTCCCTAACATCTCTTTAATCCCTACCTGAAGGAGCCTGAAGAAATGGGTATCAGGAACCTAGACTTCTCATTGGAGTGGATGTGTGTGTATCCAAAACACGTGGATGTCAGAAGAGGGAAAAAAAAATCTGTGGAACTGTTTGATCCATAGAAAGGAAATGTAAGCAGACAGAAGCTCTGTTAACCTCACATCAAAGTGAATCTGGGTTCCTCTTTTACAATAGCAATTAACATGTATATTTCATGATTTACTGTTTAGGTGGAATGGATCCAACTTCTGTTTATAAAAAAACAGCGGAAATTTAATCTTACTGAAAATTCCACATCCTCTTCTGTTCCGAATGCAGAAGCCTTACTGGTGTATAGTCCATGGCTGCTCAATGGGACAGAGACCGCACAGGAACAAGGAGCATGCTAGGACATGCTGTGTGTCCTAGGAGTTGTCGGTTGATAACTCAGCCTTGCTTAGGGTTAGCAGCCAGAACTGTACCATTAATTAAAGACGTTCCTTTTTTTGACGTAGATGTGCAGATGATGAGGGGCACAGAGACCACATACTCAGAGTCAACATATAGGTCAGAAAGAGACCAACCCAGAAGTAAGAAACAAAGACTCAGTGTCCCCAACTTGCATGTCCACCTGTCTCCAACCACAAGCCCTCCCTCAAAGAGCATGCTTGTCTTGCTTCACCTCAGACACCTCTGGGCCTACAAAAGCAGAAATCCATTGTGTCAGTTTTTAGGAAAGCCACAGGAAGTGCCTTCAAGATGCCATCCATGTTGGCTCCAGGACTTCTCTTCCCTCTTGAGGTGTCTGAGGCCCAGCCATCCATTTCCTCACTTTCATAAAAGTTTATTTCCATCCATCTATTTGGATCTACTTGGTATGGGGTGGGCATTCAGCCAGTGTTAAACTGCAGGACTATAACTCCCTTGACACCTTCAGAAGGCTTCTGGTTTTTTCTACAAAAGTTGCAGGCCTTGTAGGTGAAGTTTTATACAGGATCCGTGGCTCAGCCGCAGGCCCAGTCAGCTACAGCCCCCATGCTGTTCATGTGTCTCATCACCCCTTGAGGGGCTCTGCTTCCCCATTCTCACCACTACTTCAAATGTGTCAAATGGGGACACACAGCTTTTCATACTGAACCCAACCTCAGCCCTGTCTCTTGCTTCCCTCCAGACCAGCTTCTGGGTATCTTCTCAAGTACTCTTCAGATGCCAGGAGGAACTCTGAGACTAGGATGAAGAAGCCTGGCCTCACTGGCTTGCTGTACCCAGATACTCAGCTCCTCTCTTGTCACCTGACCTGCATGGTGTTGCCATCACCCCCTTCCATTTCTCTCAGTAGCACTGGATAGGAAAGTAAGGTATTTACTGGTGGCAGAGTTCTAAGCTGTGACATGCAGGAGCTTCTACCGTGTGGCTCTGACAGAATGGAGCCACACAAAGAGTTATTAAGAGCTCCACCATCCAAGAGTCTCCATCCCTGTGGAAGTGCAGTACCACAGTGGTAAGGAAACACTATTCCAAGTCTCCAGAGTGAAAGAGATCTCATGATATCACCAACCTCAGACACCTAGAGTTCCATGAGCTTACAATCAGCATTGAGCCATGCTCCCTCCACCCCTGCTCCTACTTCCCAGTTATTGCTGTCTCTCCTCCTCTTCCTTCTCTTCCTCCCCTCCCCCACGCAGGTTATGATTAAAGTTGGTTAACATGGCCGTTGAACCTGCTGTTCGGAGCCAATCTTAGTTTATCATTGCCAATTTTCCAATGCTGACTCTATATTGCAGCCTACTAACAAACTGTGTTTCCAACCTTTGTCTAAGACATCTCAGGGGACCGGTGGCATCTTAGTGGTTTTAAAAAAATATTTATTAATTTACTGTTATGGATATGAGTGTTTTGCCTGCATGTGTCTATGTGTGCCATGTACAGAGGGCACCTGAGGAGGCCAGAAGTGAGCAGTGGAGTCTCTGGAACTGGAGTCATAGATGTTTGTGCTGGGAACAAAGCCCGGGCCCTCTGTGAAAGCAACAGATAACTCTTAAATGCTGAGGCATCTCTCCACACCCTTATCTGTTTCCCTTACACTGTCCCTTCAGACATATATTGGAGCTTCTCCCATGGTAGTGCACGTGGGATTAGCTGGCAGAAGCAGACAGCAGCTTCTACAGGAGACACAAGAGTTCTAGTCAATGGGTAGCCAGCCCTACCATCCTTTCTGGGCTTCTGGACAGTAGACTGCTGCCCTCCAATCAATGGGACGTGCTCTGTATTTTTACTCACTTCAAACCTTCCTTTCCTCCAACTTCTAAATTTTGATGCTCTTTTCGTGGGCACCCTCTGTTTTGACTTTTTGTTTTCTGCTTTTGGTTTTGTTTTTCTACTTTGACCTTTTATTAAAACGAACCTAAAGAAACAAATATTTTAATATATAAACATTTTTATTTGGCAGCATTTTACTTTTACAAATTTGCAATATGTTGTAATAAATTTCAACATATTCTACTTCATCCAGTAGCAGAATCTTTTCGTGAATCATAGAAGTTTAAAGGACTTTTTGATCTGTGCATAGAGTAGACTGGGGTGTGGGGGGAATCGTGGGCTTTTTGTTTGCATGTGGTTCTCTATGTGATCTAAGATGTGCAAAGCATATGACAAGTAGCTAAACTCTACAACATCCCATTTGCCTCTGCCACAGGACCATGGAGGAGCCTGTCAATTATTCTGGTGTGCTTTTCTAATAGTCTGAGAATGAAAACTCCTGGAGCCACTACTAATGTGTAAAGCCTTGGACAAATTCAGAGTTCAGGGAAACACTTAGTGTCTTCCTGTTTCTTTATACACAGAGCTCAAAAATCCTATGCATAGGAGTCATGAGGCACTAATGCTTCTAAACTCAGCTCAGCCTTGGACTAGCTATGTGTATGTAACTCAGGGCAAACCTTGCTCTCTCTTAACTTTGACTTTGTTGCCTGAACAGCAGGAACCTTAAACATAATTATCCCCAATTGTTTCTTTAAATTGGAAGGGCCTGGTAAGTTAATGTGTGATTGTTTAAATTGTCAGTTTGATGCAATCTAGAATCAGCTGTGAGAAACACCTCTGAGAATATCTGAAGCATTATCTTGATTATATTGCTTGGGCAGGGGGAGACCCACCCACTGTGGGTGGCACCATTCCTTATGCAGGAAATTTTGAACTATATGAGAAATGGAGAGATCAAGCTCAGTAGCTCATGTATGCATTAATTCATTGCTTCTGCTGTTGAGTGTGGATGCAATGTGACTAGTTCTCTCAAGTTCCTGCCATAGTCACTTCCTTGCTCTGATGGACTGTGTATTAGTTAGTGTCTATAGATGTGATAAAACACCCATTAACCCAAAACAATTTGGAGTGAAAAGCATTTATTTAAGCCTACAATTGCACATCACAATCCATCACTGAGGGAAATCAGGGCAGAAACCTGCAGGCAGAAACTGAAGCAGAGGCCATGGAGGAATGCTGCCTACTGGCTTGCTCTCCAAAACTTACTCAACCTGCCTTCTTTTGAAACCAAAGACCACTAGCCCAGGAATAGCACCATCCTCAATGGGTTGAAGCACCCTACATTAATCAATTAATTAAGAAAATGCATCACTGGCTTGCCAACCAGCCAATCTGGTGGTGGAATTTCCTAAATTGAGGTTCCCTTATTCAAAATTACTCTAGCTTGTGTCAAGTTGACATTAAAACTAGCCAGCACAGACAGTAACCTGGAATTGTAAGCCAAATAAACTCTCCTTTAAGCACATTGCAGGGGTATTTTTATCACAACAGCAGGAAAAGAAACTCAGATATTGTCTTAGTTAGGGTTTTACTGCTGTGAACAGACACAATGAACATTTAATAAGGACTGGCTTACAGGTTCAGAGATTCAGTCTATTATCATCAAGGCAGGAATGGAGCAGTAGTGTCCAGGCAGGCATGGTGCAGGAGCAGCTGATAGTTCTACATCTTCATCTGAAGGCTGCTAGGAGAAGACTGGCTCCAGGTGTTGGGAGAAGAGTCTTAAAGCCCACACCCACAGTGATTCACCTACTCCAACAAGGCCACACCTCCTAACAGAGCCACTCCCTGGGCCAAACATATACAAACTGTCACAGATACAGTGCATGCAAAAATACATAAAGAATTGCAAGCTCTTTAGCAAGACTGAGAAACCATCATTATCTCCAACATCTTTACCACCATCCTCATTATCTATATTTCCTCTTGGCCATGGTTTAGAGAGTATATCTGAGTCAAGTTCTAAAGTAGTGTCTCTAAAGTTGGGAGCTTTTAACATTCTGTGCTCTTTCCAGCTTTGGGGCCCTAGCCTGTGCATAGCAGGATGTTTTCCAGCACGCCTTGACTCCCTCCGCAAAAGGTTGTGGGGGAGCCATCTTCATCAGTGGTGTAGCCACTGGTATGTTGGCCATGCTCATGCAAGCAGGTCTAGTTAAAGCCACTATGTCACAAACAATAACCAACAAGAACAAAGGAGGGGGAGTTGGGAAGAATTGATTCTGTAGGAGTGGGAAGGGATGAAAGGGGATGCTAGGATTGAAAATGACCAAAATACAACATATATGTGTATGAAATTATCAAAGAACTTAGAAAGAGAAAAGTGTCCCCTGCATGCTTTGCTTCTGCTGTATCTTTGGCCCCTCTATGCATAAACTTTTATTCCTCCTCGGACTCCACAGCCTAGTCATTTTTGGTAGTTTCCTCGCCCAGGTGGTCGCTGTGTTCCACACAGATCCCTCTGCAATTTGAATGTAGTGGTCCTGTCCACTGTAACTTCTGGTGGTTACTTCCTGTGACCTGTGCTAGAAATGGGAGTGCATTCTAAAGAGACCAGTGGCCCTTAGCAATGCACAGAGCACTCTTGTTCAGCTATGAAGGACACAGCCCTACGGGCTGTCCTGTCTACTCACATGACATTCACACTCTAACCAACTGGGGAAACTTACCCCTTGGAACCATGGATTGCTGACTGGTTCTCTGTCCTAGTTTGTTCTTTCCATGAAAATAGGTCCCCCAAAGGACCTCAACACTCTCTTTGCACCAGTGAATTATCCATTTTGTTCCATCTTTTCCAGATTTCTGAACTTTATGCTGCATTGACTCTGGCCAAGGCTGTGAATTCTAGGTATTGCTAATCACACCCAGGAATATTTTCCTGATCTCTCTCCTAACCCCAACCCATCTCCTTATTGATGAAAGGAGATTAGACATAGCAAAACTAACTGGAATTTTTACGGCCAAAGTACCTAACCCCATCCTTTGAGACACTGGTAACTTTGTCTCATCTAATTCCATTTCTATGTAAAAAGAGCTTGCATACCTATTAAGGTATAAATATAATTGTGCGCCTCACTTTTTCAGTTAATATCATACCTTAAGTGCTTTCTATTTTGCCTTAAAAGCTCTATTTTAATGACTACCTATGCCTCTATTAAAGTGGTTATAAAATTTTTACTTAACTATTTTCATAAGATTTGGTTTCCCAGCTAGAGAAATAACTCACTGGTTAGGAGGAGGCTGCTCTTGCAGAGAACCTGAGTTTTCTTCCCTGTTCCCATACCCGGTGGTTCACAACCACCTGTAATTGAAGTTACTCATGATCTGACACCTTCCTCTGGCGTCCATGGGAAGCTGCATGCATGTGCACCTGACTCACACATATGGGCGTAATTAAAAGTAAAATCATTTAAAACTAATATGTGGTCTTATTTTTTCTTTGTCAAAGTTTATTCTTTAACCGACATTCAACATATTGCAGAAACTTTTATCTCCTTAATTATCTCATAGTGATGTATTTCCATAAGTAGGTTTAGAGTTCAAAGGTATATGTGGTTTATGAGTTTCATATAGACAGGCTGCACTGGGTAAACCAAATATGAGCAAGGTTGCTGTAATCCTTTTCCTTTTAAGATACCACGGTCTTCATCATTAGTTTCATTTTATATTTGCTATTACTACTAAAGACAAATATGGTTCACTCTGTGTTTATGGAAGGAACTCTGGAAGAGGTTTACAAGGCCATGTCCTCCTAGAAGTCACTTCAAATCCTGCACTTAGTCAGCATGTTCTGTCCAAAAGTACCATACTGGCCAGGTATCATCTGTCCTCTGCCGAGTTGTTCTACTTCTTTCTCTGACCTCATCTTCCATGTGGTACCAACTTGCTGGCATCTCCCCTGGGCCATAAAACCTCAAATTCCTCAACCTTTTATTATCTAGAATCTCTCAGTTCAGCCTAAGATGTATCCACCAAGCCAATGGAGGCTGAAGGACCCCAGAGCCTAAAATTAAGAGACACAGCAGAAATGGAGAGCAGTTGGAAACACCATTTTGTGACAGGAGCTTATTCCTCAGCTGTCACAAACAGAAGTCACCAATAGCATGGTACGGATAGACACTGTTCAGAGAATTCTGCTGAAATACAAATTTCCTCTACGTTCTTATAAAGTTCTATTACTGAAGAAGGCCTGTATAAATCTCATTGTCGTAGTAATAAAGAACTACATGGACCAAATCTATAGCAGCCACCTGAGAGTTCTGACGGTGCTAATATGGAGCAACAGCAGCAACACCGAAGGCTACCACTTCCACAGCTCCCGAGTCCTGCCAGGTACCACTCTGCACAGCTCCCATACATGAAATAACTTAATCCTCTCAAAACCTTCTGAGTTAGCCATGATGATTAGCCCCATTTTGCAGTTGAAGAAGTCAAGTCACAAGAGCATCCGGAACTGGGTTCACTCACAGGATTCAGCACTGTGCTGTGTTAGCCACTGATGACTCTGTAGGGGGCCCAGCATTGAGCCCTAGGTATAGGAGAAAGGAGAGTGGGAGTGGGAGCAGACCTGCCTCAGATTCTGTGTTCTGTCTATGCACAGACTAGCTATATGGCTGGCTTTCTGGGCCAGGCCACTCTGGAAGGTCCCATGCCCATCATCAAGTGGGGTTCAGGCTTTCTTTCATCCTAAGGGGCAGGACTTACAAACACACTCACCTCCTACTTCTCTTTGTTGGTTAATATTAAGGTCAGAAGCAATGTGGCAGGATAATGGGTCTCAGTTAATGCTGCACACAGTATCACATTCTGCTGCTTCTAATGCTTCCTTAAAAATCCAACCCATTGGCATTAACAGAATGTTCTCATTCAAAATACATGAGACATACTCAGTGGCTTATGAACAGAAAATAAACATTGTGAAATGAGATCTGTGGCAGCAATGAGTCTACTCATCAATGGCCTCTACTCTTCTCCAACCTATCAGCGGCACTGTAGTTATTGCTAATTAATGACGAGTTCCAAGCAGTAGAAATGGCAGCTCTCTGATGTGAATGGCCACCACATAGACAAGAAGGAACACTAGCCTTGGAGGGAAGTCTGTATAAACTGGAGCAAGCCCTTTAGCATCTCTCAGCCTTCTTGATGGTATAAGTGAAGGGCTGGAGAGATGGCTCAGTGGTGAAGCGCACTTGCTGCTTGTTCCAGTTTGCTTTCTGTTGCTGTGGTAAACATCATGATCACAAGCAACTTAAGGAGGAAAAAAAGCTTATTTCAGCTTATACCTCCAGGTCACGTCTCATCATTGAGGCAAGTCAGAACCAGAGCTCAAGCAGGTACTGTTCTGAAAAATGCTGCTTATCAGCTTGCTCTCTGACTTGCTTAGCACCAAGCTTTCATACACAGCCCTGATGCACCCAAGTAGGGATTAGGAATGGTGCCACCCACAGTGGACTGAGCCTTTCTACATAAGTCATCAATCAAGAGAGCCTCTCACAAATATGTCCACAGGCCAATCTTATGTGGGCCATTCCACAGTATAGGTTCCCTCTTCCCAGGTGACTCTGGGTTAGGTCAAGTTTACAATAAAAATTAACCAGCACAGTGGTCTTGCAGAGGACCTGAGTTCATTCCAAATGTTCGTATTGGACTGTTCACAACCAGCTGTAACTCAAACTTGAGGGTTTCTAACACCCTCTTTTGGCCTACATGGACACCCAAATACAGTTGCACACAAAGAAAGGTATATACAGACATGTATACATAAAAAGAATATTTTTTCAAATATTAACCACTTAAAGTTCTTTTTTTTTTTTTGATACTTTATTTACAGTTCCAATGTTTCCCCCTTTCTAGGTCTCCTCTTTGGAGACCACCTATCCCCTTCTGTTCCCCCATCTCTATGAGGGAATTCCACCTTCCACCCACCCGCCCGCCCACTCCCATATTCCCACATTGACATTCCCCTTTACTGGGGTCTCTCCTCCCCCTGATGGCCAACAAGGCCCTCCTCTGCCACATATGTGGTCCGAAGCATGGGTCCCTCCATGTGTATTCTTTGGTTGGTGGTCCAGCCTCCAGGAGGACAGGGGGAGAGGAGGGCCTTCAGGCCATTTGACACTGTTGCTCCCTCCATGGGGTGACAGACTCCCTCAGCTCCTTCAGTCCCTTCTCCAACTCCTCCATCTGGGACCTCACTCTCAGTCCAGTGGTTACTGTAAAGTGAAACTTGGGTATTCCGAACGTTTCGGCTAATATCCACTTATCAGTGAGTACAGACCATGTTCGTTAAGTGGAAGACGTGGGTTCATAGAAACCTTGAATGTAGAAATCTGTACCAGATTTACTAACTACAACCTAGAAGCAGCTGGAATGTCCTTCAGAAGGTGAATGGATAAAGAAACTGATCTACCCAGACAGTAAATTATTTATTCAGTACTAAACCAGAAATGAGTTCCCAAGTCATGAAAAGCCATGGAGGAGACTGAAATGTAAATTACTAAGTAAAAGAAGCCGATCTGAAAGGCCTGCACACTATATGATGCCAATCCTATGGAAAAGACAAAACTATGCAAACAATCAAATGAATGATAGGTCCCTAGAGTTGGGGCAGAGGTAAGGTAAAAGAGAAAGCGCGTCAGGGTTTGGGGGCAGTGAGACTATCTGACTTGGTATTACAACGGTAAACAGTGTTGAACTATTTAAATGAAGTCTTTTAGTTCTAATTCATAGATATGAGAAAATTCTAACTAATAATATAGACAACGTACAGCATAGCTATATCTTCCAATTGAAACCTTCCATGTTGGAATGAGGAGAGGGGAAGCTGGTTAGGAGTCAGGAAGTAAATAAAACTTACTTTCATGTCTGAATAAAATATTCCATTTTAAAACTAAATGAAGTGAATGAAACTCACAAGTCTCAGGGAGCATCTGAAACTTACAAGATTCACAAGGTCCCTGCCCAAGATAACTTAGGCAGTAACAGCTGCTGGGTTGCTGAGACTCTTTGGTCAGGCAGAGCTGTCTGCAAATTGCAGAGTGCTGCAGGGGTGCAGCTTTCAAGAGTCACCAACCATGCTGAGATGTACTCTCCAGTATAAAGCTGACTTTGAGTCACCATGCTCCTGTAAGTAACCCCAATAAACATATTAATTTACTAAGCTACACTTAGTTACAATCAGAGCATTTGCCAACTCAAGAAGAGAAAGAATCTGTGCCAAAGGAAATAGATAAAACTATAAAAAGGAAAATATGACATTATTGTTCCTTCAGATTTATAGCTGTTAATAATTTCTCTGTTTGTGTCTTTTGCTACAAAACATTTAAAAATAGCATTATAGCCCTTGTTACTGTATCATTTTGAGTACAGTCAGTTAACAATTAAGAGGAAAGGAATTGATTAAATATAAGCAGGAAGAGATCTCTGAGAGCCGTGTTTTCAAGGTAAGAGCTGTGTTTAATCAAACCCTTGAAGCATGTTACAGAGTGAATGTCACATCATACCAGGTGGAGAGGTGCACCTGAGCAATGCAAAGACTGACGACCTAGTCAGGGTTTCTATTGCTGTGAAGAGACACCATTACCACAGCAACTCTTATGAAGAACAACACTTAATTAGGGCTTGCTTACAGTTTCAGAGGTTTAGTCCATGGTCGTCACAGCAGGAAGCATGGCAGCATGCAGGCAGACATGGTGCTGGAGAAGGAGCTGAGAGTTCTGTATCCAGATCAGCAGGCAGGAAGTCATGAACTTGAGCTTGAGCTCCTGAAACCTCAAGAGAAATACAATGAAAAATAATGAAAGGGATAATTTGAAAACAAACATGTCTGTTACAATTGAAAAATTGTAACCCCAAAACTTATAAGACAAGTAGAATATTGGGAAAACATTGTAATCTGTTTCATGGAGTGCTAACACACAGAAACCCTAAGGATTTCTCTTGCTAATTAGGAAGAGAGAACCATCCCATGAGATAAAGTGGTAGAGCAATAATTCACAAAGTAGGATATTCAGAGGTCTAATAAACACATTATATTTCTCTTTATTGTGATTAAAGACAGCAGAGCAATTAAAACAAGCACAAGTTTGTATTAATTTTATTGGCAGGGATGTTTAATATTCCATCCTGAGAAGAGCACAGGAAAATGAGCAGGTTCCCCACTCTCCTCAGGATTCTTTAGGTCCAGTGAGTGAAGGGAGTTTTGCAAAGGTGATATGAACCATTTTTAATGTGCCCCAGAAACATTCTCTTTGGAGTAAAAACTATAATAATACAATAATTCCAACAACAACAACAACAAAAAAAAAAAAAAAAAACCAAAAAAACTAAAAACAAAAAACGTGCAAAGCTTTTGCTTAAGAATTTTTCATAAAGTCAAATTGACCTAATAATCAACCATTAAATGGTAAGGAATTATTCCAGCACAACACGATTTGACTTTATAGAGGCAAATCTAAGCTACATGGCTACTGACAACAAGTAGAAATAGCCATGAAAGGACACTCATGAAAAGTTAGCTGTTAACAGTAAGTTCATATGCACACACAAGCCAGGCTTGGGTGGCACTACCCGTACTTGAGAAGACACATTTCTTCTGTCCTTTCTGGGAGTAGAATGCTGTCTCTTCTGTTTCCTTGGAGCTGGAGACATAAAAAGCTGGTGCCTAATTCTCTCCTCTCCTCTCCTCTCCTCTCCTCTCCTCTCCTCTCCTCTCCTCTCCTCTCCTCTCCTCTCCTCTCCCCTCCCCTCCCCTCCCCTCCCCTCCCCTCCCCTCTCCTCTCTGCTCCACTTCTCTCTTCTCCTCTTCTCTTCTGCAGTAATTGTGAAGACCATGGGAGCCAGACAACATGAGACAATGGGGTCTCTGGTATCATGATGGATGAATAGCTGTAAAGAGCAGAGTCTCTGCCAACCTGTGCTGGAAAAAAGGATTATGAACTAGGAATAAATCTTTTTTATTAAGCCACTGAGAATCCAGACTTAATTTATTGCTGTAGTAAAACTTAGCTAGTGTGAGTACCACACTATTTTAAAACACGAACTCACACCAAATGGGGAATATGAGTGTGTACAAGCATGCAAATGCATATGTTTGCTTAGCAAAATATCTGGAAAATGATCTTTTGAAAAACAAACTGTGACTTTCTCTGGCTGATGGATATTCATAATTGTAATTTTTATTCTGTACTCTTTTTCCTGAGTTTTCTACAATAAACATGTATTGCTCTCACACACAAGAAAACACTGAATCTATTTTCATCTCAGAAAATAAAAGGCACATTGATATTACCTCAGGGGAGAGATCTTGGATGTTGGAGGGCTTACACTATTTCAGCTGTTATTTGGTGAGGATAATCATCTTTTAAGCGTGCTCTTCTCAGTAAACAAGCATATCGTGTTTGGGTAGGAATGGTTTCCCTCTGGTCTAGCACTGAGAAGCCTACCGTTGAAATGGAGCATAAGATTGCCAAAGTGGATAGATGTCAAATGAGGCAGACCTAGAATGTCAGACCACAAAAAGAGAGACCAGGAAGGGGAGAAAGGAGAAGGGATGGAATGAAACCCTGAGGCCAACTGGCCCACAACACCCCACCTACATTCCATCATGTCCTGGGGGGGTCAATGTCCAGGGCTGGAAAGGCAATAGAGTGGTCAAAGTCTGTGAAATCAACAATATAATTCAGGATAAAGTTTGTATTTGTCCAAAGAGTATGATTCATGCTCTGGTGGAGTTTAAAAGAATGAAAAGGGGCAGGACTATCTTTCAAAATGGGAAATGAAAACAGAGACCTGGAAGCTCACACAGGAAGAGACCTCTACTTCCTGTCCCTTAGCCTGTGCTGTGGCTATCCCGGCTCCAGCATAGTCACTGTCGCTTTGCTCAGAGCTTCTCTAAGTAGGCCAGGGCTGAGATGGTTGGAAACACTGGACAAAAACTGAGCCTGGAAGAGGACTCGCAGATGAGGCCATGTGCAGCATTCAGTTGATTTTCCTGTACCACCTAGCAATTTCTAGAGACTTCCGGAATGTCCACACTAACATCTCATTTTCCACAGGTTGAGTAGTCAAATAAATAATCATCAACAGACGTTGAAGAGATAGAAGAGCATATACTGAGGACCCAAGTTCAGTTTCCAGCACCCATGACAGGTGGCTCTCAACTGCCTGTAAGTCCAGCTTCAGGAGCTCTGCCTTTCTCTTCTGGCATCCATGGGTACTTACCCTCATGTACACATACCTCAAGACAGATGCACATACATACACATAACTGAAAATAAGATAAATCTCTAAAAGCATCTATTAATAAAAGATCGTTGGAGGAAGTGGGGGGGAGGAGTAACGAAATCCATTTTGTGATGTGTTGCGATGTGTCTCAACTCCAAGCTGATGTGCCTGGTGCCCAGGGTGATGGGCAGAACTCTGAAAGCCACATTTCTGCTCTGCCAACTGCTTCTTACTTGTTCTAGTAAGAGGGGAATGAGAGGAGAGTTGCCAGATAAAATATAAGCACATCCAGGCCCCTGTAAACTGTTACGTCAGCATCGAATACTAGTTTTAGTGTCTGTACATCTCAAGCACTGCATGGGGTCGATCTATACTAAAAATGCCACCTGTAATTGAGTTAAAATTTAGGTTTAACTGGGCATCCTGTGTTTTTATTTCTATACCTTGCAACCATAAGAGAAGTTCTGACAGTGGCTTCCAGATCCCCTTCCCACCATAGCTGAACAGGGGGTTGCAGCGGAAGCTACTGTACTGGGAGGCCACTCCCACACCGTCCTTTCCTAACCCATCCTTATCAGTACACCGAGCGTGGGTGGGTCTCAGCTCAGCAGCGTGCTCTTCACAGAAGTCTGAGGGTTTGCTCCTAGATCATTCCAACTTTTTCCTATAACCCGACCATTAGTGATGGGAGCTGCATTCTGAATTCATTGAGCCTTGGTATACCAAAACCACAAGCAATTTCTTATACCTTTTGGTTCCTTAACAACCAAAGAGCAATTATTCACATTACATTTTCTCACTGAAAATTCACTGGTGGGTTTTTTTACATTTGCACTGGGCCAGCCTGATAAGGGCATCTGCAGCTAATTCTGGAAGCAAAAGGAGTGCCACGGGAGAAACAAAGGAGAGAGCTCCAGAAGGAAGACAGCAGGCTGGTGACATTACAAGGAGTGAAGAACACAGCAGAGAAGAAAAAGCTTTGGAAGATGAGAGTTAGAGGGCTTTATATACACAATGTTCATTCCCGACATGAGAATGAGAATGAATGTTCCAGAGACTGGTGTCCAGGTAACAAAGTGGTCATGTTAGAATGTGACAAGGGCTCAAGCAAAGAAACTGGCCTGAAAGAGAATCGTCCTAAGTAGAAAGATGAGCAATGGTGTCAATGTGGCTCTGCGGAGCATGAAGGGTAAACTCATCCCCTTTCTGTAAAAGCAAAGGCAGCTGCCTGGGAGAAAGACCATCCCCTGAGTCACCCAGAGAGGGCTGACCCGGAAACGTTTCAATGTGAATCGAAGGCCCCCTGTAATGGATCAGGGCCCAGAAAGAGGAGGAGGCATATGATGACTATTCTTGGTTGTCAACTTGACTATATCTAGAATTAACTAAAACTTAAAAATGGCTGGGCACCTGCGAGGGGCTTTGAGGTGGAAAGGCATATCTTTAATCCAAACCTTTTAAGGTGGGTCCACCTTTAATCTGAGCCACACCTTTTGCTGGCATAAATATATAAAGGACAAGGAAGAAGGAAGCTTATACTCTGCCTGTTTGGCCTGACTTCCCCTGGAAAGTTCATTTCTTTACTGGCATTAGAGCCTAATTATTTGGTATTCCAGAATATACTGAAGACCAGCTGAGATCTCCAGCCTTGTGAACTGAACAACTACTAGATTCTTGGAACTTCCCTTGGTAGACAATCATTGTGAGACTAGTTGGACCACAGCCTGTAAGCCATTCTAATAAATCCTCTGTGTGTGTGTGTGTGTGTGCGTGGGTGTGGGTGTGTGTGCGCACACCCCCCCACACACACACACACCCTGTATGTTCTATTCCTCTAGAGAACACTGACATCACACTGGTAGGCATTTGACAGCAGCTGATATGCAGACTTGAATGGAAGAGAATCACAGGGGGTGGAGCCAACCCAGAGGCAGGTAAATGGCAAATACAAAAGAGCAAAAGGCTTTTAGAAGGTGCAGGATACGGATGAGGGGAGGATAGCAGCGACTGTTGGGTTTGAACATAAATGGAGTTTCAGGCAGAGGGGTGGTACAGATCCTTCCTAGTGCCCCGGAAGTTTAAAATGGTCCTTCCCTCGGATATGGACAGGGTAATGGGAAAGCCCGTTATGCTACCTATTGCTCCCAACCTCCTACAAGTCAAATTTAATGACTCTAGCCTTTAGCAGGTGCGTGAGCACTCCTGTGAACAGAGAACAGCATCCTTCAAAGGGTTGTACTCATTATCTGTCACAGAGATAGCAAAGTCCTTATTGGCTTTAAACAACACTGATTCATCATTGTGTAACTCTAGATACCCAAAGTCAACATGGGTCTCACTGGGCTAAAATCAAGGTGCTGCCAAGGCTGCCTTCCTTGAGGACCTGCCTAGGTATTCCTCTAGGAATGCCTGCCTTCTGTTTTGCTAGTATCTGGAGGTAGCCTAGATTACAGGATCCAGCCCTGCATGGTTCTAAGCTCTTTTACCACACACTCTTCTATCAAGAAGCCTAGACTCCCTTTAGACATCCCTAATTCCCCATTGTTTTCATTGGTTTTTCTTTTCTTTTCTTTTCTTTTTTTTTAAATGTATTTATTTTATTTTATTTTTTTATTTTATTTTTGAGACTTTATTTACATTTCCAATGTTTCTCCTTTTCTGGGTCTCCTCTTTGGAAGCCCCCTATCCCCTCCCCATCCCTACCTCTGTGAGGGAATTCCACCTCCCACCCACCCGCCCACCCATGCCCCTATTCCCACCTTGACATTC
>CM052703.1:107683322-107701987 GCA_028551405.1 Uromys caudimaculatus
GCAGTTTTGTTGAGTATAGGCCTTTGTAGTAGGATCTGATGATTTTTTGAATTTCCTCAGAATCTGTTGTTATGTCTCCCTTTTCATTTCTAATTTTGTTAATTTGTATTCTGTCTCTGTGCCCTCTGGTTAGTCTGGCTAAGGGTTTTTCAATCTGATCAATCCCAACAAAACTCAGGATCACCCCTTTATTACCAGATTTATAACCAGTCTTTCATACAATGTAGCATAGTTACATTAGCTTCCTGGGAACATCTGGGAATTAGAAAGTCTGCATTTTGGTTGGATACTATACTGCCTGTCATAGGGACTACAACAGAGTGTCGTGGTGTCAGTTCCTTAACTGTGAAATGTGAAGAGAAATGGCTTTCCTGTTTAAATTCCCTAAGGTGTCTGCAATTGTCATCAGATGGTCCACTTGAGCTCTAGTAAGGATGACAATGGCTGTGGAGGAGCTAGTTTAGGTGTCCCTTCCCTCTATACTAAAGGCAAGTCACCTTGAAGGGAACAGAAGGGACAAGAGGGCATTGAGCCCAATGTAACAAGAATCTATTACACTTGGAAATTAACCATTAGCCCTGGGATTCCGGAAAATGGTACATGATAGGCAGGGAAGGTTTGGGGGAAAATGGTGCTGCTGATAGAAACTGCCCTGACCCTTCTGCTTTGTTCTGGGCTGTGGTGACACCAGGGCCTTCTAGAGATCTCTCGCCTAAGGACAGACACTCCTCCATGGAGAAACAGCCAAAAACGAAAGTCAAGGGCAAGATGGTACCTCAGACACTATACTAACTTGGCAGCCAGGATTTTTGTTCTAGAACATCTGCCAAATTGTCCAGCAGGAAAGGTTTACTGAATATGCTAAACTTGAAAATGACATGTCTACTTGCTCACAGACCCTCTATCTAACTGACTATGATGCAACAAAGTCAGATGTCTGAGTACTAACTTCCCACCCCAAGGAATCAAGGAACACTGAGAGTAGCGCCAGAGAAACATCTAGAGGGAGGCCTGGTGGACAAACTGCACCCTAGCCATGCATGTCTAAGTCACCATTCACTTCTTCCTACATTAGGTTTATTTCACCCATGGTGAGCCATCAAGGCATGTGAAGGGCACTGCCAGCACATATGTGCATACATGCATGCACACACTCATATACGCATGCATACACGAATGCATGTTCATGGCAAACTCATCACCCTCCGTCCTAACTCATCACGCTTTCTGCTGCATAGCATTTTCACGCAGAGCATCATCTCCAGCTGTTTCTGTTCTTGTCTATTGTCACACCACACCCTTATTTTTCAAATGAAGAAGCGATCTCCAGAGATTACGTGACCTAATGGTAATGAGTGAACTCTATGAGCTGTCCGATGTGGTTGTCTTTGGGATGTGGTGAAGATGGCTAGCCTCTGTCCTCACAGGACACCAATTCAGGGAGAACTCTGGCTATGAGGTAAGTAGTAAGGAAGTGAAAGTGAATGCATTCCATGCAGCAGTGGAGAGATAACGTTCAGGGGGCTGGAGGGAATAACGTTCTTGGACAGTGGCAGTGTCCACAGGGCTGGGCTCCAAGGGAAGCAAAAGAGAGAGAGAGAGGAGGAAGAACGGAGGTGGAAGGGGAGGAACGGGGATGGAAAAACCAGTTTGGCTTTGAGAACAACGAGTCTGCAGTGATGGTTAGTCCTAGTTGCCAACCTGGTCGGATTGGGCAATGTCTAGGGCATGACTTCAGAGGAATGACATTGGGAGGAGAGAGAAAACTTGCCACTAATGGGGCTGGCACATTCCTGTGGTACAAAGAAGTGTGAGGAAGGCAGTAACCTTACCTCTAAGCCTTTCTCTTTCCTGAGTAAGGTTGTCCCTTGTGGCTGCCATTGCTCATTGATATCATATCCCAGATGCTTCCGTTTTTCGATGGGGACTCGGTATCAGTGACTCCCTGGGACTCTCCAAGCACTCAGTACCAGACATCCTATATGAGCTTTCCTTCTTACTGTGTCAAAATACCCACCACAAGCAACCTAAGGACAGAGTTACCTCAGAGCAGGGAAGGCGCCATGGCTAGAGTGGAGCCACCTGTGGTCACAAGAGCAGGTATCAGCAGCTTCTCATGTGGCACTAACTTTGAGCTGGAATCACAGAAGTGAGTATAATTTTTGTTAGGTCCAGTACCCAGACACCCACTTCTGCTAGCTGGACCACACATCTCAAAAGTTCTACACCTTCCCCAAACAGTAGGCTGGAGATCAAGTGTTCAAACATATCAGCCTGAAGGGGACTGAACCATCATGGGCACCTGACTGTTTTCTCTGCCTCTCTACCATGTAAGTAGCTACTATTAGATTATCCAGCCTTTATCATATAATCTGAGTCAACAACTCCTTTGTATGACATATATTATATTAGTTTTGTTCCTCAAACTATGGCATATGACCCTGCATGGGATCACATAACTGAATATACAGGCAGTCATAAAATCTTCAACAATAGGTTTCTAAGCATACATCCACTAAGACTTAACTCAAAAGCAAATGTATAATGAATCTGAGGTATCTCTAACTGTGTCTAGCCAGGTTGCATTGCACAACTTGGCTATGAAGCTAATTCTTAATGCACAACATGCAGACAATGCTCTGTGCATACCATCACGCCACACAGCACGAGCAAATGCTGTTCCAAACACCTCAGTTCAGATTCAAAACCACTATATGTTATGAATTACACTGTTTTAACTGTACAAGCTTGTCTGCTTTTATAGAAACATGATGGTTTAATTATAACCACTTTGAGCTCATCATGCCCTTGAGACAAGAGGCTAAAAAACAGTAACAGTGTTACCAGGGTGACTGATTAGACTTCCAAGGGAAAATTGGAACGGTGTTCTACAGTAGAGGTAAGCGGAAGTGTGTCTGGAGCATAAGAAAAATCCCTTAGCGCATCTCCTCTTATCTTCCCATGGTTAATGACCATGGGAAATGACGATAGAATCCAGGCAGAGTGAGAAATGGCTCAAATCCTTCAGGAATGAAGGTATCTGTTCCCTTTCTAGGTAAAGAGCAAGACCTACTGAAGGTAGTGGGACTATAGGATGGCTAGACGGCAGCTGTAAATCCTAGGTCTGACCATATGCCAGTTACAGAAACGGACTATAACTGTCATGAATGTGCCTTTCCCCTTTTGTTAATATATATCATACATAGTTAACATTTCTGTTAGTGTAATATATCCCAGAAGCTCATATTTTAGAATGCTTAGTCACCACGGAGTGGAACTATTTGAAAAGGATTAGAAGAATTAGGAAGTGTGTCCTTGTTAGAGTAGGTGTGGCCTTAGTGGAGGAAATGTATCTCTAGGGATAGGTTTCGAGGTTTCAAAAGCCTATACCAAGCCCAGCTTCTGCCCCACCCCCATCTCTGTCTGTCTCTCTATCTCTCATCTCTCATCTCTCCCTCTACCTCTACCTCTACCTCTATCTCTATCTTCATGCTACCTTCTGAAACCTATTCTGGAGAAAAGATTAATATAGTTCCTTTATAAATGGAATGGTTATGTTGTGTTGTGTAAAATTATGATGATTTTACTGTATTTATTTGGAAATTAAGTATGCTATAGGAGATGTGGTTGAATGTCTGGTAGACTCATAATGTCTAGATTTGATGTTAATTTGACTAGATTAAGAGTGCCTTAATTAGAATTTCTATAACTATGAAGAAACGCCATGACGAAGGCAACTCACAGCAGAAAGCATTTAGTTGGAGCTGGCTTACAGTTTAGTCCATTATCATCATGGCGGGATCATAGCAATATGAGTAGTGCTGGAGCAGTGGGAAGCTGCATCCTGATCCCCAGGCCAAGAGAAAAATGCTGGGCTTGATGTGAATTTTGTTGACCCTGTAAGCCCCGCCCAGTAACCCACTTCTCTGACAAGGCCACACCCACTCCAATAAGACCAGACCTTCTAATGGTTCTAATTCTTCACAAGTAGTTCCATTCCCTGGTAACTAAGCACTCAAATATATGAGCTTATGGGCAGCATTATTTTATTTTATTTATTTATTTACTTTTATTTTTGGATATTTACTTCATTTACATTTCAAATGTTTCCCCCTTTGGAAACTCCCATCCCATCCCCCTCCCACTTCCTCTATGAGGATGCTCCCCCACCCACCCAGCCACTCCCGTCTTCCTTCCCTAACATTCCCCTACACTGGGGCCTCTAACACCCTCAGGCCCAAGGACCTCTCCTCCCCCTGATGGCCAACAAGGCCCTCCTCTGCCACATATGTGACCAACACCATCGGTCCCTCCATGTGTATTCTTTGGTTAGTGGTCCAGTCTCCAGGAGCTCCGGGGGTTCTGGCCAGTTGACACTGTTGTTCCCTCCATGGAGCTGCAAACTCCCTCAGCTCCTCTGTCCCTTCTCCAGCTCCTCCATCTGGAGCCCCAAGCTCAGTCCAAAGGTTGGCTGCAAGCATCCACCTCTGTATTTGTCAGGCTCTGCCTGAGCCTCTCTGGAGACAGCTCATCATGCTTCCATCAGCAAGCACTTCCCAGCATCCACAAGGACATTTGGGTTTGGTGGCTATATATGGGATATATTCCCAGGTGGGGCAGTCTCTGGATGGCCTTTCCTTGAGTCTCTGCTCCACACTTTGTCTCCATATTTCCTCCTGTGAGTATTTTATTCACCCTTCTAAGAAACACTGAAGCATTCACATTTTGGTCTTCCTTCTTCTTAGGCTTCATATGGTCTGTGAATTGAACCTTGGGTATTCCGAACTTTTGGGCTAATAGCCACTTATCAGTGAGTACATACCATGTTTATTCTTTTGTGACTGAGTTACCTCACTCAGGATGATATTTTCAAGTTCCATCCATTTGCCTGCAAATTTCATTAAGTCATTGTTTTTAATAGCTGAGTAGTACTTCGTTGTGTAAATGTACATTTTCTGTATCCATTCCTCTGTTGAAGGACATCTTGGTTGTTTCCAGCTTCTGGTTATTATAAATATGGCTGCTATAAACATAGTGGAGCATGTGTCCTTATTACATGTTGGAGCATCTTCTGGGTATATGCCCAGGAGAGTGGTATAGCTGGGTCCTCAGGTATGTCCAATTTTCCGAGGATCCACCAAACTGTACCAGCTTGCAATCCCACCAACAACGGAGTGTCCCTTTCTCCACATCCTCACCAGCATCTGCTGTCACCTGAGTTTTTGATCTTAGCCATTCTGACTGGTGTGAGGTGGAATCTCAGGGTTGTTTTGATTTGCATTTCCCTGATGACTAAAGATGTTGAACATTTCTTTAGATGCTTCTCAGCCATTTGAGTTTCCTCAGTTGAGAATTCTCTGTTTAGCTCTGTTCCCCATTTTTTAAACAGGGTTATTTGGTTCTTTGGAGTCTAACTTCTTGAGTTCTTTGTATATATTGGATATTAGCCCTCTATCAGATGTAGGATTGGTAAAGATCTTTTCCTAATCTGTTGGTTGCTGTTTTGTCCAATTGACAGTGTCCTTTATGGGCAGCATTCTTATTCAAACCACTACATAGAGTTTTTAAAGGAGATATGAGACTGGTGAAACATACGTGTATGTCTGCAGATGTGTTCCTGGGGAGAATTGACACATGAGATGGTGACTGAGACAGAAAATGTCCTGGTTGGCTTTAACTGTCAGCTTGACACAGCCTAGACTCATCTGAGAAGGGAGGCCCATTTAAGGGGTTGCTCAGATCAGATTGGCCTGTAAGCATTTTTGTGTGAGATTCTTTTGGTTGTAATTGCCGTAGAAGGGCCCAGTCCACTGTGGGTAGCACTATTCCCTGTGCAGGAAATCCTAGACTGTATATAAAACAAACAAACAAACAAAAACCTGAGCCTCTGAGTGAGCCAGAAAGCAGAGTTTCTCTGTGATTTCTATGTCATGTTCCTACTTGTGCTCCTGCCCAGACTCCCTTCAGTGATGAACCATAACCTATAAGATACAATCAACCCTTTCCTCCCTTTGCTACCTTGGGTCAGTGTTTTTATCACAGAAAGAGAAATGAAGCAAGAATAGAAATGTTCTCCTTCAGTGTGGGAAGCATCTTCCAACTGGCAGCAGGCAGCTCAGATAAAAAGAAGTCTGAGAAAAAGCAGTCTGCTTGTCTGCCAGCCCTTTCTTCCTGAGAGAGCATGTCTACCACAGCTGCCCCCACCCATAGGCATCACACTCCCACTCCTTTCAACGGGCATTGTTAAAGTTCTTTCATATATTACATCCTGACAACAGTTTCCCCTCCCCCTCTTCTTCCAGTCCCTCCTCTCCAATTCCCTTCTCCTCATATCCACTCCTCTTCCTTTTCCCTTCAACAAAGTGCAGACTTCCCAGAGCTATTGACTTAACTCGGCCTATCAAAGTTACAATAAGACTAGGCACGTCCCCTCATATTAGGGTTGGGTGAGGTAACCCAATAGGAGGGAAAGGGTCCCAAAAGCAGACCAAAGAATCAGACACAGTCCCCACTTCCACTGTTAGGAGTTCCACAAGAACACCAAGCTACACAACTGTAACATGTAAGCAGAGGACCTAGGTCAGTCCCATATAGGCTCCCTGATTATAGGTTCAGTCTCTATAAGCCACTATGATCTCTGGTTCATTGCTTCTGTGAGCTATTTTCTTGTGGTGTCGTTGACCACTCTGGTTTCTACAATCCTTCCTCACCCTCTTCCACAGGATTTCCCAAGTTCTGCCTAATGTTTGACTGTGGGTGTCGACATCTGCTCCTATCAGATGCCGAATAAAGTCTCTCTGATGACAATTATGCTAGACTTTAGGCTCTACAAATACAGCCGAGTAAGCAGAATACCATCAGGAGTTATTTCATTGCCATTTTGTTGTTGGGGGGGTTGTTTTTGTTTTTGTTTGTTTTGTTTATTTGTTTGTTTGTCATGTTTGATTCTTTCCGAGGTCTCTGGGCTTTCTATACCCTCGTTCCTGACCCTCCAGGCAATGTCAGGCATGGGCTTCCTCTTGTGCCATGGGTCTTAAGTTGGACTAGCCATTGCTTGGCTACTCCCACAAGTTTTACACCACCTTTACCCCAGCACATCTTGCTGGCAGTACAAACTATAGGACAAAGGTTTTGTGGCTGGGTTGGTGTCCCAATCCCGCCACTGGAAGACTTGCTTGCTTACAGAGGATGGCTGGCTCAGGCTCTGTATTCCTCCTTATTAGGAGTCTTCGATAGGGTCACCATCTTAGGTTTCTGGAAGTCTACATTGCATTAGGTTTCTCGCTTGTCCCCAAGATGTCCCCCAATTCCGCTTGTCTCTCCAAGTAATCTCCCCTACATCCTCCCCTCCCCTGAACCATCCTGTGCCCATCCCCACCTGCTCCCAGTCCGCCTGCAAATCCTTTTCTAGTTCCTCTTTCCAGGGAGATTCCTTTGTCTCCTTTGAGCCTTCCTTGTTCTTAGCTTCTCTGGGTCTGTGGATTGTAACATGGTTATCCTTTATTTTACAGCTAATGTCCACTTATACGTAAATACATACCATGTTTGTCTTTCTGGGTCTGGGTTACCTCACCCAGAATATTTTTTTTTTTACTTTCAATCCATTTGTCTTAAAACTTCATGATCTTATTTTATTTTAAAGCTGGGTAATGTTCCATTGTGTAAAGATGCCACATTTTCTTTATCCATTCTTTGAGGGGCATCTAGGTTGTTTACAGTTTTTTGGCTATTATGAATTAAGCTGCTATGAACATGGTTGAGCAAGTGTCCTGTGGTATGGTGGAGCATCCTTTGGGTTATATATCCAAGAGTGGAATATTTGGGTTTTGAGGTAGATCAATTCCCAAATTTTTTGAGAAACCACCATATTGATTAACAAAGTGACTGAACAAATTTGCACTCTGACCTGCAATGGAGGAGGAGTGTTTCCCTTGCTCCACATCCTCACCACTATGTGCTGTCATTTGTGGTTTTGATCTTAGCCATTCTGACAGGTATAAGGTAGAATCTCAGTTCAGTTTGAATTGCATTTCCCGGATGAGTAAGGATGTTAAGCATTTCTTTAAGTGTTTCTTGGCCATTTGAGATTCTTTCATTGAGAGTTCTCTGTTTAGATCTGTACTCCATTTTTAATTGGCTTGTTTGATTTGTCAATGTTTCTTGAGCTCTTTATATATTTTGGATATAAGCCCTCTGTCAATTCTTACCAGTGACTCATTAAGAAAATTCCAGGACTTCAGGGGTGGATTAGGGCTAATGAAAGATTCAGCTTCCAGAATTGGACAGATACTTGTTTCTCTACTTTTATAGAATGCATATGGACATTATTGGCTTAGCCAGACCCTGCTCCAACAACTAATGCAGTAACCCCCCCCCCCTTTATAATGTGTGTGGTGTCTGGTGTATATGTGGTGTATGGTGTGTGTGTGTGTGTGTGTGTGTGTGTGTGTGTGTTCGTTCATGTTCCTGCTTGTGTCCCCTTGTCCCTCTTCTTCCCCTCTTTTGGTTTTGCCTCTAGAGACCCCTGCTTAACACAGATGTGTAAATTTGAGCGGCAGACCAAGGAAAAAGAACCGACTGTACTCAGGAATCACTTCTGGGCACTCAGTATCAAGTGTGTTCCTGAAGTCTTCCCAATTTTCATAAGTCATTTCCCACCCAGAGACATAGCCTCTTTTTTACTTCAACTGGCTAGAGTCACCTGAACACTGTAAGAGCTAATAATGTTACCTGTTAACAAAAGCAGAAGGGCCGCCACCTGTAAATCCAAAGCAAGGGTGGTATGGGAAGCCCAACACCATAAAGTACCTCTTGCCTCAGACATATTTCCTTACACAGTGAAAGAGGCTTTGCAGGTGGGATTAAATGTTCTCCTTAGATGTGTGAGTTCACAATGTAATCACAGGCTCTTTGTCAGAGTCAGAGACGGACGTATCACAGCAGGAGTAGTGGTCAGAGTAGTATATGAACAAACCTAGACAGGCAAGAAGCTTCCAGAGGAAGAGGCAGGCAAACAGTTTCCCTGTGGTACCCTCCAGAGGGCACACGGCCCTGTAAATCACCTGTAAGACTCACATCAGATTCCAGAATCCAGGACTATGGTGTAAAAACTCATCATTGCTTTAAACCTCTAAGTCTGTGGCAATGTGTGACTGGGATAGAAATCTGATAAGGGTGAGGATAAGAACCAGCCCTAAACCTACTGACAAACAGTCACCATACCCATGTGTGCTGCTGTCCTGGGGCTGTGATAACAAATTACAGCATGCTGGTGGGGAGATGAGTAGAGATTTAAACTAAAGTATGTTCTGGAAGACAAGAAAAACTTGAATATTCGAAAGAGCCACAACCTTTGGAAGTGAGGAACCTTTGTTCATTGGTTCTTTGGCTTTTAGTGACTCTTGGCAGGCCCGAGGAACACCAGAGATGGTAGAACTAATTAGGTCTCCTATATGACAAACACAAGCAAACCTCAGTCTGAAGAACTTCTCATAAATGGTTACAGTAAAGAAAACTCAAAATTAAGTGCCCCCAATTAGAAATAAAATGCAAATATATGATCATATAACTGGGACTTCCCAAGAGGAAAAACCAGAGTCAGCTACTGTGTCATTGCCATCAATTTCTTCTCTCTGTGTCCTATCTTCTCAGTAAATATCTGCTCTGCCATCTCCTCGCTGGGGATCTCAAATGCATTCTCTTACTCAAAGAAATCTTTTAGTCATACTGTGTCTCAGTTCATGAGCTCCATTCATGGCCTGCCCTGGTGAGAAAGAGCAGCAGAGTAGAAGGAAGGGAGAATGGGGGGCAGGGGTATGGGGTCTGAGAACAAGGTCCTTTGGAATGCTCTGCTCCCTCTCCTGCTTAACCCTCAAGAATGGTTCCATCAATACCCAGGACTTCTTGAGAATCCAGCAGAGACCTTGGGAAACTTGGGAATTCCTCCCATTGAAGAGCTAACAAAAGACCTGGCGAAAGTAGATGTCATGTGCTATTTTTCTCTTTCAAACAAAATTAACTAACTTGTAATAAAAATACTAACAGATTGGTGGAGGCCAGGAACAGAAAGGATGGGAAACTGGGAATGACTGCAGGGTAGCAGGGGCTTTCCTCTGAGGGGGCTGAAAATGTTCTGGAATTAGACAGTGATGGTTGTGGCCTTGCACTGTGAAGATATTAAGTTGTACTCTTTCTAATACAGTGTTAAACATCAAGAATACAAATTTTATTTTTATGTACACATCACTTTTAATAATAATATATTTAATTAGAATAGAAGAGTCAACCACGAACATTTGGAAAGGAACCATGAAGTGCTCTGGGTACAGTGTCTCTCTCTACAGAGCCTGCTCCATCCCACAGAGAGCAGTAGTAGTCATGCTTTCTGTGAGTCGGAGGCTCCATCCTGAAAGATGGAAAGCATACAGATGATCAAAGTGGTGGATTACAGCCTACTGAGATGGCTCACACAGCCAAGCAGCCCACAGCAGCCCTTCTTGTAGGTCTAGGAACTACAGGAACCTACGCAGACCCTCATGGTAGAACTATGTCGCCCAGAAAGCTCTTGGACTCTGCATCCTGGCCTTGTGTCCATTCACAGCCAAGTCGTAAGGGTCAGTCAGAAAACATGGAACCAGATGACTGAATCTGCAGGGTTTGCTGTGAACAAGAGGTAAAAAATTGTGCCTTGTGCCCTCATCTCTGCAGAAATGACTTGAGGTCAGGTGCCCTGCCCAAGCTGCTCTGACAGGAGGGTGTCTGCTCTCTGGAGGCTCACAATGTTGGCCAGACAATCAGTGCTGATAGTTAGGAGCACCAAAACTTCCAGGCATCTCCTCAGTGCTTAGTATGTCCAGTAGGTCACCACTTCTGGGAAGATACACCCTAACTAATCTTCTCTCTGCAGAGGAAGAAAGAGGGCCTCAAGTCATTAATATCTCTGTCCTGTGTGCCACATACATTGGAGTGTCAGAGGTGGATAGTTCTGACTCCAGACACTGCAGCGAATGACAGGAGCATGGGAAAGGAGGTCAACAGCTTCCATGGGGAGATAACATGTTTTTACACAGTGTCCCCTAGAGGAAGAAAAGGCTTTGCCTTTGTGGCCTTCAAATGGATTCACAGCTTCTGCTCAGTAAAGGTGCTGGATGTGTGGGTTTAAAGAAGCAGGTCTCCATTTTGCTCCAGGAAAAATGAATCACCAAAGCAGTGAGACCTAGAAAGCTAAAACCCAGGCTAGGCACTTGTGCCAAATGGCCCTGATGGGATGTTCTAGAATCTGGAACTGGTATTCTCCAATTCTCGGCAATGTTGGGCTAGGCATTGTTGTGCTCCTTGTTTTTTAGTGGAGAAGAAAGGCAGATACAAGCTCTGGAGGAGAGGATGAGGGTGAAGACAGAGAAGCAAAATTAAGAACTGTTGGATATGATGCTACTCTTCTCCTACTCCGTATCAAATACCAGACCGGGACAACATAAGATTCCGTTTGCTTCCTGGTTTCAGGTTTTAGTTCATAGTGATAGGGAAGGTATGGAGAAGCAGTTCAGTCCATAACAGCAGTGCCTGGAGAATTATCTATTTACATTGTGATAGACAATGTAAATAGACAAGAAAGCAGAGAAGAGCCAGGACCAGGGATTAGGGGTAACCTTCAAAAGCACCCCCCTAGTGACTTTCTTCAACCATCTAGACCTCAACTTCAGAAAGGTCAGCATTTTCTAAAGTATCACTACCAGCTGGAAAATAGGTGTTCAAAGCAGGAGCCAATGGGTGACATTTCAGATTCAAAATAGAATTCAGCCCCTAGCCTCGAGTAATTATGATCATTTAATAATGCAAAATCTATTTAGTCTAACTTCAAAAGTATCCTTTCTCTTAACAGTTATAATATTGATCAACAGGCCAAAGTTCAGAGTCCCTTCAGAGACTCAAGCCAAACTCATCTGTTGCATCTGGAAACAAAATTACATCATTCTAATATACAGTGGCACACAGTTCTCATTTCTCTTCCAAAAGGGAAGAAAGGAGGCATAGAAGGAAGGAACAGTGTGGTGTAGCCAGCTGGTCTCTCCAGATTGGACATAATTATCACTGTTTTGAAGCTGCACAGCTGCTAAATGTGTATAAGACACTCAAGACATCAAACCCATTAATATTTTCCCATGGAGGGAGGGAGTGGCTCACAAGACTAATGAGAGTCACGAGGTTCGTGAGATTCACGAGGTTCGTGAGATTCACGAGGCTCATAAGATTCTCTCAAGGCCTTCACCAGACTGTCATCAATCAAGTCATCTGTGAGGACTTGCAGTCCTTCATGGAGTTATTGGAGAGAGACACAAATTGTAAGCCTTCCCTTCTCCTCAAGGTTCCAATTGTAGGGGGTGGTTCTGATGCTAAGACCCTGTTCCCCAATTGGTTCTTGATTGATCAATAAAGATATCAGCACCAATAACTGAGGACGGGGCTGGACACTCAGAGCTGCATGAAAAGGAGGCAGGAGAGGCAGGAGATAAAGCCAACCAGCCATGTGAGTTTTCGGTTGGAGTGGTCAACGGCCATTTTATTCGATTATGACTGGGGTCTCAGGGGAGGTTTAGGAGTCCCTAGTAATTGAGTTAGCAAAGGCATTTTAAGATTAACTGGCTCGTGTATGTGTGTGTGTGTGTGTGTGTGTATGTGTGTGTGTGTGTGTGTGTGTGTGTGTGTGTGTGTATCTCATGAATTCCTGAAGCACATTCAGGAATGTGCTTCCTACGGTCCCCGTGTAAAGCAGGCAGCTCCTTTTTAGGGAAACTAATCTCTTTATCAACTACAACTTCTTTGTTTCCAAATTTGTGCATTTTCTTTTCTACCTAAATTCCATATTTTTTTTTTTTTTTTACATTTGTGCACTTTGGTTTTTACTACCAATTCTTACTGTAAGACTGGCCAAAACTGAAAGCAATAACCATGCCACTGCTTGAATGCAGTGAATATGCTTGAATATCTTGACATTTGTTCTCCCAAATAAATCAGCCTATTCACTTTTAACTTTGCTTCACTCAAATTTCCAGAACAAGAGGAAAATATAATTTTTCTGCCACAATATAACATGAATTTCCCCTAGTCTAATTGTTGACAGAGTGCTTGCCTCTATCTGAAAGCTCTTCAGCAGGCGCCTTATCAACAGTATTTATTTTAAAAATTATTATTTGTATTTTAGTGCACATGTGTGCATGCCACATTTCTGTGGGTACCAACAGAGAACAGGAGAGGGTCTTGCACGCTGTGGAACTATAATTAAGGATGGTCATCTGCTGCCTGACATGAGTGTTGAGAATTAACTCAGGCTGTCTGAAAGAGTAGCAAGTGCTCTCAACTGAGCCATCTCTCCAGCTCTACCAAATGGTATTTCTCTCAGTGTTCTGGTCTCCTAAACTCTGTCTAGAATCACTCACTGAGCTATGCTCACAACTTTCTGGGGATTCTCACTCTGTCTTCAAACTTTTCCAACCCACCCCCCTCCCCACCCCCAAACCTCTAACAAAAGCCCAAGAACTTCATGGTCAGATTTAATCACAATGAAGACCCTGCTTTTCTGGTATCAACTTTGCATATTGTTTACTTTGCCAGAATAATCTAAGTGAGGAAAGATTCTGGTTCTTTGTTTCAAAGGGTTTCATCCATTGTGGCAGGGGAGGCATAGATTTCATGGCACCAGGGCTGTGTGGTAGAAGCTGCTCCCATTCTGGTGGATCAGGCAGCAGAGACCTGGTCTGATCTTCAAGTAGTTTGTTCACCATGCTCTGCTTCCACCATCTCTCAAAGGTTCCAACACCTTCCAATTCTTGCCACCAGCTGGGGAGCAAACATCAAAGCGTGAGCCTATTAGGGATTTCAGATTCAAATCACCAGGATCTGCTTTAAAATAAATACTTCTTATATTGCTTTAGATGAAATTTTATTTTCTGTACTTCATATCAAACTGCAGTCACTGTACAGGAAACTTTATAAATTGTCAGTGTACACCTTGGAGCTATCACAGACTGAATCTCTTCATAGAATAAGATTCTGGCTCACCAAGGGCACAAAGGGCATATCTATCCCTTCCAGGTTGTGGTCCTATGAAATATTATGATCTTGAACTCTTATAACACAGATGAGTCCTGTGAGACTCTCAACCACACATAAACTGAATCACACAGCTATTACAGCTGCTTTTCAACTTACAGTGGGGTTACACCCCAACCAAACCAATATAAGCTACAAATATCATACACCAGAAGGCACTGAGCTCCCCAAGTCTACCAAACATCCTAGCATAGCAACACCTACACTGTAGAGTCTATTGGTTCATTGTCTCCCAGCTGTGTGGCTGGCTCGAAGCTGTGGCTACTGCTGCCTGGATTCAAGACAGAGAATCTGATTAGCTACTGAAAGCCTGGGAAAATAAAAATTCAAACCTGGAAGTGAAATCTCTGCTAAATGGGCACCACTCTCTTATCACTGCCAAAGGCGAACAATTGTAAGTCAAGCTACTGTACATCTTGGCAGCTGTCCCTACTCTTTCCTGCTTCATAACTTTTGCCCAACAATCTCTCTCTGTGTTCATATTGTCACATGAGACTTACTTAAAGTTTGCTCATTTTGCAATTGTGTGGTATTTGTTTTCTTCTATGAATATATCACCCGTCTATTCTAATGTTGAGGATATTTGGGTACTTTCCAGTTTGGTGGTATTGTAAATACTACAGACTTCATGACACAAGTTTTGCTGTGAACTTTATGTGAACTTTTTAAAGCCATGGTATGGTCTATTCTTAAGAAGGTTAGGCTCAAAATAAAAAAAAAAGCAATAAAACCCCAAATTTCCATAAATGGAGTAACTAATTACTCATTGTGATATTCTCAGGGCACAGTGCTATATATTACATCATATCATAATATAAGATGATGAGCTCAGAGGATGCGGTTTCCCTTTGCTACCTCTTCCCTGGGACTAGGATGGCCAAGGTCATGTTGCATCCAGGCAGCCATATTCTCCCCATGCTAAGCAACTACTAGCTTGTGCTCGATACGTGATAAAGTCTCTCAACAAAGACAATCAGAAAGTCTAGGGTTGGAGAGAATCACACCAGAGAGCCGGCAGTGATGCTGGCTTTCACTTAGATGCTCTGATCTAATGAAGTGGTCTTCTATTTTGATCTAAGCCAATGTTCATGCTACTGAGGAAAGACTTTCTGAGGTAAACAAGGACAAATTGTCAGGAGTAGAGATGGATGGAGATTAAGATGAAAAAGCTAAAAGAAAAAGAATATGTGCAGGTTGGAGACACTTCAGTCAATAAAGTGCTTGAGTTCACGCATGAGGACTTGAGTTCAATCCTAACCTCATGCAAAAAAAAAAAAAAGCAGGTGTAATGGTACAGCCCTGGGGAGATGAAGATGGGACCAGGGGGTGGGGGTGGGGTTCCTGAAACTTGCTGGCCAGCCATCGCCATCGGAGCTGAATCTGAAAGCCACTGGCTAATGAATTAGTTTTGGGAATACAGGGGTTGTCTGTTGAGTGTTGGTCTGGGGCTGCTATGTATTCAAATGCTAAATACTGGCCCCCTAAGATCTGGTTGCCCCCATGACCCACAGATCCTCATGTAGCTCCCCAACTTACAGTTATTGGTTAAAATAAAGGGGCTACAGCCAATTACTTGGGAGAATAGAAAAGGCAGAATTTTAGTTACAAGGCTTGGGGTCACAGGTAAAGACCAAGAGGAAGGAGGAGATGAAAGGAGAGGGGAGGAGAGGGGAGGAGGAGAAAGACAGAGAGAACAGGAGCTCTCCATTAGATGTGATGGACCAGGAGCATATAAAAGACTGAAGTGTCCCCCAGGACAGCCTGCCAGAGCAGAAGGGACCCTATGATATTTAGACAGCAAGTATTTGGGGAACACAGCTGGGAATTAACAGTCTAGTGAATACAGATATAGATTAGGGATAATCTTCCAGCAACTGTGCAAGAGCTGATCAAATAATCCATAGGACTCTAACATAAATAATATAGGTTATTGGGGGCTGGCAGCCATATTAATAACTAATAGAATTTATTAAATTCCATTAACAATTGACTTCTAACCTACACACACACACACATATGCATATAAATGAGAAATGGAGAAGAGAGAAACAGGAAGACAGAAGAGAGGCAAATAAACATTAATTGAACTCAATAGAGGTATCATATGCTGAAGACTGAAGATTTGACTAGTTGATTCTAAATTCACTGAGTGCGGTTTGCATGCCTAGTAAGAATGAGTCTAAGTCTACCATCCATCGGTCCATATAAAGGAAAAAGTTCATGAGGACAGTTCCTACTTCATATGAACCAACATGTCTTCATTTCACTTTTTCTATTAAAGAATCCCACAAGGTTCATAACAGAGTTCTGCAGTATAAATGAAAATTGAGTTTCCAAATCAAAAGCTGGCAGAGGAAGTCTATAAGGTTTGAAAAACAAAAGTTGAAAAGTGCCCTGAATGTCTCAGAGCTCTGAGAAAATTCACATTAATATTGATGGCTTTTCAATAAATGCGGGGAAAGGAAATATCCCTCCCAAAGGAAGTAAACAGAATTGCTTTCTTTCGGATAATTTTCCACATTTCCTCCGAAGTTTCCATAATTGACTTCCATCCACCTTTGAGAAGAAAATAAATAGAATCACTTTCCAGGAGTGAGTCTCAATAAACATTTCCACAGGAGAAGCAATTGGCACTGTCAGCCTGGTGACCACGGGGAGGATTCCTGAGGCTTCAGTGAAGATCAGTTTCTCTTGAGACAGAGCAGAGCCCCCCAGGAGCACGATCCACACAGGGCTACAGGCTTCCTTTTCTTTTCCAGGAAAGACAAATGATAAACTATGAAAAAGAGCAGCCCTCCTCCCTGTCAGTGGCTGGGTAGAAGTTCTCCGGAGACCTGAACTGACTACTTTTCAGTTTAACTGCAGTTAGGTTTGCATGTTTGTTTTCTATCTGTTCCCCCAGACTCCTAGCTCGAGAGTTTCTCTCTCTTGTCAGGATGGGGAGAGGTGGTGGTGGGGTGCAGATAGAGAAGGGAACAGCATGGCACAAATGATCTGATCAGGAAATGGAACAAACAGGGGTCCTAATCAGGGAGAGAGAAGGGAGATAAATACATAAGAAGGAAAGAAGAGAGAAAAATAATAGCAAGAATGTCTAGAAAAGTCATAAGGAATCATAATATCAACTATCTACCCAGAAAATACCTATAAGGCACACAAGACTATATAAATAAGCATATATAGTTTAAATGAAGTTGTCTCATCTGGACTGACAATGCTTCCTCCAAGAGCCAAAGAGCATGTAACAAAAATCTGAATGCCAGACATGAGAAGCCACACTTCAGTTGTTGGTCAGGGTTGTCCAGGAGACTCCCAAAACATTACAGACTATTACATTTGCCCTAGGTTGCCCCACGAAGGAGAAAGGTAAATCCCTATTGTAAAATTGCATGGCCTGTCAGATGGAGGCCCAGAGGTTCCACAGCTGGAACAAATGAAAGGCTCCTCTTGGAGGACTAGCTTTCGTGGTACCAGGAGGCACCGTGCAAGCTTCCAAAGGAAGAAAACAATCAATAGTCCGACTTAGCTAAAATATCTATGAATCACAACAATGACCAGTGTGCCACCATAACCATAAGGTGCAATAGTGGCACACATGCCTTTGCTGGCATACATATCAATTAAGTCTGGAATTAAAACTCACTTAATGAGAGGGAAATTATGCCTGATACCGGAAACATAGTGAACTACCAAGAGCTGTTGAAGTCATGGATCTTGGAGGAGCCTCTACAACTAAAACATCATTAAACAAGCATAATCCCTAACTGCATTGTAAACATTTGTCTGCATACTCACAGAGAAGTATATTTCTCACCTTTCACCAAGAAAAATTCTCTTTGCAACAGTCAGAGACCATTAAAGAAAACCACGACTAATAAAAATTCAGTGTTTAGAGCCCAACCCCAATGGATATACCCACAAAACAACCTCAGCATCTAAACCTCAAGAAGCATCGAGATAAAGGAGATGGAATGATTACAAGATAATCATGGAATTCGCTGTGCTATTGTATCTCCTGATAATGTCAGAATCCACAGCCACTTAAACATTCGATGAACAGCAGTAGACCTGCTAAAGTGGTTGGGGGTGGGAGTGAGGGAGCCCACTAGGCTCCACCCTATACAACTAAGGAAGGCTCAGAGCATTCTGGCTGAGACATACAGGCTTCCCCAGGGAAGAACACACTAATTGGTTACCTAATAGAAAATGGTCAGCCATAAACCATACATACGAGTAAATTATAGAGGCCGAGCAGGTTATAGTTAAGAATGAAACATGTAATACACGCAGATATGTGTAATAACAATTAATGGGGAAAAAAAAGGCCATAAATTTGAAAGAGAGCAGAGAGAGTATGTGGCAGGTCTTGGAGGGAGGAGGGGCACATGATAAAATTATATTATAATCTGAAAAATAAAAGAAATAATCTTTTTTTTCTTTTTTTTATTTATTTTTTGATACTTTATTTACATTTCCAATGTTTCCCCTTTTCTGGGTCTCCCCCTTGGAAACCCCCTATCCCCTCCACATCCCCGCCTCTATGAAGGAATTCCACC
>CM052703.1:107702487-107754314 GCA_028551405.1 Uromys caudimaculatus
TGCTATGGAGCCCTGTGGCCCAAGCTGAGGTTCCTGGCCGCCGGCGGAAGTTGCTGTCCCTCAATCTCTGTGGCCCGCGGAAACTGGGCGGAATCAGTGAGCTCTGGGGCTTTTCCGTGTTCCTGGGAGAGAAAATTTTCTCCCGGAGCTTCTTGACTATGGAATCCTAGTGTCCCAGGCAAAAGTTTCCTGCCTCAGCCGCCCGCTGTTGGGATCCAGGGGGGTTTCTAAGCCCTCCTACCTCGGTCCCTGTGTCTCGCAGGTTCGGGGCAGTTCCTGGTGAGCTGTGGGGCGTGACTTTGGCCCTCTCCCAGCTTTTCCAAGCTCCTGAGAGGGATCTTTGTCCCGGCGCTAATTTGCTATGGAGCCCTGTTGCCCAAGCTGAGGTTCCCGGCCGCCCAGAAATAATCTTTTTAAAAAGGATAAATAGTAAAGAAAAATAAAGTACAAGATAAGGAAGTCTAATATAACAAAAAGCAAAATACATAGTCAAAAGGAAGAGAGGGCTAGCAAGTTGGCTAAGTAGGTAAAGGGGCTTGCTGACAAGCCTGGTGACCCGAGTTCAATCCTCAGAATCCACATAGTAGAAGGGGAGAACTGACTTCTATGAGTTTCTTCACACTTTAGATGTGTGTGTCTGTGTTCCTCCCCCCCAACATACAATAAATGAATAATTGTTTTAAAAAAAAAACAGAAAGCTTTAAAAAATATGTTTGTAAGAAGAAGCAGAGCTCTGGAATGTGCCTTTTTGCTATTCTAAATACATTTTCTAAACAGAATTAAATAGTACATAAAAGTATAAAAAATTATTCTTAAAACAAAGAAATATAGCATAGGCAGTTCTTCAGGATCTATGAGAAATTGGTCCCGAAGCCCCAAGGGGATGCTTAAGCCTCTTATGGAAATTGCTGTATCGTTTGCATATAACCCACACACATCACCCCTCCCCACCCTTTAACTCATGTCTAGATTAACGCCAGTGCCTGCTAGGATATACATTCTACGCGTGTGGAGAGAATATTACATTTATTAGGAATAAGAAGAAAAATATGTACATACTGAGCAAAGACAAAGTTTTTAGCAAGTACTTTTTGGCCCACAGATGCAGAGTCCATGGTACACAAGAAGACAGACACATTCATAGCCAAGTCTACCATGAGATGAACATGTTTGCCCCACACCACCTGGCCTGGGCTGCTGCAGGTCCAAAGCAACAAATCCAAATGATTGGTGCTGAAACCTCTGAAACGTGAGCTGAACCAAGCGTCTACTCCTTAAAAGGTGTTTGTCTCGAGTGTCTGTTAAAGCAATGGGAAGCAGAAAAGAATGTGAGCAGACAGTTTCATATACACGCTCACATTAAAAGGGGTGTGTATGCGTGCTGAAACAAAAAACCTATGCCACAGTCTCAGCCACCCACTAGTGATGGCATAGCCACAGGAAAGCAACGTCAAGTTGGCAGTGCTCACGTATACCAGACACAGGCAAGAAGGTTAAGAACGGCTTTACAAACAGTAATGGCATTCACAAGCTTACTCATCATTTGCCTTAGCGGGTTTGATGGACTCAAACAAGCAGGAACTTTTGAAAGGATTAGATAGGGAAGGTGTGAGCCACATTATCAAGTGAGTAAAAGAGTCCAGATACAGCTGCTTGTGTGGCACAGCTGAGGTAGGGGAAGGTGATTGCTGTTTCCTTCTTGTTTTCAGGAGACTTATATGCAACCACAGACCACAGAGAAGGTGATGGGGGTGGGGGTGGAGGTGGGGGTGGAGGTGGGGGTGGGGGTGGAGGTGGGGGTGGAGGTGGGAGTGGCAGAAGGAAGATATGAAGGACTGGAAACATGGAAAGAGTGAAATGGAAGTAGCTGCAATCTACCTGACAGAAAGAATGGAAGTGAAGTTTTCCTCAGAGCTAAGACTGAGGGGAAAGGCTAATGTAGAGGAAGGAGGGAAGTTAAGCATGATCCTGCTGATTGCCAACCAGAAGACAGAGCTGTCTGCTGAGAGTGTCATGCAAGGTGTGCTGGCTCGTTTTATATCAACTTGACACTTGCTAGAGTACTGGAGAGGAGGGAGCCTCAATTGAGATCAGGCTATAAGCAGGCCTATAGAGCCTTTTCTTAATCAGTGAATGATGTAGGAGGGCCTACCCCAATGTGGATGGGGCCATCCTTGAGCTGGTAGTCCTGGGTTCTATAAGAAAGCAGGCTGAGCAAACCATAGGGAGCAAGCCAGTAAGCAGCACTCCTTCATGGCCTCTGCTTCAGTTCCTGCCTTGTATTCCTGCCTTGACTTCCTTTGATGATTGGCTGTGATGTGGAAGTGTAAGCAAAATAAATCCTTTCCTCCCCAAGTTGTTTATGGTCATGATTTTATTACAGCCATAAAACACCTAACTAAGACAACCAACCCCCCCCCCCCAGCCTCACTAACAGTGCAGACATCAAAGCATTCCTGATAATGAGGCTGAATAGGCTGAACAATTCATACCTGTAATGTGGATCTAAGTTTTGGCTAAGGCCAAAGATAGTATAACGTTTTGTAAGGAGATTGGAATTCAAGAATATGTCCTAAAAATGGCAAGAGTTCCGGGGGGTATAACATATGGAGCAGAGGGATCCTTGGTGAACATAAGATGGAAACACTGACCAAATGGTCTCGGATTTTGGAGGGGAACTAGGAATGGATGGCATAAGCAAATCCCATCGATACAAAGGTGTACTAGCTAGTTTTGTGTGTCAACTTGACACAAGCTGAAGTTATCACAGAGAAAAGAGTTTCAGCTGAGAAAATGCCTCCATGAGATCCAGCAGTAAGGCATTTTCTCAATTAGTGATCAAGGGGGGAGGGCCTCTTGTGAGTGGTACCATCTGTGGGCTGGTAGCCTTGGGTTCTATAAGAAAGCAGGCTGAGCAAGCCAGGAGAAGCAAGCAAGCCAGTAAGTTACATCCCTCCATGGCCTCTGCATCAGCTCCTGCTCCTTGACCTGCTTGAGTTCCAGTCCTGACTTCCTTTCGTGATGAACAGCAATTAGAAGTGTAAGCTCAATAAACCCTTTCCTCCCCAAGTTGCATCTTGGTCATGACGTTTGTGCAGGAATAGAAATCCTGACTAAGACAAAAGGTAAACATGATTCAAAGGCTGTGTTGGAAAGGCCTGAGACACTGTGATCCCTCGGTAGCTACTCAATAGGTATTTCCAGACTAAGCCATCTACATGGGTGTTTGGACTAGTTTCTTAGATACTTCTCTGAATGCTCAGCTGCATCTCCGATCTGCTTCCAACCCCTATAGGCCCAACCAGAATTATTTTCCTAAAATATAGATTCTGGATTCATGAATCACTGTTTAGAATGTGTCCTTATCACATCCAGGATACATGTAAAAACATCAGTCTGTCCCTGAAACCTCGGGATAATGTGGAGCCACACAACCGTCCAGCCTGGTCTCTCCTGTATCTCATTCATGCCAGTCACTTTAGAGTGCCTGCCCTGGGGATGGGGAGAGACTTGGAAAACGCAAAGACAGCTTCCACGTATTGGAATCCTGCGTCCATCCCCTTCGCTCACTGAAGAACCTTACTACAGTTAGGTAGCCAGTATAAGCCATTCCATACACTGAAGATGACATCAAGCTTCCTGAGTGTTACTGACTGCGTGCACCGCAGGTGCTCGCGTGCCTAGGAGACTGTCCCCTTGCTCTCTGCTGAATGCGGTCTTCCTACTCTGCCCATCTCACACCAACATTACCTCCTCTTTGAAGTTCTCCATTCCCTTGGTTTCATATGAGCCAAGGTAAAATTAATCACTGCCTTTGTGCTCCCAGGAGATTCATTTGGTCCCAATTAGAGCAATATTAGCATGGTGTTTGAAGTAATTCCTTACCACAGCTTTCTGAGCACAAAGCAGTAGTAGACTTGTCCTTTTACTAAGGGCCACGGGCTAATTCAAGCTTTGCAGCCTTTGATGTACAAATAATGAAAAGAGAGGGTACATTCTTAATCAGAAATAAAGAAACATCACTTGCTACATCTCTAAGGGAAAAAAAAAAAACACATGCTTTTGTCACTGATAATAAAAAGCCCAATTACTGTCTTATTTAAAACATCTACATCTCAAGGGTTTAAACAGTGCTTAGGACCTGGTCATTTCTCCATAAAGATCTTCTAATCAGGTGGGATGGAACAAAGTCATCTTTCTGGGGATAAAGCTGTCCCCATCCACCATCCAAGTTTCATTATCGCAAAGTACATCTATTTTGAAAGAAAATTCTAAAGTGAACTTCTCATAATATGAACAGCTAAGATGCATTTTAATGAGCAGCAGAAAGCTTATAATATCCCACGGTACTAGCTGGCAATATGTCCCTTTTCTTGCCAGTAATATTTTCAATGAGGAAAGCATCTACAAGTATTTCTAGCTTCCTTCATGTTATTAAAAGTACCCGTGTAACCTAGCAACCACCAAGATACAGATATTAAAACAGACACTTCATGATATATTCCAGTACTTTGCCATCCATTTAGCATAAACGTCTACATTCTAATAATTACTCGCTCCTTATTTATGGGAATAATTCTATGTCATTTCCCCCCACTGTCTTTTCCAAATCCCCTTCCCGTTCCCTTAATATTTGACTTATCTGCTCAGAGGTGAAGTGAGGGGAAGATGAAGTCAGCTCAAAAACAAGCAAGTGTGGAAGGGCGTGTCCTGGCGGGTCAGGGGAAAGTGGTTGGAGAGCACAGCCCACCCAGTCTGACTGTAGCGCCTAGACCTCGTCCTTTAGACATGACTAGACGGTTCCCTTTGCAGTGGACAGGTGCCTCATTGGGTGAAAGCTTTACATCATTTTGCAGTCACTGAGGCCACTGTGATGAACGCCTTCTGTCTACTTGCAGCCTCATAATCTCTCCATTGAAGTATCAGAAACTGGCTAAAGCTGTCATGTGACCAACTGTAAACCAATGCAACAAATCTGTGCACTTTATGTGCTCAGGGTGGAAGGGTTGGTGCCCTGGCTTGGGGAGGCAGAAGAGAGCGATGGAAGTGGAGTTAAGGTTAGCTGAAGGGAAGAAGAATGTCACCTCCTAGGGGCTGTGGTCCTTGGAGACAGAGATGGAAGCAAATCCTTCCAGGGACAGGAACTCATCTCCAAGGGCAAAGTGCTTGCACCTGTGTACAAAGCTGAGCACGGTGGTAACAGCATGTATTGATAATCCCAGCACTCAGGAGATGAAGAAAGAAGGGTCCCTAGAGCTTCCTGGCCACTGACTCAGTGGGCTCCAGGTTCAGTGAGAAACTGTGGCTTCCAAAACAAGGTAGAAAGAGAGATTGAGGACGAGATCCAATGTTGACCTCTGACCTCTGCATGTATTCGCATGTGTATGCTGCCTATACTACTACTGCACACACACAAAATAATCTAATTTTAGTTTAGTTTACTTTGATTAAACTCCTTCCACCACACTTGTTCTGGCTACTGGGGAATAAAATACAAATTTAATAGCAAGAAGAAACTCAAACCCAGAAAATCAGGGTCCCATGAGATGTCTTAGAGTATGGAGGTGCTTGCCCCAAGCCTCATGACCTGAGTTTGATCTCTATGCCTCACATGGTGCAAGGAGAGCATAACTTAAGACTCTCAAAATTCATTCTCTGACTTCCACAAGTGTGTCACAGCACTAGCACATCAACACACCCACGTACACACACACAAACACATATGTGTGCATACACACAAACACACATGCACATGCACAAACAGACAAACGCAGGCACATACTCACATACACGAATGAGTGTGCGTGCACACACACACACACACACACACACACACACAAATAAAGTTTTTGAAAAATAAGAAAATCACAATTGTGATGAGATTAACAAAAGAACGCACATGAAGAATAGAGAAAAAGGAAGTGCTTACTCCAAGCCTCAGGCAGGGTGGCTTCTAAGGGGAAGTGATGTATTATGGCGATAGTGACTAAAGATGGCCGATGTGATCAGCAAATACACTGCCTTCTGGTCCCTGTTTTCTGTATAGCCAAGGAAGATAAACTTAAAAGAAATGTACAGAGCCTTGAGTAAGCCTAAAGGAGCCGTGAGTGTGATGCAGCTGCTAAAGAGAACAGGAGGCGTCTCCTCCAGCACCTCTGCAGGAAGAGTCTAGCCTCCTACTTCACTCCAGGGCTACAGGTTAAGAAGCACACAATAACAAATGATGAAGTATCAGAAGGTGGAAGACCTCGGAGCTCCTCATGCAGGCGGTGTCTCGGAAGTGACTCAGGCAGGGGATGGAGGTAAAGGACGATCATTCCTGAGTAGGCATATGACCCCTTTCCAAAACCCACCACATCAGCTGGATCACAAAATCAGTACCACATCCTGGGCACCGGGTGTTTTTGTGACTTCCAAATGAAGTCATGGAAGTCCTGGCGGTGGACTGGGCACAGGATTCAGTTCTTGGATTCACTTAAGGCTTCCATGTTGGTGTTTCTTGACTCCCTTGCCTGCCTCTCTTTCTTAGCTCTCTCTCTCATCTGTTCAGAATCCTTGAGCTGAAGGAGAAGATGGACAGAGTGGCAGTGACCAGCCCGGCTGAGACTTAGGAGGAGGGCACAGTATGCAACATGACTTTCCCACAAATCTTTCCACCCTGTGACTGGCAAGCAACTGGGATCCTGGATGTTTCTGAAATGACTCTGCCTATTAGACCATCTGCCCTGCGTGCAGGATCAGATCCATTGTGCTGACAGCATTGGCTCATTCCCTAGAGAGTAGGTGGATCAATACCCAGGAAATACAGGAGGGGGGGGCAAAGAGACTTTTCACTGGGGCTAAAGATGGGAGGATATTTCATCATGGAAGAAACATAAGACATAGTAAACTCATGGGGTGGCATAAAGGAAGACTTCAAACTGTTGAGGCAAAGTAGAAGCCACAGAGAAAACTAGGAAAGAGATAGAAGCAAGGGCCGTGAGCTTGAGTGTAACAATATCACAGAGGGTAAATGTCGGCACTAGGTTTGGAAAGATGTGGAGCGATCGTTGTGAAGGCCTGGTGGTGTTCAAAGTTGCCTCTCATAAACCTGTGGTGCATATGCTTAGCTGACAGACTCGAGACGACATTAGTATGCACCTGAGAAGCTAGGAATCCTTCTCCACAATGCCAGTCCATCACCTCCATTTAGCTTCTCCTAACAACGTCTTACAGAAGTGACAAGGACAATATGTGTACATGTAAGTCTTGCTGCCACATGCTCTTACTGTGGTGGCTGTCACCAGCTGCTGCACAGATAGCTCAAGGGAGTGAGTTCTGGAAGGATTTTTGAGAATAAACGGTTGCTGAGAGAGTTTAGTGGCTCCCTATGGGTTTGACATAATCTGTATGGAGACTTGTAATGGGACGCCCATTGAGAATGATATTGAAAGGCTAGGGTGTATCAACAACCACCACGTGGACAACACCATGGTGAGAGACATGACAGGATTCTTGAAACGTGTGCATAACCTTTCCTCAGCCAGAATCCTCTAGAGTGGAGGCTCTCAGATGTGTTGTTCCTCCACTACTGTAAAGCATAGATGACCAGGCTCATCCCCAGAGTTTCAGACTGGCAAGTATGAGAGTCTATGCTGAAAATTTGCATTTCTAATGAATTACCCAATGGTGCTGATGTAACTTCTCAGAAAACAAACAAACAAACAACGTTGGTTCCTGGTTCCAAATATCTTTTCAAGCATACTTTTTCTAGGCAGCAGAAACTGACTAATTTAAAAAAAAAAAAAAAAAAATGTTTACTTGAAGTTTCTCTGAGGCAAAGAAAGGATTAAGGTTCAAGCACAATGGGAGATGATCCCAGAACAGCATGGAATGGAAATAAAGAGGAGTAGTGAGGGGAAGGAATTGGGAAAACATAAAAAAGGAGGCCCATAAATCCAGTTACCACTGTGGCTTTCTAAAGCTTCATAGGTGGCTCTGGGCAACAGTGAGAAACCAAGTGCCTCCATGTGAATCTCTCTGGAAGTGGTCATGAGGGAGTATTACACACTAAGTTTCACTGACCATTGAGAGCTATCCTGGGGATGTTGGCTGCTTAGCATGTCCATCTGAACAGTGACTAGCCGAGAGCTCTGGACCGTCGTGGTCTATTGAGAGATTAAGACACCCTTGCCCCGCCCCAATATACAGCATCAAGCATGGCACCAAAGAAGTGATTGTTTGCAAACAAACACAAGAACTTTTTTGTTGGCTTGCCTTGAGAACCTGGACACTCTTTCAGGCAGAAACTCATTGGCTTCTATGTCCACAAATCATTGTGTTTAGGTTAAATAACTAGAACAATCTGTTCTCTGATGATAGATGCAAACTAGAGGGTTAAAGAAATACAAACGGGTTATTTGAAAGATAAAGACCCCCACAGTCACCCTTCCCTAAATGTTTCTATGCAATATAAGTTCCTGCCTACACCCTCTGCCAAGCCCCACTCTGAATGTGTTGGCTCAGCTCCAGTCTTCTCTCCCACAACACTAACCTCAGGACCCTCACATGAAGATCCAGCCAGTCTCCTATTTCAGCAACATCTCATATCTCCTGATAAAACCCAGATCCCTGGGATCACACTCATCTTCTCCTTTCCAATTGCATGACTCCTCTGCACTTACAGGAAGTTGAAGCAAGTTGAGGATGTAGGTTCAGCTGTTGTCTAGGAATCTTTGCACATTCTGTCCTGGCCTAGAACTCCTGTGCTCACCATGAGCACAGTCAGACAGCTACCAACTAGGAATCTGGAAGATCAGTCAGCTTGCCTGATATTGCTCTATTTTAAGGCAATGGTTTTTATAAACACCTAATTGCTTAATTGTTTGATTTTTCTCAAGTCTGTTGTCAAGGGGCTTTTAAAAAAATCCTTCTTTATTGAGAGTGCCACCTAGTGACTCTGCTACATAAAAATCCTCCCAGCGGACCTATGGTTCTGACCACATATGTGGCAGAGGATGGCCTCGTTGGACATCAGGGAGAGAGGAGAGGCCATTGGGCCTGAGGGCGTTAGAGGCCCCAGTAAAGGGGAATGTCAAGGTGGGAATATGGGAATGGGTGGGTGGGTGGGTGGGAGGTGGAATTCCCCCATAGAGGCGGGGAGGGGGAGGGGATAGGGGGTTTCCAAGGAGGAGACCTAGAAAAGGGGAAACATTGGAAATGTAAATAAAGTATCAAAAAAAATTATCTACATCAAAAAAAAGAAAGAAAGAAAAAGCACAAAAAAAAAAAAAGTCCTCCCAGCTGACTAGCATCCTCTGCCATGTCACATGAGTGCGTCCAGTTGGTACTGATCAACTGACCCGGCAACAGCCATGTTGGTAGCTGCATGCCTCCTACAGACAGCTCAGCTTCCCTTGTCTGCTTCTATTTTTATTAGCAAAGGAGGAAAAATAGCATCACTGGAGTTTTATAATTGGAAACATGACCTATATATTCTTGGCTGCCCCAACCTTTCCTAGAAGAGGCAAAAAAATGAAATGTAATTGCAGAAACAACAGCTTTCTGATCTGTGTGCTTCGCACTAATACCTCCAGGTTAATTAAGGACAAAAGAAATGTGGTTGACGGGGAAACAATGTGGGTCAGAGGCAGAAAAGTTGGATTCTAGAAGTACAAGGCTTCCAAGAGGAAACTGAAGAACAGGCAGCGTGCCTGCAGCAGTCACGGGAGTTTTAAATAGCTGGCTCTACTTAAGTTGCAGGGTTAACCTTCTGAACTCAGCATGGGAAGGGGCAGCTCTGTGAGGCCTGGAAAGCCAGCTCAACTGTTTTAATCCAACCCTTGATAGATGAAGATCCCAGCACCTGCTCGGGTGACCTTAAGCAGAGAACTTAATGACAAAGCTTCTAAACAACAGCTCTGGGGTAGGGAAAAGGCCCAAGTACAGTCAACAGATAAGTGACCTTTTCTTCTTCCTGCTCTGTCCTGTTCCTCTCTGTCTTTCCCTGTGGACTCTAATGTGGTGGCACAGCCCCAGAGGACTCCTGAGCTGTTGAAAATATCATCTGGTAAAAGTGAGATGTGTTTCACCCTGGCTCCAGGGTCCCCGGCACAATGAGTTTCTGAAGGCGAGAATGCTCTAAGCTGAGAGTTTCCTCTGAGACCCCCAGGTACCTGGGATTCAGCCTGCCTCCTAGCACTACCCAGTTAGATTGGAACTGGTTCACTAACCATGGAAGATAAGCTATGCAGAGTCCTAGCCTGTCCCAGTTGGAGAGAGGTATTGAGGGAGATATGGCCAGACCTGACACCAGGAGCAGCCAGCTAGCAAGCCGCTCACAGGTCTCTGACTGCTGGTCTCTCTTGGAGACAGTTCTTTGCTATCTCTTCTTTCTGTGGGATTCTTACAGATTCTACATCCAACCCTACCTGACCACCTCAGCAGTCTTAGAAATGTCACTCTCCGAGTTTGCCATTGCTTCAGGGAAGCGAGCACGGTGACTTCCTGGATTTGCCGCTATAATTCTTCACTCTCTGCTCTTGTCACAGAGCCTATTAGTGACTTTCTTTAGCCCTAAGGCAAAAATAAACCTGCCACGAAAGTAGATCATTGACCTTAGTTGTAAGGTGACTGACTGGGAAGAAGGACAAAGGTGGCAGCTGCTAATGGCCATCGTCTCTACTGTCACCCTTCCCAAGCCTCTGATCTGCTTGCAGCATGGTCCATGATGCCTTCCTGACTTCTAGGGATTCCGGTGGAGCTGCCAATCAACTGTCCTGCTCCGTGCCCACAGAGCTGGGGGCACAGAGCACACAATTAACCGAGCTTGGACTTCTGCATAGCATACCCCATAGCGAACCAATCCAGAGATGACACAGATAGACAATCTGCTAATCTTTCCTTTGCATGTGGAGAATCCTCGGTATTGTAAGCACATGGCTAAGGATCATTTCCTCAGCAACATGGAGGAAAGGAATGGAAAAGAAAGGCAAGCGCAGACAGGCAAACAGTCAGAGGAGTGATGCTCTTCTCTTCTGCTGCCTAGACCCCTGCACCTCCCATGTCCTTCTCATTACGTCTCCCTCTGTCCCAGCTTCACTTTTACTTTGCTCTTCTCAGCTAGTGCAATGGAGCTGTTGGTTTCCTCTCTCTGAGAGGATCCAGAGTCGTACAGACTCCTTGCTTAGTTCTAAGACCTCCATCTGTGTGGCAGCCCTCAGTAGTTTTCATTGCCTTGATTTTCCTCACAGCACAAATCTCCACTGCTTGGTCTTCCTGCTAGCTCTCATGTACCTAAGGGTCTTCATTAACTTTCAAGTTCTCTTGACCCTCTTTCAAAAATAGTTTCAGGAACATGTGTGTGCATGTGCATGCATACATGTGTGTTGAACGCATGTGTGTGTGTTTACATATGTGTATACATGTGTAGTACATGCATGTAGAGGCTGAAGGTTGACATCAAGAATCCTCGATTGCTCTCCACCCTATTTTTTCTTGTACTGGAAATAATTTCATACAATATATTACAATCACTGTTCCCCTCCCCTAATCTCTCTCCCCCCACCCTTACAAAAAAAAAAACATTAAAAACCACAAGATTAAAAACCATAATATACAAGCAAAGGACTAATAAGAAAAAAAAAACCCAAACAAAGCACTATGAGACCAAAAAAATGTACAAAAATAGCATTGCATTCATTTTGTGCTAGCCATCTACTGCTAGGTGCCCCACCCTTACTACTGCTGGGTGCCCCACCCTCACGTGTGGTTTATATGCCCAGTGAGACTTGATGGGAGAAAACCAAGTTCTCCTTTGCAAGCAGATGACAATTGGAGACAGACATTTGGTTAGGGTGGGAGCCTATGTCCACTTCTTAACCCTCTTAGTGCTGGGACTATTTCTGCCTTGAATCTGCACAGACTCTGCTTGCTCCCACAGTCTCTGTAAGTTAATAAATGCATCAGTCCTGTTGTGTGTAGAAGGCCTTATTTTCCTTAGTGCTTTTCCCATTGACTCTTCCAGTCCTTCTGCCTTCTTCCCCACAGGGTTCCATGAGCTCTGGGAGTGGGTGTAATGGAGATATTCTGTCTAGGATCCAGTCTTTCCAGGTCTCCCACTCTCTACACATTATCTAGCTGTGGGTCTGTCTGTTATTTTCTATCTACTGTAAGAAGAAGCTTCTCTGATGATAGCTGAGCAAGACACTGATCTACAGTATAGCAAAATGTCTTTAGAAATTATTTTATTTGTGTGTTCCTTTAGCAGAACAATAGTATTTGGGTTTCCCCTAATCTATGGCCTATCAAGTCTCAGGTTCTTGACCACCCAAGCATTCTTAAGCATGAGCTCCATCTCATAGAATGGATCTGAAATCAGATAGTGGTTGGTTACTCCCACAATGCTTTGCCACTATTCCATCAGTGTATTATACAAGCAAGTCACAATTGTAAATCACAGTTTTGGTAGCTGGGTTGGTGGTTACCTTTCTCCTCTGGTAGCATATGGAGTATCTTCTAGTGTCCTGAACACCAGTCAGTAGGGATGAAGGCTCTAGTTAGGCACCAGTCCTACCTCTCCATGCTCAATGAAATATATTGTCTTTGGCAATAGGGACTTATTAAAAGTTTGTGGGGAAAGCAACCAACAGCTTTGACAATAGCTTGAGTTGTTTGGGGGTTTCAGTTTCCACCTTGTTTTTGAGACAGTCTCTCACTGAACCAGAGCTCACTGATTAGACAAGATTAAAGATTAGCTGCCCAGTAAGTGGGATCCAGGGATCCCACTGTCTCTTCTTCCCCACTAGTGGGATTATAGGAGCACACCAGAGGGCATGGCTTTTTATACATCTGGGACCCAAACCCAGATTCTCATCTTTGTATGGCAGTAACTCACCAAAAAACCCACTCTTTTGGTTTGTGTCTTGATCTAATACAGCTCTTCAGACAGCAACTTCTGACCATGATCAGTTAGACCAGTGTTTCTCAGCCTTCCTAATACCGAGACCCTTTAATAAGTTCTTCATATTGTGGTGACCCCAAACTATAAAATATTTCATTGCTACTTCATAACAGTAATTTTTCTCCTATTATGAATCATAATAAAAATATCCGATATTCAGAATATCTGATATGTAACCATCAGAGGGGGTCATGACCCACAGATTGAGAACTGCTGAGCTAGACTAACCAAGGCTACTAATCTCATAGTCACCTCTGTGAGTGGCTTCCTCTGCACATTATAAGGAGAGTAGCAGAGACATACTGCATGTACATTGTTCATGCTAGCAACTGAGACTCATTTAGTCCACTCAGATCTATTTTTGTAGAGGTCCCGCTATTATGGACTGTGAGAAGATCCTGCACTTTTTAGAACCCTAAACTAATACACCAAATATAATAATCACACACCTTAACTTTCCATGAATAAAAGCATCTAGTTTAAGTGTGTCTTTTGGCAAAGCCACAAAGATCAAGGAAAATATGCCTTAATGACCGATTTTCATAAAAACAGCTCTGGAAAAGTATTAAGGCCTTTTGGAATGCAACATACAAAATGCAATTTTATTTTTCCATCTTTCCCCAGGATTCAGGTGGCAGAGGCAATCCGATAGGCTTAGGACTCTCTATGTAGGTCACTGGCACATGCCTGCCTGAGAATCATTTTCCATGAGGCTTTTGCTCAGGAAATGAACATATCTAAAATGTCAAGGTTTTTTGGAGAGTCTGGTATTCAAGTAGGAGAAATAGACATTTGTCTTCTAAGCTGTGTTAGCTATGTTGGTTCTGTTTCAGCATGTCTTCAACCAGATGATAATTGCAGAGATGACCATCAAAGCTTCCAGAGTATCACACAGCTAAAATCTGCATGGGATGGTGATAGCAAGGGGCAAATCTTGGCTCCATTTACCATTTGAAAGCACCCTTTATAGATTTATGCCCAGCGGCATGTCCTTTATTGTTTAGCTGATGCTTCCCGGAGATGGTTTGTGTGAGTGTTTGTGTGTATGCGTGTGTGTGTGTGTGTGTGTGTGTGTGTGTGTGTGTGTGTGTGTGTGTAGTTATTTCCATGCACTTTCACAGATCACTCCTGCTCTCAGATGGGGGTGCCCAAGAAGAGAATAATAGACGATATAGAACCAGAAAGCCATGGAATTTGAGTTCTCAAAACGAGAGTAGGGAAAGTGAAGAAAGCGCATGGGATAGTGTCTCCAATTCTGTCTAGAAACACACTCATCCCCTAGGCCTCCGAGACCAGCAAGGGGGTGACGTTTGCCTTTGCTTTCATCCTATCTTCTGCCATCTAATGAAGGGTTAATTAAAACAATTTCACGGCATGTCTCCTTAACAAATGTCAATACTCTAACACAATCTACAAAAGAGGGTAAGACACACTGACACTGATGCTGTATGTCTTTTTTACCTCCAAGATTACTATGAACCCAGGTCACAGGAGGGGCAGTGGCTAACCTTTGACCTTTGGAACAAAAGCAGCCAAGGCCAAGGATTCTATTGTTTGCAGCAGCCAGCAGCTCCTGAAAGTAAGAATTAAAGCTACTGCAAGTCCCCCTATTTCTTACTCCCCTACTCCCTAGCTCCGCTATGCTACATGCAGCATGGTACCATCTTTGAATGGCTTTCCTGTTTTCTCTGCTATCTTCCTTCTTGGGGATGCACCTTATTCTATCACTGGGATCCAGATGGACCCCAGAGCTACAGAATGCTAACATGGTAGCTGAACTCAATTTGCCTTTCCTTTGTGTTTTGCCTCAGTCTGTGATGTGAGATAAGCCAGCTTTTAAAAGATGCTTTCAGGTATTTTTATGCCTGATCTGGACCAGGCACAGGAGACTATGACTCCCTTAGGCTTTAGCCCAGTTCACCCTAGGCAGTTATAATGTGCCATTTTCAGAGCCTGGCTGACCTGAAGATGCTGAGATCCTGAGAACTGTACTGTCAACCCACTTTACCACTACAGACTCTTTGACTCTGTGAACCTGGCATAGCTGCTGGGAAAGTAATGACAGAGCACAATTGTGCTATAAAAAGGCACAGAACCTGGAGCAGACTTGGACCCTAGGTAGGTACACTACAGCGTGGTCCATGAAGTCATGATGGGAAGAAGACCTAGCACTATGGCTGTCTGCCCTTGTAGACAGAGATAACCTCGGCAATCTGTCATATGGAGTGTCAATCCTAAACAAAGACAAAGCAGAATTATGGCTTCTGGCAGGAGGCACACCACATAAGAAATAGCTGATGCATTTCTGGGAATCAATTAATGAGTTTTCAAAGTGGCTCTAGAGCCAGACCCAGTGAAAGAAAATAAGGAAGAAAGATGGGCCAGGGTTGTATCACGGAGTCCCCTTTATGATCAGACAATTAAAGGACAAGCTCTCAGTGCCCAGAGTCCTGCTAGGTGGTGAGATACAGCAGTGGGTAGAGCAGACAGTCCTGATTTCATGGAGCTTATGCTAGGCTAGTGAGGAAAACCACACAAATGGCTAGACAAGATTAGTACTGCCAAAAGCAAACCCAAACAAGCTGAATGGGGAGAGGAGCAAGAGGGAGGAATGGGGGGAGAGAGAGGAAGATGGAGAAGAAGGAGGAGAGAAATAGTAGGAGTGGGATAGAATGGAGAAGGAAAAGGAGACTGGAGAGAGAGAAAGGAGGGATGTTATTTTTTAGTGGCTCATGGAGAGAACTGGGCAGGAACCTGCAGCAAGTGGAAAGCAGGCCAAGGAAGAAGTCCACATTTGCAGAGCCAAGTTACAAGTTCTCAGGTGAGCCATTGTCCAACAAAATCATGCCCTGCCATTCCTCCACCCTGCTCCACATCGCTGCTTGAATCATACTGCACAATATCCTCTAGACCTTTCCACCCTCCAAGGCCCTGCACCTCTGACCTGCCTTTTCTCATGGCACATAGTGTCCTGTGGTATGGAGTCATTCAAGGCCATGTGTCAGAGCTTCTGTCTTCTGATCTGTGACTGCAGGCTTTTATTCCCGTGGTTACTGAACATTAACTGGACTCACCCAAAGCCAGAGCACTGAGATTCCACTCATGGACTCAGTCATGGGATAAACACTTGACCAAATGATTTACTAAATGAATCACATCTGTCACCACTTTGCCAACCAGCATTTAGTAGCTCTAAGAACTTTTATGGTAGAAGCTGAGGAGACAGCTCAGCAGTAAAAATACTTGCTGCCAACCCTGACAATCTGAGTTCCATCCCCAGAAAAGATATGTATAAATGTAATTTTTATTCACATAGTATTATCTGAATATTACTTCACCATTTCTAGTTCTTTCTGAACTCTGGTTGGCTGTTTTAACTCAGAGTTTCAGGCTTAAACTACTCTCCAAGCTGACTTATTCAACCTGGCTTCTCTCAGCTTCTCACTTAATTGCTCTGCTTGGCCTCAAACTAACTCTGGCAATTTGTTCTAATCTTCTGGCTCCTTCTTATTCTCTGGCTTCAGCTGCCTCTGCTGACCTACACTGAATGGCACAGACTCATGAAAAACTTAAGTCCATTGTACTGCACTGACTCTCAATTGACTGACTCTCTCTTTGTGCTGCTCTTGCATAGCTTCCCTTTCCTGTTCTGTTCTTGTGAGAGTGGGGAATATCCTATCTCTGACTCATTCTGTCAAATCTTCCTCTGATTTGTCACTATAATTAGATGTTACTTTCAAACATGGCTGCTTCCTTCTATAAATTAATTATAATTTAAAGGTGTATACTAAGGGGGTGTCTATATTCCAGCCAGAGGGATTAAAGGTGTTTGGCCTGTCTGAATTCCAGTCTGATCACACAGACCTAGGTGTTTGGATGCCATCTCTTGCTAGAGCAGCCATTTTGCTAGATTAAAATTTCTCTACAGATACGATTGAAGGAGAGAATTGACTCCCAAACCTTGTCTTCAGATCTCCACACGCACACCTCCAAACTAAATAAACAAATGCATGCAGGAAAAATTGTTATGCTTTGACTATAAAGGGTCCCTTAAGGCTCACAGTTTGGATGTTTTGTCTGTACCTTGTGGTTCTGTTTTAGAAGACTATGGAAACTTGGAGATAGAACCCAGCTAGAGACACTAGGTTGCAAGAGCTAAACCTTGAAGATTTTACCTGGTCCTCAGCCCCACCTGCTACTCTTTGTCAGATATGAGCAGCTCCACCGTGCTCTTTCACTATGATGGACTGAGCCTTCTGGACTATCAACCAAGTATTTGGTCACAGTGAGGAGATAAGTAAGTAATATAAGACTATCTCCCCTTTAGTGGTATGTTATAAAATATGACTTTTATGTTTTAAGTATTTTATGCCAAAAAAAATCTCAACCCTTCAGTTCATGTTTTTCCCAACCTTTCAGCATTAAAAAAAAAAATATGCTTTCAAACTTTCTCATCTATTGTTAACATATTTGAAATCTAAGCTACAACTGTACAATCCGTATTTCCTTTTCAAAACATTTCCTTTGAGAAGTCTCCTTCTTGGTCCCCTGATTTGAATGCTTTAAGATCTTCTTGTCTAATTTCTCCGCAAATCGCATGAACACAAACAGCTCCTTAGTAGATAGGACAATAAGAAACATGTTTTCAGTTATCTCTGATTTCTTTCACATTTTTTAAATGTAGTTAAAAAAAACCTTAATTGGTAGAAATGTAGAAATCAAGGCTAGTGTGAGAGGCTAGCAAAAGAATACTTAAAATTAAGAAGAAAATCATGAAGAAAAAAAAATACACTCCAAAGCACCTAAAAAAAAAGTCAAAGATACCATAGACCTTATAATATTGGAAGTACAGAACTTTGATTTATAAAAACAATTTTAATAAAGAAAATCTTAAATTTACTCTACCATCTCTCAGGTGGCAGAACAAGGTTTGACTGGTACACAATTTAAAAACCTTATAGACTTGCTAGCCTCAAATGAACATTTATGATAAACCAATTAAAATAGTCATTCAAGCTTTTAAACTATACAACTGCTATTGATAAATACAACACATTCCAGGTGTCACGGATGAGTTGAATTTTAACAGATTATTGGAGAATTCATTTCTGTCAGATTGCCTGACTTTAAAAGTACCAGCTTTTCTGACACTGTGGTGTAGTTTGTTCCCACTTACAACCAGCTTCCCCCAGACATTGGTCCTCAGGCAAGTCACTCCTCTATCTGTTCATTCTCACTGGCACTTGCAGCTTGAGCGTATATCCTAACCCAATACACAGCCATCTTGGATCGGTCAGGTTGGCATCCTTGACTCAGGATGTGGCAGGAATCATGGTTGTACACCATAGCTAGCTATCCTCTCCTTCATTATTTCTTTAGGATCTGGACCCTTTCTCTCAGCTTATAACGCAGCAAGGACTGTGTTGAGTCACAGACTTTTATTTTGCAATAAGTCCAGTCTAAGAAGTCATCCTATGCAATTGAGGACCTAGACTCTAAAGACCCACTTTCATGTTTAAAGCAGAGTTGTTCTCCTCCTTGTTCTGATAGTGCCATCCCAGAGCTACAAAAGAGAAACCGGGAGATTTATCCAAAATTGCAAAGTCTCTCCTGTTAGCCTAGTACAGTGGATGACAATGCAGGAGGGAGAAAAAGACACTGATAGAAATCCAGGCCATTGAAGCTCCATCTGAGATACCACAACTGTGTGACCCCAGGACACAGTCCACTCAGACACCAGTTCCTCTCACTGTGCAATTAAGGATGAAATCAGTCAGGCCTCCAAGACCTTTCTCAGCTTTAGCTATTATCTTCTAAGTAATAACTTGGACTTTATTCGGAAAATCAGGACCCTCTCCATAAGTCACACATCATCAGTGTTAACCACCCTCTTCACTTCTACTGTCTGTGCTCGGATGTACGACTAACTAATGAACTCCAGAAGCACTACACCTTCAGAAATGTAACATCAACGGCAGAGATGTCAGCCACACTAGGTCCAACAAGGCTCTGTGGCAGACTCTTCGGTCTTCAACACATCACTTTTCCTATGCTTCTTTTTAAATGTGACATAATTTTATAGATTGTCTGGTTTCATTTTATCATTGCATAGCACAGTTACTCACCCTCCACACTAGTGATATCTGGGTCTAGATAGCTCATTGTTGTGTGTTGTGGAGCATTTGACAGCATGCACCCCTGACTGTTGCAGAGTAGAGGAAATGCATGCCTCTCCTTAATGTTTTGACAACAAAAACAGTTTCCAGAGGGTATCAAATATCACCTGGGGCAACATAGCCTCCACTTGTGAAGCAACAAAAAAAAAACAAAGCAAGATAGGAACCTAACATGTAAGTCAATCATGGAAATGATTTGTGTATGTTAATTTCTCTTGTTTGTTAGAAGTTAATTTTCAGGCCAGAAAACATCACATTAATACACAAATATGAATTAAATTCTGGTTTCCAACCTAATTTTTAAAAAGTTTTTTTTGTGTTATGTATATAAGTGTTTTGCCTACGTGAATATATGTGGCCCACCTGCATGCCTTGTACCCAAGGAGGCTAGAAGAGGGTATGAGGGTCCTCTGGAGTGGGAGTTAAAGATGGTTACTTACTGGTCTATGTGTTCTGGGAACTGAACCTGGTTCCTCTGGAAGAGTAGCAAGTATTCTTCACCACCAAGTCATCCCTCCAGCCTGTGTATCTACTTTTTGAGTGTCAGTGAGCAAACAGCATTATTTCTTTGAAACTCCGTGTGTATTTTCATGGAATGCAGGGTCGCTGAGAGGAGGGGGAATTACATGTGATGGTTGGAGTGCTTAACAAAGTAATTGTCAGTTGCTGTGGTGCCACCTGTTGGCCCAGTTTAACGTTTGCTCAGCTCTACTAGAACTTTCAAGTATATTTTAGAAGTGATGTGGGAAGGTAGTGTAGACTTTGATAATATGCTATTTAGAAATAACAAAAAGTAGCCAGGCAGTGATGGTGAATACCCTTAATCCCAGCACCTAGGAGGCAGAAGCAGGCAGATGTCTGTGAATTTGAAGCTAAACTGGTCTACAAAGTAAGTTCTAGGACAGCCAGGGGGTTACACAGAGAAACTCTGTCTTGAAAATGACAGAAAAGCTATTCTTCAAAGTTCTAGGAGATATTTTTAAAAAGATGAGTAAAATTACCACCAATGATGGAATTTTATAAATCCCCATGAGATTTTATCTCATCACAGTACAAATATTTGCTTCAATGTGTTTAAGGTTGGTAAATACACTGCCATCCTAAAGACTGACACAGTAATATAGCACACTCAGGATAATATTCAAAGATTAAATAAACTGGCTTTTCACAGTTCACCAACTGTTTAGACACTGCAAAGAGCTGAGGTGAGATTTCACAGATTTCACATTTCCAATTACTCTACTCTATTGGTCAACATAAATTTCAAGTCACCTCAAAGGGGTCAGTCTTCTGATGGCACTCATACTGTCTGTAACTATCCCCTGATCCCTGATGTGCACAGCTAGCCTGAATGATCCAGCTTCCATCAATATGACTCAACCATGGCAATAAATAGAATAAATATGTGGTTTTTGTGTCACTAGTAAGTACTCTGAAGTATAATGGTCTAAGCAGTGTGAAGCCTCACAACTGTGTGTTAGCTTGTAGGAAGTGACAGACTACCAGGATTTTAGAATAGCAGGAATTTGTCCTCTCACAGTTATGAATCTAAATGCTCACAGGGTTGTGTGCTCTCCAAAGATGCTGGAGAAGAGTCTTTCCTTGACTCCTCCAAGCTTCTGCTGGCTCTTCCAGTCCTTGACATGCCTTCATTTATAGTTGCATTATCTCAGTTTCAGCCTCCATCTACATATGATCCATTCAGTGAATGGCCCACATAGACTTATACATTCAAATGTTTGGTTCCCAGTTTGTGGAACTGTTTGGGAAGGATTGGGAGTTGTGACCTTGTTGGAGGAGGTATGTGTCCTTGGGGGTAGGCTTTGAGCTTTCAAAAGCCCACACCAGGCACCGTTTCTGCTGCTCTGCTCTTCCTGCAGGTGAAAATGTAAGCTTTTGGCTACTGTTCTAGTGCCATGCCTGCCTGCCTGCCTGCCGCCTGCCTGCAGCCTGCCTGCTGCCTGTCTGCTGCCTGCCTGCCTGCCGCCTGCCTGTCTGCCTGCCTCCCACCATGCTCCTCACTGTGATGATCATTGACTAACTCTTTGAAACTGTAAGTGTGCCCCTAATTAAATGCTTTCTTTTAGAAGCAGCCTTGGTCTTGGTGTTTCTTCACAACAGTAGAACAGTAACTAAGACAACCTACTTCTCAGTGTCCCTTTGTATCCTTTCTTCTTGTAAGGACATGTTTCCTTGGATTTAGTGCCCACCTTCATCCATTGTGATCTTGTCTTAAACCTAAACTAATCACAGATACAAAGGCCTATTTGAAAATAGTTCATAATCTGAAGTTCAGTGTGGACATGTTTTGTTTGTTTGTTTGTTTGTTTTTTGGGTTTTTTTGTTGTTGTTTTGTTTTGGTTTTTGGTTTTTTGTTGTTGTTGCTGTTTTTGTAGTGTGCAAACCATAGCCAGCTGTGAAGGTTTTAGAAACTGTTGTTCAAACTAAATGCTCTGTCTTTGATATAAATGTGATTTTTTTCTTGAAACTTGACTGGTAGAAGAAAAATATTAAACAGCTTCCTTTAAAGAGCCAGGAAAAGAGGTCATAAAAGCCACATATGGGAAACTAGTGAAGACATAGTTAATCTGGTCATCCAGGATTAGATAAACTCTCTAAATGGACATATATGCAGGGCTAATTATTTTCAAAGAGGAAAATCAGTCTGTGTGTGTACGTACATTTTGCCACTAAGGAAGGAAGAAACAAGTAAGAAAAATGTGCTTGAGTAAGCAGGAAGAAAGCCTTGGGATGGAACAATGCTTTTCATGATATCGTTCATCTAGAGTTCATATGACTACAGACACACACACACCTTCCCCTGGCTTCTGAACAGTACCTTCACTCTCATATGACATCTTTCAAGAAAGGTGATTGGTACAGTATCATTTTTAATATTCTCCTTTACTGGATGTGCTTTCATATCATTTCCTTAAGAAATCCTACACCAATATTAGACACATATTTTAATAGATTTTATTTTTAATGTTTTTCTGTACTTGGATCTTTACGTCATCATATAATTTATTTTTAAAGGCAAAAGGTAGTAACCTAATTTTGCTGATTTTGAGAATTTAGCATTATATACACATGTGGCATGACTCTCCCTTTAACCAAGTTATCTTCTCTGGTTGGTGAAAGGGTGGAGCTTTGTAATAATTTTTACCACATGGGGACAGGAGAATATGCAAGAATAATTACTACAGTATAATTCATAAAAGTAAACAGAATATCCATCAAGAGTGAAATGAGTAAGTAACTTTGAATCTATTTGTACAGCAATGAGAATAACTCAGTGCGGCCACAAGGGAACTCTTCAGTTAGAATGTTGCAAGAAAATTAAAAGTTTAGAATCTTGTTTTCTGGAACCATTTCATAGGAGTGATAACACTACACACAGAACAATGCTGTATGTGTAAAATTAATAAACTCATAATTATGAAGGGAGCTTCAAGTAGCCAGGAGGTGAATCAAGGATGAGTACCCGGGGATGTCTATTTGTAATATTTTGCTTTTGAAACAATAAAAAACCAAACCTACAGCGATAGAGTTCCTCATGAAACTTAGTATCTCAAGTGTAAAGGGAAGAGAGACAGAGACAGAGAGACAGACAAAAAGACAGAGGCAGAAAAACAAAAAGACAAATAGACAGAAAGACAGACAGAATTGAAACATGTTCCATTTAAAAAAATGTATGGATAGACCAGCAAAATGGCTCAGTGGGTGGAGGTAGTTCCCTATAAGCTTGAAGACCTGAATTCATCTACTTTGACCCACATAGTGGAAGGAGAGAACTGACTACTGTAGGTTGTACTGTGGCTTGAGCACAGACACACACACACACACACACATGCACACATGCACACACACATGCACACATGCACACATATGCACACACAGGCACACACACATGCACACACACATGCACACACACACATGCACACATATGCACACACTGTGGTAAATATTGTTGGGGGATTCTACCCCACATTGATCATTTAGATTCCAAATGAAAGGCACAAAATCTTTATAGTTATAATAAGCCTTAAAGCACTAGAGCTGGGCAGATATCAACCCTCTATGCTATTAGGTCCACTTCTCTGTCGATAAACCTGAGATATCACTTGCCATGTTCTGTCTGGGCAGCTCCTACTCCAACATGGTCAAGGACTCACAATCTAACTACCCCACAGCAACTTCTTCCTTCTCCTTCCTTCTCCCTCCTGCTCTCTCCTCAGACCCCCAAGCCCAGGAACCAGAGCCCTGCCTACCTCTCTTCTGCCCAGCTATAGGCTGTAGGTATCTTTATTCAAGCAATAGTTTTAAATTAAGGAGCAGCGTTTGCACAATAAAAGCTGGTGTATGTGAGAATTTATTCCTCTTAATGCAGCTAGACCTTAGGATGCAGAATTTAGCATTACTATACATAGCAACACACACACACACACACACACACACACACACACACACACACACACACACACACACACTAAATAGCAATAAACAAATTTAAAAGTCAAAAACAAATCAGGGCATATTGTGAATGGATGCATTCTAACATTTGAATTCTTCTTTATTATTTTTTTTCCTGTCTTAACAAATACTATCTTCAGCTTGAAAGTCATGGCTTCATAGTTTTATGGGGGTTTTTAAAATCTAATTTAAAAGATATCAATATTGTTCAGTACTTTAATGGTACTAATTTACCCGGAATGATCATTGGTGGCATGGTGGTACAATGTATAGCAAGAAAGTTTACTAATGTGTAAGCTTTCCAACTGCCTACCCATGAAACTTTCTTAACAAATGAAATGCTAATGTTTTTAGAGAAAGAGGAACAATGACAACTTTGTCCACACCAGATCCTTTCTTAGGGAGAGAATTGTCTTCCTTGAAAATATTCCCATGTTACATGTCTAGAGTGGAAGGTGAGCCTCTCCAGGCCTGTCTCCACTCCTACATAGGCACAGGGTTACTATGCTCACCTGGAAGAGATGAACCTAGATTTGCCCGAAATCTAGATTTGATCCTGTGGGGAGCTGGGAAGAAGCAAGGTGAGTTAAGAGAAGCTCTGTAGCAGGGAAAGTAGCAGGAGACTAGATAGCAAAATGTGTCCCTTCCCCAGAGCCATCCTCCTAGAATAATCTATGAAGCTCATGGATATATGGAAATTTGATGTAGAAACCAAACAAGCTGCTTCATATCCAAACATGGTGTGGCAGAGAATGCTGAAATCCAGTGGACATGGAAGATTGCACTAATTACTTTTCTCGTTACTGAGACTAAATACCCGACAGAAGTGACTTAAGAGAGGAAAAGAGGGCTGATTTATTTGGTTGATTGGTTGATTGGTTGGTTGGTTGGTTTGGTTTTTCAGATAAACAAAAAGACAAATAGATGGACAGACAGACAGACAGACAAAATTGAAACATGTTCCATTAAAAAAAAAAAAGTACAGATAGGCCAGCAAGATGTCTCAGTGGGTGGAGGTTTCTCTGTGTAGCCCTGACTGTCTTGGAACTCCCTCTCTAGGCTGGCCTCAAACTCACAGAGATCTGCCTGCCTCTGCCTCCCAAGTACTGCAACTAAAAGCATGCAGCACCACTGCCCAGTAAGGTAGGCTTTATTTTGGCTCACAGTCTGAGAGGATACAGTCCGTCATGGTGGAAAGGCACAGCAGCAGGGACTTCATGGTGCAGAACTATACATCCAGGACTCCCCCCTGACATCTCAGCAGAACAGGAAGCAGAGAGCACACAGTAATTGGGGCCAAGCTATAAACCTCAAGGCCCATCCAGTGACCTCCTTCCTCCAGTGAGGTGCCACCTTCTAGAGGTTCCACAACGTACTAAAACTGCACCATCAGCTGTATTCAAACACATGAGCCAATAGGGGACAACCAAACCCACAAAAACTGCCAAAGGATGTTTGTTTCCCTAGACTGAACATGGAGCTCAGGGATAGTTCACTATTTCCGGTATACTTGGAAAGGTACCAAAGCTCCTAAATGAATGTAGAGGAAGTCACATCTCAACAGCTAGCATGGATAAAACCTGGGCTGCTCTGAGGAGTGATTGAAAAGGAAAGGAAGTCATGGAGAGACTGACTGGAGCCTTTGTCTACACTTGCATTCTAGGCTCCCTTGACAACCAGGGACCTCTGTGAAAGCACAAGCTCAGAAAAGCATCCTGTACTCATTTTACAGGTTCACACCCAGGCACTAAGCACAGATGTTACCAACTCAAAATGTCTCAGATCCCAGCTTTTGCCTAATGTTTACTAGGTACTGCCTAGTGGTGTGAACTAGGTCACCACATCAACTAAGAAGAACAGGTAGGATCAGAGTCTTCAAAGAACATGGATGGCCAGCTTTGGGGCACAGACATGAAGAAGTTAACACCAAACAGGGTAAGGAACAGGATACCATCCTACAAGACAGGACCAAAAGCAATGAGTAACATGAAATAAAAGATTCTTACCTTACAGTTTTGCTTGGAGCTGAACTACTTCAGATAAAAAGATGGCAGGGACCTGCCAAGGCTATGCCTGTGTGCCCTGGAGAGCTTTGGGACAAATAGTCTCCTCCCAACCTTGCTGCATGCCCAGAGGGAAGAGTTACAGTTGCAAAGAAACTGCTGAGAGAGGTAAAAAGATAGAGCTGGTGTCAAGACACCAGCAATTTGCTCCTTAATTTCTCCCTGTCCCTTCCAGACTAATTTCACAGGGCACACAATATAGCCTCTCAAGAGTGAGAGCAAAGCCAGGAGACAGTTGCCTCCATGACTGTCCTTGACCTTTTGTCTTCAGAAGACCAGGTTGTGTGCCGCACGCAGAACGGATGGTTCCCACCACCATTCTTCTCCCTGTCTCCTCAATTTTGTTTTGCCCCAGACTCTGGAGCAGCAACATAATGTGACTTCCATTTGCCCTGGCTTAAAGAGCAAAGCTGGATAAACTGAAAGAAAAGAAGATGCTATTTGTATGGCCATATTTAACCTGGGTTCTTCTAAGGACAGCAAAGATCTTGCTGGCTGTTACAGTCAGTAAAAGCTCACAGTGGCCAGAGCAAAGGCAATGGTTCTCTGAGAACGGAGGCCATGCTTTCAGACGAAAGACCTTAATTAAGTTCACAGTTGGGACAGAGGCAACGGCTCAGTGGTAAAACATGTGTGTAGCGTCTATAAGAGTCTTGGTTCAATATCCAGCCCTGCAAAACAAAATCCCCAAAACCAAAGTCATGGCAACAAGATGAGGTATCTCTAGGTACTACCCAACATCTCTCCCCTTTGCTTCACCTACAGAAAATAATTTTTGCATGCCCTATGAACCCAGAAGAACATTGTGGTACTTCGCATTTTCACAGCCAGACCTTCCTCTGAACAGTCCTGGGTGGCCTAGTAGATGTCACTGTATTCAGATCTACATCATCCTTCATCCTTGGAAACCACAAAAACCTGTCCCAGGTGTCTACCAAAGTCACCCAGGAAGAAGGCATTTCCTGCTTTTCAGCTTCCCAAAGACCACCTGTTTCTAGTATCCCGACCTTCATCCAGATAACTCCTACTTAAGCAAAAAAGCCTATGGAAATGCATTTCCTGAAAAAAATACTGGTTTCCAACAGAACCAGCATTTCCACTGCCATCTTTCTATTGCAATGATAAAAAGAAAAGAAAAAGAAAAAACTGAGGGGGAAAGAGGTGTTGTGACTCACCGATTCTCAGGGCTTCGCCATGGCCCATTGGCTGCATTACTTCTGGTGAGACAGATATGGCAAAGAATACATGGCAGAGCAGGGATGTTCTCACAACATCTGGGAAGAAAAGAGAAGAGAGACACAAGGGCCTGGGGTCACAGTACCTCCACAAAGGTGTTGTAAATACTATTTTGGGGATTCTACCTCACTTTGACCATATAGTTCCCGAATAAAAGACCAAAAGCCTTTATTTTTATAATAACATTAAAAGCACCAGAGCTGGACATATATCAACCCTCTATGCTATTTGGTCTACTTTCCTGTCCAAAATTTTGAGACAGCACTTGCCATGTTCCACTTCTACTCCAACAGGCCAGCCCTCATGATCCACCTACCCTCATGGCGACTTCTTCCTTCTTCCCCTCTCTCCATCTCCTCGTAGTCCCTACCTGAGACCCCCAAGCCGGAAATCTCACTCCACCTCCTCTCTTCTGCCTAGCCCAGGCTATAGACACCTTTATTAGCCAATCAGGATAACTTGGAGGGGGCAAGGTTTACAGAATAAAAGCTGGTATATGTAAGGATCTCCTCATCTTGGAGAAGCCAGACCTTGGAATACAGAATTTAGCATTGAATACAAGCAGCACCAGACCAACCCTCTACACACAGAACGCATCCCCAGTGATCTAACTTCATCCAACTACGTCTCACCTCCCAAACACGCTACCACAGTAGCCAGGAATGAAGCCTTTACCACACTGGGCTAGGACAGCATTTAAAACTCAAACCACAGCAACCTATATGGGCTCTGTGTGTTCTGTGTGTCCAAGTAAAGTGAAGCACAATGCCTGAACTGAAAGACTCATGACACTCAGCTGATACCACTGGCATGCCACAGGCATCATGACCACTGCAGCACAGTGCTCACTTTCCACAGCTCCTGCGATTGATCCATGGCTGAGGTCTGCCTCTCTGACCATGGCAATGTGAGCAGAGAGCACGTTCAACTTCTCTGTGACTCCAAAACTGAATGCAGCAAGATCTTGCCCCACAACATACACACTTTATTTGTTAACACATAGCAAAAGGAAATGCGTGTGCATTTCACAGCCCTCTGATATATGCATTACCAGGTATGCCTGCCATCTCAGAAATCCTCTGACCGAAAGCCAGAAAGAACAGTGGCTGTAAGCACTGGCTCCAAGGTCAGCTGCATGGCCCCAAAGACAAGATCAAAACTCATTAGCTGTGTGATTTTTAACAAGAATTCTTCTTTTACAGTCCTCCACCACGTTAAAGGCAGATAATGAAAAGTTACTGCAAGTGTTGAGTGCGAACATCTGACACTCAGCAAACACTTCCTCTGAAATTATACAGATTTACCTTGGGGGTTACTGAGAATCTGTCAGTCACAAGTTTGTATGTTTCTGGATAAGTTGGGGTTCTTCAGAGAAAGCAATGTATGTGCATGTGTGTGTGTGTGTGTGTGTGTGTGTGTGTATCACATGAGAGGTGAATACATAAAAATGCGTTTCTTTGCACATTTGGCTCACGTAATTGCAGAGGCAGTCAGTCTAGTGACAAGTTAGTGCAAGTTGAAGATCCTGGATGCACAAACTGGCTCAGTCTAAATCTAACAGCCTATGACCCGGGAACTGGGGACTTGTGTTCAAACACTAGTTAGCCCCAAGTTCTGACACCCAAGACAGGGAAAGAGTATCTTGCACAATTTGGAACTTGAGTGCCCCTGGCAACACCCCCCCAAAAACACACACACACACACACACACACACACACACAAAGGCCTGCTTGTTAAAGGTTGACCCCAGCTTAGCAGTACTGGGAGGCAGGGAGAACTTGAGATGGGGCCTAATGGGAGGCCTTCGGGTCACTGAGGACATGCCTTTAAAGGGACTTCAGTCACCTCTCTGTTTCCTCCATTTTCTCTTTTACACACACACACACACACACACACACACACACAGCCTCGAGGTAAGCAATTTTGGTCCATGGTGTGCTTGCACCACAAGCTGCTTCTTTGCACACCTAACTCTGCGGGCCACCATAACAGAAACCCTCAAAACTGCCAAGACAAAAACCACCCATTTCTCTTCCTAAGTTCCTCAACTTATGTCAGGAACGTGTTATAGTGATGTAAGATTAGCATAGCTACCCACCTGTAGAACGGGAGAATTGACATGCTGACCCTTCAGCAACATGATAAAGATCAAGTGCCTTCAGGGCTAAAGCAACTAAGAACACATGTTGCCCTTACAGAGGACCTGGATTCAATTCTCAGCTCGCACTTGGTAGCTCACATCGGTCCTTTACTCCATTCCTAGGATATCCAATTCCATCTTCTGAACTCTGAAGACAGAGCATTCACACAATGCACAGACAGACAGATAGACAGACAGACAGACATGTAGAACACCCATAATTTTAATCTAAAAATCATTTTAATAGAATAAAAACCTCTAGAGCACTACACTGGTCTCTAACCCAGCCAGATTCCACTGTGACCAAAATTATCTTACTCTTATACAAACATTACTGGACCTGGAAATGTCAAGGTCACATAACTCATCAGTACAGATTTTGGCCCATTTGTGTTTAAATCCCACATTCACAATTTTTCTCCTCCCTAGTATTCCAATGGGAGTTTTTCTCCCGTCTCGGTGTTAAGCCTGACACTCAAGCTGCCTCTCAGCCTCTACATGACAACAGCGTTCGGTAAGGGACGGTCGTGTAACTTTATCAACTGCATTTTAGAATCCTGAGATGGGGACCAGCGTTACTTTTCTAATGTACTGGTAGAGCTACTTGATGGGTAGATGTCCTAAAGTGGAGCCCTTGTTACCTGTCTGAAATGCACGGCAGGGCTGTCTTTATTAGAAGTAGTATAAAGTCAGATTCTGCTTCTGATCATTTTTAGTTTGTATTTCAATAGGAAGATTTGCTTTCATAATGCATGCAGCGGCCTCCCTTCAGCCATCCACACTATATTTTTTATTCCAATACTTCTTCATTGTTTCTTTTCCATAGGTTGTTAATCTTCTACTCACTCAGCAGCATGGAGGAAAAAAAATGTTTTCAAACTAAAAAGTGTCATATTAAAGTTTTCTTTCAGTATACTTATTTATGGTATAATATATCTAAATGTAACTGGCATTTTCTTTTCACCCAGCTACTTAATAACAAATTGTTTTTTACAATGTCATGATTGTTACCTTTGAATAATTGATGGAGATATTTAAAGTATCCTTGGCAATCACGATTATAGCAATTATTTAGATTTAACTCATCCTTAAAATATTTCTGAGCTTTCCTCTTATCTTTTTGTGCAATGACTTCTCCATGGTTGATTTGTCTCACAGTTGTCTGTGAGTTAGGTAAAGTTCGGGGTGGGGAGCTATGAGAGCTCATACACCTACCATTGTCTTCCTTTTGCTTCTTTTTCTGCTTATGAACCATAAATTAGGCTGTGAATAGCATTTTTGGATCATGGCATTTTAATCACAAAAGCCTGTCAACCTTACTCCACTGCCTGTGCCACTGACTTATGGGCCCATCTCACGTTATTTATATCTTCGCCATAGATTTCCTTACATGGCAGAGTGATGTATTTTGTTCTGTGGCATTCTGCTACCAGACAATGAGCTACGGAGCACCGTAACCGTATCTTAAAACCCTTCAGTTCCCATACCAAACCCAGCATATTGCAGGAACACAGTAAAGGTTACCTAATTAAGGATTCTATGTAAAGGGGTCTCAGAAACTATAATGCTCTACATAAATGTAAGGCCATAACTCTTGTGAAATGTTCTTTTCTGTATTTTGAAATCATATAAAAATAAATTATTTCGATATCTTTCTGTTAAAATCAGTATCACTTTGATTCTACCTCTTGGTAAATCGGCTTAGCAGATGGGAAAGAACTGGGAAGCACAGCAGAACAGATAAGAAACCACTTCCCTTAGCATTGTGTTGGTGGAGGCTGTGATTTCTCATTCTGTGAGTGGAAAATTGCAATTGATGAGTTAATAAAGATAAATTAAGTTGGGATTACGAGCAGCTTCAGATAACCACAGGCTTAAGAGAAATCTGACAGACCACTACAGCAGAGTCAATCATCAAGCCGTGTAAACCTAGCCCTGGATGTGGAGAACCTGAAGCAGGAAGAGCCAAGAATTTTCTTTAAAAGAGCATCAGAGTGCCCTGGTAAGTTCCAGAGCCTGACTGTCCCAGGCCTGAGGGCCACCACACTAGCTTGGGACTCTAATGTGCCTCAGAAATTAACTGTCCTCAGATAAAGCTGCAATAGCACCTCTTTTAGAGTGAGCAATGTACAGAGAGGGCAGTCCTGGGAAGTCACAAGTGCACAATGATTGTGGCTTGTGTCCTCCGACACATGTGGACAGACCTCAAACAAGTACGCAACTGAGTAGGTAATTTGGACTTAGCAATCCCTCCAGTTATCCAGAAGAGTGTTAGGACTTGGCATTATGGCATAAAACTGTATTTCTGAGAATTAATTTGTAAGCTACCACAGACTACTTAGTTTACTCTCCGTGTCATTAGCAGTCCGTATATCAGAGAGGTTCTTCAAAACAGAGCATCGTAGGAAAACTAGGTAGTAGACCCCATGCCAAAATCAAGTCTGCCTCGACAAAGACCTTAAAGTAGAACCCCAAACTCTGGGACTGTTTCAAGAGAATGTGGGAAAGACCCTTCCAGGACACAGGTTCAGGCACCATGAAAGGGGCTTCAGTCACATAGGAAATGATGCCAGTAATGACAGTGGGACCTCATGTAATTAAAAGGCACCTGTCCACAACATGAATCAGTAGGGTGAGGAGACAGCCAACAACGTGGTGGAAAATCCTTACCATCTACATAGCTGATAGAGGAGTGACATTTAGAACCTACAACTAATAAATTAGTGAGAAGAAATCAACCAGCCCAGTTAATAAGTGGGCTAATAAAAAGCAGTTCTCAAAAGAGGAAGTGTGCTTGGCCAATAAATGGGAAAATGTTCAACATCAGTAGCCCGCAGAGAAAAGCAGACTAAAGTGCTCTGAGACGCCATCGCAACCTGGTCAGAATAACAACCACTAAGAAAACAAGAACAACAAATGCTGGCAAGAACATGAGCAGACGCTAACCCTTATGCTTCCAACACTATGGATATCAGTACTGAGGCTCTTCAAAAAAAAAATACAATCTTGGATAAGCACATCTAGATATTTGCTCAAAGATCTTTGTCAACATGTCATAAAGACACTTGCACATCAGTATTTACCAAAGCGCTCTTCACAACAGCTAAGTTAAAGCAACCTTGCTGTCCACCAGCAGAGGAATGGTTAACGAAAGCACGGGATGCGGTTTTATTCAGCCATAAGGAAGAATGAAGGTCTGCCGCTCACAGAGAAATGGACACAACTGGATAGCATCGGATTAAGTCAATCTCAGAGGAATATTAAAGATAGCAGATGTTTATATAAATACATAGAATTATGAGTGTATATATGACACAAAATTGGAAGCAAAGCTGTCTAGGGGGTGAAGGGAACAACACAGGGGCAAGAAATAGGAGGAGAGTAAAGGGGTCGGGGTGTGCTCCAAGTATATCATGTAGCTGTACGAAATGTCTTATGAAGCCCAGTGCGATGCATAATGAATCTGTGTCCAAAAGGAAAAGGAAAAGGGAAAATAGAATTGTCAGTGCAATAGAGGGGAAAATAAGGCCATGAAATTTAAAAGACATTGATGGACAGGCTTTCAACTCAACATGGTTCAACGAGCATAAATGTTCTACTGTACTTCTTCTATACTCATTGTTGCAAAATATATTGTGTGAGTCTTCTTCCAGAGTTAAAAAATGAGAAACAAAATTCTTTAAAAACCCAAGTATGGGCTTCCTGAAGAAAATTAATTCTTGGAGAAGTAACTCAGTCAGCAAATATAATAAGTGTAAAGAATCCCAGGGCTGGATTTCAATGAGAGGCAGAATGCTTGCTTAGCATACACGAGGTCCTGAGTTCAATCCCCATCACCTCATGTTTAAAAAGAGGAAAAAAGAACAAATAAGTTAGAATGTTTATAGCTCCTCCCTGTTGAATTATCAATATAATTATAAAACTTAATGTGTCAAAAGTCATTTTCAAAGAACAGGTTCACTGTGCATATATTCACCGTTATTTCACTTATTTCGTTTAATCTTAGTAATCAGTAAATATATTAATCCAAACATCTTAATTCCACTCACGAAAAAATATGCAAATGGTGGAAATGAAAGTAAGGCATGACAAATTTCTCCTCACACGGAGGGAAGGATAGATAGATAGATAGATAGATAGATAGATAGATAGATAGATAGATAAATAATGTTTACTGTAGCAGGCAGAAGATGGATGTTATTCCTCTATGGTTATCTTAAAAGTAATCACCCTAAGTTAAAAATTGTATCTACTTTCTAAAATAGTAGAAATAAAGGGGTTAATCAAAACTGAACAAATGATTACTGTAAGAGGTAAGTGTCCTGGTTAGTCTTGATAGGAATTAAAGTCATCTGAGAAGAGGGAACCTCTGCTAAGAAAATACCTACATAAAACTGGGTTGTAGGCAAGCTTTTACAGTGTTTTCTAAATTAGTAATTGATGTAAGAGGGTCCAGCCCATTGTGGATGGTGCCACCCCTGAGATGGTGGTCCTGGGTTCAATAAGAAAGCAGGCTGAACAAGCCATTGAGAGCAAGCCAGTAAGCAACACCCCTTCTTGACCTCTGCATCAGCTCCTGCCTTCAGGTTCCTGTTTAGTTTGAGCTCCTGCATTGAAGGAACTCTGAAGTGACTGTGGCTCAGGACATGTAAGCAAGCCAAATAAACCTTTTCTTCTTCAACTTGCCTTTGATCATGGTATTTCATCACAAAATTGTAACCCTGAGATAGTATGAAAAACAAAAGAAATACCAAGAGGCTAGGAAGATGGCTCAGTGGATAAGAGTGCTTGTAGCTCTTGTAGAGAGTCCCAACACCATGCAAGACAGCTCACAGCCACCTATAACTTCAGCTTCAGGGGCTCTGAGGTTCTTTTCTAGATTCTGAGGGCACCCTCAAACATGTAATGTACTAACATACATATGATTTTTTTAAGATTTATTTATTTTTATGTATATGAGTACACTGTAGCTGTCTTCAGACACACCAGAAGAGTGCATCGGATCCCATTACAGATGGTTGCGAACCATCATGTGGTTGCCCAGAATTGAACTCAGGACCTCTGGAAGAGCAGTCAGTGCTCTTAACCACTGAGCCATCTCTCCAGCCCCATACATAAGATTTTTAAAATTAAAATTTAAAGAAAATATTAAGGAAGCAAAAATAGAAGGTACAAAAGTCATTAAAATGAAGTACAACTATTACTACAATAAGTTTAAATGTCTTCAGCTCATAATTAGAAAGGTAACATTTCTGTAAGATTTAGTCAAATAATGAAATTCATTATTTTAGCTTACAATTCATTTAGTGCAAACAAAATTCAACAGACTCAGTCTCAGCAGGATAGATACGCATGTACACACAGACACACATATATACTTAACATATCTGTATGTACACATGTGTTTGAGTGTGCGTGTGACAATAATAATTAAAGAAAAGAAGGCTATCAACTTGAAACTGGGCAGGGAGGGGTTGGAAGGAAGGCAGATGAAGGGCTAGAGGGAGAGAAAGGACTAAACACGATGATATCCCATTTCAATTAAAACATTAAATTCATATCCTTTAATAAATAAAAAAGATGAGTGAAAAATAGCTAACAAAAATTTTGGAAGGGCAGCAATATTACTACACTGAAAATTCCAAGCAAATCCTATTTCATAATGATAAGATTCAATCAGTGGCAGGTGCTTATAAATTAAAACCACCCTGCTTCACGTAATTATCATGAACTGTATGAAACCAGTCTACCAGAAGGAAATGCTCTCACCACCACAACCACAGTAGAAGAATTTAATTTCTATCTTTTGCACTTGAAAGACCAAGTTAATCAAAATTATATGTTACATATTATCCTGACAGTAAACCAATGAATCATTTTAATAGCTGCAAAAGCTTATAAACTCTGTAGTTCAAACACAGAACCAATGTCTTGTTCAATGTTTTTAGCATGTTTACAAAAGTTAATCTTCTGGCTGGAGAGACAGCTCAGCAGCCAAGTGTGTGCTACTCCTGCAGAGGACCTGAGTTCAGTTGGCTGTAACTGCAGCTCCTGGGAATCCAACACCTCAGACTTCAAGGAAACCTGCACACATGCGCACAGACCCTAAAAGATGTGTAATTAAAATGTTCTTAACTAGCTTTGTTTCAGAACACAAAAATTCAATAAATGCTAAGCATAGAGCCAGTACATCTTATATTCTTTTATGCTAATCTTAAAAGCATCTCTTCACACCAAAGTTGGAAGCTGTATCTTATCCACAGAAATCCAAGCACTGAGGAATTCCAAAGCACCTTTTGGAGACTAACATGGTCTGGGACCTCATATGAGATGAACTTCTGCAGAATCCACTTACAGTCACCAGATGTGGGTCATGGGGAGACTGCTAGGGAAGAGGAGGATGCCCCTTCTCACACCCACCCCCATCTGATGCTCCTGCTCTTGCCTCTCTGTCCATGTGGGTGTGGCTTTCAGAGAGGGAGACTGAGCACCCTGGCCCCTCAGGCTCTGAGGAAGCTGACTTGAACATCTGCTCCTTCACCAGGGCCACAGTCAGCTCACTCAGTAAGCTTGGCTTTTTAAATTTATTCTTCCAAAAATCTTCCTGGATCCCAACTCCGCAGTAATCTTTTTATTTCCTGTCTTTTTGTCTTCCATTTCCTAAAGCTGTAGGCTTTAAAAGATGTGAACAGGCTGAACCCAGTGAGAACAGAATAAAAATAAATTTTCAATGCTATTTACCTAAAATGGTAATAAAGAAATATAATTTGTATTATTCAATGTGAACATAATCTTGGTTTCAAAAGAAAAGCAAATGGGCTCAGTGGATCACAAAACATATGAAAACTAGATCAACCCCAACAGGCTACACATAGATGTGTGCACACGTATATATATATATATATATATATATATATATATATATATATATATATATATATATATATATATATATATAAACACATATAAGAAGAGATTGTCAATTTGGAAGGGGGAGGAGTTGGAGGGGCAGAGGGAGGAGCAGGAGTGATTAGAAACAGTCCTGATCTGTGAAGTCCTCAACAAATTTTACAAAATGTGAATATCACCTTATTTATAATTGTAAATTTATGTAGGAATACATAATTTGGAAAAATACATTAATAATATAATCCAGATCATGTCATAGTAACAAAGCTTGCTCCAAGTTGATAGTGGGTTGTTATTTGTTAAAGGTGGGCATAGTGGCTACCTTATGCAGCTTCTGCTACTTCTGTTCTTCTTTTAAGTTTCTATGCTAAATTCATTTCTAAAGTACTCTTCCCATCAAGATAGGACAGTATATATTCAATCACACCAAAAATTGGTTCAACATTAGGAAATCCAAATCTCCTTATATCACTAGAAAAGAAATAATTTCAAACAGACATTTTTGAAAAAAAAAAAGTCCTAGTCATCCCAGAAAAAAATGTATTTTGTTAAAATAACAAAACATATTTCAAGCTAGCAGCTAGCATGATTTTTATAAATGGAGGCACACACTTACACAGGATTTATTAGGTATTGTTTTTCCATTTGGGTATTTTGTATATGTAAGTATCATTTGTTTTTACTGCTAAACCCATAAGGAGTATATTATTACTACCATCCTCACTTTATATGTGATGGATCCAAGAACAGAGAGATTAAGGAGGTGGCCAGAGTTCAAGTAGCTCCTCAGGGAGAGGGCTGGGATAAAACTCAGATGCTTCTACCCCAGAGCCTATCTCTCAGCCTCTGTGCCTTGGAGCCTCTCCCACTGTGCTTTACCTGTGGGAAACTGCACAAAAATCTATCGCCAGCATCAGGACCACACCCACTCTACCCCTGTGACTTCTCAGCTATTCAGTGTTATTCTGAAAGCTCCAATGAGTAAGAAACATGATGAAGGAGAAAAACTCGTGAGCGCGCACACACCACCACCACAGCACCACCACGCCACAAAACAAAACAAAAACAGACAAGAAAAACGAATATACTGAGAAAGAAAATGTGTGATTTCCCATTATCTGAACACTGAAACTATTTCCTCTGAGAAATTCAAGATAATCAGTTGGAAAATTATTGGAATGAATTAGCCAATATAAGAAAGTGAGTACACAAAAAAAAGTTGTCCTGTGCTTCAGAGATTTTCAGTTAGAGAGCATAATGAAAAATAGATTCCCTTAGGGACAGCAAGAAAAATATCTGGAATGCTAGAAACAAGGAGAAACATAAACAGTAAAACACTGTCTGAGCGAAGGGAAGCATACATTTGAGTACATAAAAATAAAGTAAGACTATGAAAAATAAATCATACACCCAGTCCCTGGAGGCAAACTTTCTATTACAAAGATTTCGGTTCCCAGAATTAATTTGTAACGATGGTATGTTACTATTACAACCCCAGTACAATGAACTGCTTGGTGTTTGCCTCCTAGACCCAGTTGTAGCTCACACCTTCCAGGAAAATAGCTTTGAGATGGGGCTTGGGGAAGGCTGTGCTGGAAGGGATTGAGGTGGGTGAACTCATGGGGGCGGGACCTTAAGCCAACAGGATTGTGGCTTATTTATAAAAAAAAAAAAAAAAAAATGCTCTCCTGTGAATCTTCCTGTCTCTCAATCCCCTGCCCTGCCTCTGCCTCTCCCACAGTGAGGCTACAGGAGGAGGCCCTGAATGAACATCCCTGACTGTGTTAGCTCCTTGATCCAAGAATTCTAATGTCCAGAGCTGTGAGGAAATCAATTTCTCTTGCTTAAATCACTCTGCCTGCAGTGTTTTGTTCTGATGGCCTCAACTCATTCATATGCCCCTGGAGATCTTTGTTAAGTATTTGGTGAAATTGTCCTTAAATTCATCTAAAAGACTGGAGGGTTAAGAAATTTATTCTAAGGGGGAAAATCACTATTTGTCATGCTTTGTGGTAATAATTTATTCAGTCAAGAATCATCAATGGATTCTCAAACAAGGAGGTGAGGATCTGATGTATGAAGGGGTAGTTACACAATTTCAAAGAATGTCCCCACACGGTACTTATTCATCATAGAAAGACAATGAAAACTTCATAGTGGGATGCCTGGAAGAGCTCGCCTTCATTCAGGCCAATTAACATTACTATTTGGCTGTGAGATAGGTACCTGCTGTCAAGTCTGGTGTCTTAGAGTTTCTATTGCTGCCACAAAACACCAAAATCAAAAGCCAAGTTGGGGAGGAAAGGGTTTATCCAGCTTACACTTCCAGGTCATAGTCCATCACTGGAGGAAATCAGAACAGGACCTCAAGGAGGGCTGGAACCTGGAGGCAGGAGCTGATGCAGAGGCCATGGAGGGCTGCTGCTTACTTGCTTGCTTCCCCTGGCTTTTTGGGCCTGCCTTCTTGTAGAACTCAGGATCACCAGCCCAGGGATGGCACCACCCACAATGGGCTGGGCCCTCCCCCATTAATCACTAATTGAGAAAACCCCTTATAGATAGATCTCATGAAGGCATTTTCTAAACTGAGGCTCCTTCCTCTCTGATGACTCTAGCTTATGTCTAGTTGATACACAGAACCAGCCAATATACCTGGCAGCCTGAGTTTGATCCCAGGACCTGCATGATGGAAGGAGAAAACTGGCTCGTGAAAGGTGTCCTCTGACTTCCACACATGTGCCATAGAATGCATACATGTATATATGCACATACAGGTATACACATGTACACATTCCAGAAAACAGACAGGCAGGCAGACAGGTTAAAAAATGATTTTAAAAATCACTAGCAACAAGATGGTTCGATGACATTTCTAAGTAGACATTAAGAATTCAGCACCATGTCTGTGATGATCAGCCCCAAACTGCATAATCTGAATCTCTTCAGGATTAGTTTCCTGCTGGGCCCCTTCCAAACTGGAACACATGCAACAAAAACAAAATACCTTACCTATCCCTTGTCAAAAGTCAAGCTCAGGCTAGGGAAATGGTTCTTTGGGTAAGAGCCCTTGTTGGGCAGGCATGAGGACCTGAAGATGAATCCTGTGCACTCATGTACAAAGCAGACTGTGTGAGGCCGATTATCCTGACAGTGGAAGCGAGAGACGGGAGTGTCCCCAGTGTCTTGTGGCCATCTTGCCTAGCAAAAATGAAAGACCTTGTCTCAGAGGAATAAGCTGAGCACAATAGAAGACAGACAACATCCTCTTCTGATCTGTGTATACAGACAACACACACACATGTACAAACACATGTATGTGCCTCATACACACACACACACACACACACACACACACACCAAATTATGAAATATCATGAGTGTAGGGAGTGGATGAAGTCTTGAGTGAATGTATATTATTGACACATGAGCGTAAACATGGCCAAGGACCCCAATGAAGCACACCTGTCTGTAGCAATGGCAAAGCCTTCTCCTGTTCTCTGTGTAGAAGTTGACAGTGTGTATATAAAATATCTACCACAGCTTTCTTCTCCGTGGTGTTTACAGCCTGAGACTGCTCCTGAATAAAGACCGCCTTCCAAGACTGGTTTAACCCGCCTCCTCTTCAAAAGGTGTACAGTAAACCAGCCTCCTCAAATCAGATGCATACCATAAGAACAGAGTGTCCAACTGCTGCTGGCACATCTCCTGAGTACAGGCCCACCTGAACCTGGCTTTTCTATGTGTGTCTGTATGTCTGTGTGTCTGTCCTTTCTTTATTCAGTATCCAGCTATGCTGGTTGTGGCCCAGGAGCCTGAGGCATTGTTCAAAGCCTAAACCAGAAAGATGCACCAGCAACGTGCACTCACTGTATGAGCTGAATTCTCTTTTACCACAAGAGACAACTGGGACAGTCAGCAACATTGAACCTAGAATCCACTCACTGAGCCGTGAGGTTATTTTTTTTCCTGACTTTGACAGTTGATGCATAAGAGATCATCCTTGATTTTAGGAAGTGCGCCCTGCAGCCCCCAGAAGGCAAATATCTGTAGTTTAATCTCAAACATCTAAGGGAAATGGTTTGAATGTAAGAATGTCTATAAACATTTGCATTTATATAAAATATACATACAAAATGTGAGAGAAAATAGGCAAAATATTAAGACTTTAGTTGCTGGAGGACACAGAGCATTTTTGATTCCATTCTTGCAACTTTCAATAAATCTGAAATTATTGCAAAATGAAAAGCATAATATCTGGATTACATGACAAGGGCAGGTGTAGCCCCAAGTTTTGATGGGGGACATATCTAGACTCCTGATTCTCAGATTAAAATCGGTTTTTTACATCAAATACTTTTACAAATGTCTTTGTGTATGCATACCTGCACGTTTGCATCTATATGTAAATGCATATGCATGCGTGTATGTGATACATAGTATTGACATTGTGAAAATAATAGCTAAGTTATGAAAAAGAAGGGGGAAAATCAAAGGGCAAAGTTGAATTTTTCAAAGGACCTTCTTGTGTTTCCATTTGAGTATGTGGTATAAGTGTGTGCGTGTGTGTGTGCGCACAGGTAGAGGCCAAACGTTGATGTTGAGTGACTTCCTCAATCACACTCCATCTTACTTTATAAGACAGAGCCTCTTATTGAAGCTGGAACTCACCATTTCATCTGGTCTGGATGGTCCATGAGGTCCCAGGATTCACTTGTCTTCTCTAGCCGCCATATTGGGTTTCTGTGTGCCACCATATCTGGCTTCTTTATGTGAGTTTTGAGACTCTGAACTAATATCCTCACACTTCTGCAGCAGGCACTTTACCCCCGGAGTCATATCTTCAGCCCCTGTGTCCCCATTCTTAAGTGAGTAATTCAGCTGCTCAAGAGGAAAAAAAAAACAAACATCATTTTGAGAAAAATGCAAAAGATCCTGCCTATTAGTGTCTGTTATTAAAGTCTCCAGGCTTGGTAGCAAATATCCTCTATCTCAGAACCTGGGAAGGAGACAAGCAGATCTCTGAGTACTCAACGCCAACATCACCCTTGCCTGTACAAGTTCCAGGCCAGCCAGGAGCTACAGTGAGACACTGTCTCAAACTCCTTCTCTAGCTAGAGTTCATTAGAGAAGATAAGACTGCATGCTTTGCTTGAGGAGGGCCTCTCAGGTGTCTGGAGTCCAGGACAGAGTAGGCAAGTTCTCTCTGAGACATTCTCTAGGCAGAGAAAGAATGCTCAGGTCCCCAAAGGATCTCATAGTGAAGACTCCTTCCTTGTGAGGCCACATCTGCCACATAATGCAGGCAGCACCTGTCCTCTTGCTTGGTTGGACACCATCACTGGAAGTTGCCATGTATTGAAGCTGCTTTTAAGCCCTACACCGTGAGGATGAGTCGATAGAAATCCGAGCAATGCCCAAGTGTCCAACGGGAAAACCAGGTTGAATTTCATTAGAGCCACTCAGTATCTAAAGAAAAATAAAGAGCTCAGGGACCAGCCTCATTCTCAAAGTAGAAGGGGATTAGTATAACGAAGTCTCCCAAAAGTAGAGTTGGAGGTATGATGCAAGCCAGGTAAGTTATTTTAATAATGATGGAGAAACATGATGTGGAGAGAAAATGCCAACCAAAGTCATAATTGAAGCCTGAGGAAATTGGCTCCATTGGTGGGGTGCCTACTGCACAAGTTTGAGGAACTGTGTTCAGATCACCAGCACCCATGTAAAAAGTCAAACATGGCTGCATGTGCCCGTAATCTCAGTGCTAGGTGTCACACAGAGACAGGCAGATAAATCACTGGCCAGCCAGCCTAGCCAGTTAACGAGAGACTCTGTTTCAAAAAATACAGTGGAGAATGGCCGAGGAAGGCATCCAAGGTTGACCTTGTACACACACACACACACACACACACACACACACACCACACACGTTTATTTGATTGACATTACTGTGGGCCCAAAGGCACTGGCTCTCTGGTCCACTAGAAGTAGTTGCACAGAAGTAACTTCAGAATCTATCTGAGATGGTGAAGGGGACATCAATTTTAAGTATCCTGTCTCAGTGGGTGATGTTAACTCCAGTCTTCTCCTAGATATACTTCTACCAAGATTCCAGTAGGCATTCTGGTACATAGTATGAGATCTGGGGCTTCTGAGCAGGCTTGTCTTTGGTTGAGGGTCAGTGTTGATTGAAGAGAGATGGGTGAGAAATCCCACCGAGGGGCAAAATGAAAAATACAGGGACCCAGAGAAAGCACCTGTCCTTTCAATTATATTCACGTATTTTACAAATTGTTTTTAAATATTTGTTTATTTTACTATGTGTTTCTGTGAGTACATGCATACATGTCTGTGTACATATGAGTACCTGATGCCCACAGAGGGCAGAACAGGGTGACTAATTTCCTGGAACTGGAATGATAAATGAACTGCTCTGTGGGTGCTAGGAACTCCCTGTGGGTGTAGGTCCTCTGCAAAAACAGTCAGTCCTCTTAACCCCTGAGCCATGTCTCCTGCCTAGTGTAGGAATTCTTGAGTGAGTGTTTACTATGTAAAGTCACCTTTCCACCTTCATCTTCTTCTTACAGAAGACTATGCACCGCACACCTATTCTTGACCAAAGAAGTGCACAAAGGAAGTAAAAACTGAAGAGAACTAAGATTTTATAACTATTTCAAAGTGAATAAGTAAACTGTAGCTGGGGTGGTAGCTGTCAGTTGGTAAAGTGCTTGCCAAACAAGCATGAGAAACTGAGTTCAATCCTGGCACCCACACAATAAGATAGGAAATGTGGGGTACACCTGAAATTCCAGCACTGCGGAGATGGAGACAGGATTCTTGAGGCTTTTGGGCTAGCCAGCCAAGCTGCATCAGCTCATTCCAGGCTCAGTGAAAGACTCTGTTTTAAACAATAAGGTGGTGAATCATTGATGCAGACATCCAACATCAATTACACAAGCACACATGCATGCACGCATGCACACACACACACACAAATGGTACAGTATACATGGAATCTAATGTCTAAAGCTCTGCAGTAGGATAGTGCGGGTGCTAGCATCTCCCAGACATGATCCCCGTCCTAGATCTCAAACTGTTGAGAATTATACAAGCCATGGTCCCCTCCATGAATCCTGAGGTAAACTCCTAGCTTTTTAGAACTTTCTGTAGAATATATGACTTTCTCCTTTTTAAAAAAAAGTTTTTTTCAACACTTACCATGATTTTCCTCCAGATTTTCATGTTTTCTGGTTTTCAGTCTTATTCTAATAGTTAAAAGTTTCATGTTGAACTGCTCTACCTCCAACAATGAAATGAAGCCACCATGATGGACTTCAGTGAAGTGTAAAGGTCAAGCACACAAAGAAAGCTTGATGTATGTAAGTGTGGGTTTGCCTGAGAAGAAAGAGGCCTGAAAATTGGTATTCCAACCATGGAATAAAAAAGCTCTCAAGATTTCAGAGCTAGAGAGGCCTTACATTGATTCCTGAGTTCCTTTGGCTATGTTCCCAACAAAAAGTATTCAGAATATGCCAGAACACAGGCAGCAGTGGGAATTTATTACTGACACAGTCAGCCAATAATAATAAAATAAAGGCAACGTATTTGCCATGAGCCAGGCCCTATGCTAAGTACTTTCCCCAGATTATTTCACTGAAGTCTTGTAATAATCTCAAGGGATAGGCAATATGCTTCCTCCTTCATAAAAATAGAAAGAGAGGCTTGCCCAGGGTCACCAAGCGAGCCTGGTAGAAGATCCAGCAACCTCTTCATTTTCTCTGGCTAAAAACATCTCTTTATGAACCCATCTCTCTGTCCACTCATAAAAATCTTGCTCCATGGGGCCTCAGATATTATACCATTCTTCAAACATCTAAAGTCCATAAAAATCAAGAAAGCACATAGCCCTAGAGAAGGGCTGAGTATAGAGGAACTTAAAAGTATGGAGGGAAACCGAGGCCTGACATCAAAGGGAAAATTCAAAACTAGATGAAAGAAGAAAAGGCCAGTGGGATGGGAAGAGGATAGGCGTGAGCCAGGGAGTGAAAGGACCCTGAGCAAACCCTCTGAGAACGATGGGCAGGTATCCCAGTATGTCATCCAGGAGTCTTGCAAGAAGCCAGCAGTTGAAATGCATGCAGAAAGTCTGAAAGTCAATGGAGCATGCCTAGAAGTTACATGAAAGATGCCTTATTCTTTCAGATGTTCAAGACTTAGAAAATAACATGCCCACTGAGTTTGGTAAATCCTGGCATTGTGTTGGAAAGAGACAGCTTTTAACCTCTTGGAAATTGCACCTTCATCTATCAAATAATGATGACACTCATAGCTTCAGCACATTTTACAGATTAAGTAGCTAATGTTTAAAACCTGTTTAGCATGCAGCGTGTACATAATAATATTAATATTGAAGGGGTTTTATTGTTGTTTATCTGAAGGGAGATATGGAGAGGAGCAGGTATCTGGTATAAAAATAGAAATCAGTCGAGGCCTAGAAGAAGATGATTAGCTACTCAATCCACATAAAAAGTAAGTAGCAGGCCTATAGCTAGTTTTGCTGTGGCCAAGAGATTGTAAGGGACAAAGAGACTTGAGGACTCTGTAGCCCAGCACCCAGACACCTCATTTCCAAACCCAGGTCTTCCTCTCCATAATTAAGAGTCTCTTCTCCATGGCCCAGCTCTTCTTCCTCTCCATGGTGAGATTAGCATGAGTAGCTCTCTTGTCTATTTGGTCCATGCATGTGTTCTGGGTGATGTTTCTCTTGTCACTGGGCTTCTCTGATTTTTTTTCTATTTTGTTTGAAATAGATCCCACCCAGCAAGAATCTTCAGCCACAGTGTGATCCTGGTTACAGTTCGTGTATGCAGCTTTTAGGATTGGAGTGAGCTCTGTTTACAAACGTGGAGACTGAGATCCTGAAGTGAGCAAGGACTAGTCAGAGGTTGTAGAGATGGTTACTAGTGAACCCTGGAGCAGAACACAAATAACCTGACTTCTAGACACCTCTTGTGACACTGGGATACATCAAAGGTCAAAGGCTACACTTTCATTGAAGATAAGAATGAAGTCAGCAAGAAAGAAAGGTTGATGTCAGCATGAGTTCTTCTGACAGCAAGTGCAGCCTCTCTGTCCATGAGTGACCAGACCCATAGACTAAATAGACTCCTACAGCTGAGCACACTCAGCTCTCCGATGCAAGGAGCCCATTGGCAGGGCCCCTGCTGCTCTTTGCTCTTCTCATACATTAATACAGCTGTAAGTGTTATACCACTGTGTGTTTGAAATTTTTGGCTGGAATATATTAAGCTTCCTGGGTTTGGATTTGCAGAATTTCCTCTGGCTCTTTCAAATTAACTTCAACAAAGTACGATAGATATTAAAGGATGAATACTGAGACAGGAAACAGCAAGAGAAGCTAAGAACACATAGAGTATCCATCTACTCCTTACTCATCCATGGAGTTTTGGTTACTGTTTGGTAGAGTCTACAGGCTGGCAACACCAGTCTTCCTGGACACTGGTTATGGATGCAGAGATTCCTCCAGATCACTTGAATCACAAACAGGCCCAGGAATCTGCAGGTTCACCAGCCATAAGGGGTACCTGGGCATTCTCAGTAAAAACTGAGGCTGCTGTGGAAGAGAACACAAGGAAACTTACAATGCACCCCAGACAATTGATCAGATGAGGAAGAGCCCCTGTTCCTCTGCTAAAATAGGAGCAAAGCATGAAAAGACTTCTTCACCACTTTCTCCATTCACATTTATCCCTGGAGTAAAATGAACATTGCCTTGCCTGCATCTCCACCCCAACAAAAAGATGAAAATTGAAGACTGGGTAGGCATTATGCTTTACTGCAAATCATCTTTTTCTGGCAGGCAGGCTTTTAAATGTGTTCATAGTTGTGTTTTGTCCATTCATTCTCGGTTCTTTTGAAGTGAGCTTACTCTAGCTATTTCTGCATGCTGAATACTAAACATAACAATTGAGAATGCCCTTATAGAGTGAAGCTAGCAAGACTGGAATACTCATCATAGTCCCACACTGCCCAGTAAATCATTAGCAAATTGCTAGCATCAGAGGCAAGAGAAAAATGCAGTGGTTGCAGATAAATCATATAGACCATTCGTACCAAGTGAGAAACCCAGTCAATACCAAGTCTCTAAAACACTTTAATTCTGCCAAAAAAAAAAAAAAGACTGGGAATGGTTCATTGCAATTCCAACTCAAATAATTGTTACAATTTTCCTGTTATCCATCATTATTCTGTAGCATTAAAATGTCATTAAAAATCTCCCAAGTTCTACAGAATCTCAGCACTCCATCAGCTAATCATGGACAGCTCACAAGCTTCCTCAAAGAAGCAAAGCAAGAGCTTTCAGTGTGGGAGAAAGGAAGGGTAGCCTGGTGCGTTGTGGGGGTCATGAGAATTCAGAGGTCTCTCTCAGTGGCATGACGCCTTTGCAGGATCTCACAGCAAATGATTATATACACAGGTGTGGAGAGGCCAGAGCTCAATTCCTGGCATTGCTCCTTGGGAGTCTTCCACCTTATTCTTTGAGGCAGGATCTCTCCTGAATATGGAACTCACTAACTGGGCTAGCCAGCAAGCCCAGGGATCCTCCTGTCTCTGCCTCACTAACTCTGTGATTGCAAAGGTGATCTACCGCATTTAGCTTTTTACAGGGTTGCTATTGATCAAACTCTGACTTGTTAATTGGACTGTCTCCTCAGCCCCAGGACTATGCAATTTGTAAAAACATTGAGAAAGTTGCTGTTAGTCTGATGTAGAGTTTCTCTGACATCTCAGTGATTAGGGCCAGAGGGATAGTTTCAGTGGGTAAAGGCAAGAAATCAGTTCTTCAGAACCTACATGTGTGTCTAAGGAAAGAACCACACATGTGCTGTGCCACACATACTTACACACACCTCCTTCACATCAGAGATTGGCTATTGCAGAAAGTTGATGATTTAGCTTTTCAAGAGTCAGCAAAGGAAGGGAAGGTATTGGAGCTAAGGTTAGTTGACTGTCGGGACTTCAGCTCCTTGCTGGGCAAAATAAAGCTGTGGAGGCTATGGCAGCTGTATGCTCACATAGGTGCCTACACACACCACAGGACAGAGTCGGGACTTCTCCTCAACCAGGTAGAGGCTCCCTTACGACCTCCATGGAGACGGGCTCACATTGCAGATATTTAATTTGGGGACCGGAGCTCACCATTGTCTCATTTTTCAGCTGCCCAAAAAGCAATTTTCCAGACAAATGAATCCGAGCACTGTGGGGATGAAAATGTTTCCAAAATAGATTGCTCTCCCTGACTATCTCCCTAAACTAAGAATATTGAACAGGCAGAGCAATGGCCCCAGATAGCTTCACTTCATGATATAGGTATATGCCATTTTCCATGCATGGGAGACTTTGCAGATGGGAGGAAGTTATGGAGGGGAAGTTATGTTGGGTTATCTGAGTGGGCCAGATCTCACCACAGGAATTCTTAGAAGTGGGACATAAGAAAGGCAGTTTCAGAAAGGGACTGCTGTGGGAAGCAGTAGCCAGGCAGTGTGAGCCAGAAAGCTCCTAGCTGAAATTTAAACTATGATCCACAATTTGCTAAATAAGAAAGAAATTGTAAAAAGTAGATTATTAAAGGAAACGGAAACAGTATATATGTAGGTCTGAATTTTGGAAAGTGTGAAATGGATTAAAGAATTGTATCTGATGGCCAATATGGCAGTATGGAAAAGGGACAAGGGGCCAGACAAGGCAGTGCACCTGGTCACACAGCCTTATAAATCACACTGACAATAATGGGATGCATGCTAAAGCAAACTGCAAGCCTGGGACCAGTGCCCATAAGAGCCTGAGACGAAGGTTGTTTTCACACCACTGTGCGTGGAAGGTGAAGATGGGCAGCAAAGAGGTGAGTGACCCATCCAGAACCTAGGGGCAGGGACTTACATACCTTGAAGCAGCAGGATGGGAATAAGGGGACAGACTTGAGTAGAGTCTGGACAATAGTCAGACCGGTCAACTGATGAGACACTGCAAGTGGAGACAAAGGTGGAGTCAACTGTGTCGTACGCATGACGCTAGCTTGAGTTTTTGAAGAAAGTATTTCATTTTCAAATAGAAGGAAGATAGTGTCATTTCAAAGAGAGGAAATAAGTCAAAAGACTGAGTCATTTGAGACAAAGAACAGCCAGCTACAAGTCTAACACACTTAAAGTTGGAAAACCCATCTGAACAGTAGTTCGTATCTGTCATTCAGTAGTTCATAAGACACATTATAACGTGTCTTAGCAAAATCTTCCGGTTTCATAATCTGTATGAAAACAACTGGCGTATTCTAGACATGGAGAGATCCCTGGGAAATGCAAATTGAAACAGAATCTAGAGTGTGCACCATTGGGATGGTGTGTGTGTGTGTGTGTGTGTGCAAAGACACAGTGTGAGAGAAACGACAAGCCGCAGCAGTCTCTAGGGGAGATGCCGCAGGGCTGGCTCCTGCTGTGCAAGGGTTTTTAACACACACGCTCACTGCCTCTCCAACTGGGTTTCAAATGAATGTAAAAATGAGCTTAAAATGCACATCTTCCTTAAGGAAAGGAGGTCATGACACAACATTAAGCCAAAGAAAAAGTGACTGTTTCAGGTACATTCCAGTTCCTAGGGAGAAAATACACCATCAACATAAAGCAGGTGATCGTATACTGAAGATAGATGTCATTAAATATCATGAAAATGAGTTAACAAAGGTAGAATCAAAATGGAAGAAAAGCAGACTTCTTTTATCAGATATATAATCAGTCAACAGAAAACAAGAAAACGGGGTAATAAAATTTTAAGTTGTATTTATAGAAAATAATAAGCTTTACAAGGCATAGTCTATTCATCCCTTTCAAATAAACATGGAAAGTTTATTAAAAAAATTACCTTCCAGGGCAAAGTGAAAACTATAATAAATTCCCCCAAGTAAAAAGTATACAAGATTCTTCTCTACCCAAAATGAAACAAAATTAGTAATTAGCATTTTGAGAGCAACCACTTGGAAAAAAAAATCCCTAAGAGACAACAAAAATTGCAAGGACAGAGTGTTTGGGTATAGGAACAGCGGCCCACTGCAGAGGGCACACATTAGAATTAAACTCAGGAAATCCACAGCCAAATAAACAGCATCTAAAGGAAAGGACTTTAAAGTCACTGAACAAGCTTAAACACTGAGATGAAAACAAGAAACCGGAGTCAAGGTTTACCATCTGTCTTTATGACAGGTGAATGGCTCATCCAGTATTCTATTCCAACAGAGAGAGAGGGGGAGAGAGAGAGAGAGAGAGAGAGGTGTACATACAGGCACACACAGACATTACACACATATACACATACAAACATGCCAAGAAGGGAAGGAAGAGTCTTATCCTTACATAGTTGGTTAAAAACATTCCTTCTTTACAGGTCACCAATGCATATGCATATGAGAACAGAAAAGCTCCCCACTTGAGAGACGTTTTGCTTGAGAGACAGCATCTTTTTCCCACGAAGCTGAGACAATTTCATAGAGATCAGTCTGTCATTATGTATACAGGGACAGAGGCTGACTGACAACCTGATGTGGAAGTAAATCTTCTAGGTAAGCATCCTACATGTGTGCAAGCAGCCTGCGAGGGTCGCATGTGAACTTTGATGATGAGTGTTGGGAACTTAAAAAGGAGCAGCAATCACAGATCAGCGGCTGACTTCACTCCTGCGGGAACATCTAGTCTGGTCACTTAAACTTGATGAGAGTGCTGCTCAGGTGATAAAGGCAGCTTATAAACACAATAAATACAATACAAAATAAATAGAAATACATAATGACTATTTTTTTTTTATGCAATACCTCTACACTTAAAAAGAAATGGGCTGGTGTGGTAACTCACGCTTGTAATCCTAGCCCTTAGGAGGTAAGGGTAAGAGGGTTAGAAGTTCAAGGTCAGCCGGGCAGTGGTGGTGCATACCTTTGATCCCAGCACTTGGGAGGCAGACGCAGGAGGATTTCTGAGTTCGAGGCCAGTCTGGTCTACAGACTGAGTTCCAGGACAGCCAGGGCTACACAGAGAAACCCTGTCTCGGAAAAGAAGAAGAAAGAGGAGGAGGAGGAGGAGGAGGAGGAGGAGGAGGAGGAGGAGGAGGAGGAGGAGGAGGAGGAGGAGAAGAAGAAGAAGAAGAAGAAGAAGAAGAAGAAGAAGAAGAAGAAGAAGAAGAAGAAGAAGAAGAAGAAGAAGAAGAAGAAGAAGAAGAAGAAGAAGTTGTTGTTCAAGGTCATCCTTGGCTCCATAGTAAACTGAGACTATCTTGAAATACATAAGATCCTGTCTCTAAAGGCCAAAATATAAGAAAAAAAAAAAACCCACTAGATTGAAAAATATTCAGAGATTTAAAAGAACCACTTCCTGGCTCTAACCACAGCATTATTTTGAAGAAATTACCTTTTCTTCTGGCTCCATATCCTCACCCAAGGCATTTGGCATAATGATACCTTCTATGCCTAACATATCATAATTCCTCTGTTCTATAAATTCAAATTGATAAAACTCATTTCAGGTGCGTACTATAGATTCAGACCTAGGTCTTTACCCTTTGAGAATGACTGCTTTATGAAAATCACAGTGGCTGCGACCAGATCAAAGTGCAAGGACTGGTTCAGAGGCTCTAAGCATGCCGGGTCTCAGCCTGAACTAAAGCCATTCTCATCTCATAGCAAAGGACAAAGAAAAGAGAGCAGTCCATCTGACCACTAAGTCACTGAACTGCCTATACTAAAGAAATCTGAAATTTTATTTTGCTGATAAATTCAAGGTATGACATGAGTTTGAGTGTCTCACATTAGCGTCTTAATTAGTCCGATTATTCCACTCTTCAACTTTCAGGTTGATTTGTTTTAATTCAGCTAATGAGTAATTATTGCAACAGAATGTGGTATGTTAATTGGCAAATTCCTTAGCTCTCTTTCCCTTTCCAAAATTATTTCTTATCTTTCTTTAAGAAAAAAAGCATTTCTAAAGATGGTCATCAGAGCTCCTTAAATGTAAAACACATTTTATTTTGTTTGCTTTCATTCTTTTCCTTAAGTCTTAGCCTGATTCTTGTTAAAGTTCCCAGTGTTTCAATTTCCCATCCTCCAGCGAGAAGATTATGTTCCTGGGGATACACATAGTGCAGAGTAAATTACCCTGCATCTCGGGCAGACGCATTGTTTCCTGTAGGCTGTCTCTCTGTGGAAGACTCAAGTCAGGCAGTCTAAGTCCCCTTTTTGCCTCAGTGTGCAAGTCTTTGCCCATCTCAGACCTCAACTTTCTCAATTATTTAACACACAAAAGGAAGGTGTCGAAGGAGGGAGTTTGTTTGGACAGCAAGCTAACGATACCTTTGAAAACCAAACGTATAACACAATGAGCAAAGTGTCCAGGTAAAGACCAGGACAAATGACAGTGGCCCTGCCCACAAGAGCAGCTGTGGCCTAGCTTCAGCCAACCCTCCAATGCTGATTTCTTTTTCTCCAGAAACATGCAAAATTGAGTTTTTATGTAAAGTTTCTACAGTATTAAATCTTGGCTGCTGGGTCTATACATATACATAGATGTGCACACATATGTGTACATGTTCATACATGTACGTGTGCGTGCATATGTGTTTGGAAGCCACAGGTTAACCTTGGCTGTTGTTCCTCATGATATTGACCTCTCAGCATGTTAAGACAGGGTCTCTTATGGTTTGGACCACATATGTGGCAGAGGATGACCTCGATGGCCATCAGGGAGAGACGAAAGGCCCTTGGGCCTGAGGATGTTAGAGGCCTCAGTAAAGGGGAATATCAAGGCGGGAAAATGGGGATGGGTGGACGGGGGGGTGGG
>CM052703.1:107754814-107776255 GCA_028551405.1 Uromys caudimaculatus
GTTGAGTAAGAATCAGGAGAGACAAAGGCAGATGTACTCCAGCAAATTAGAGAAAACGCCTGATGTGAGTGGTGTTGCTACTGTAATTGTGACTCTTACAGAAAGAGATATTCCAGTAAGGAGCACAGGAGTCCTAGCCATGGGCTTTGGGGTCTGTGCTGGCTAGTTTGGATGTCAACTTGACACAACCCAGAGTCATTTGAGAAGAGGAAACCTCAATTGAGAAAATGCTTCCATAAGATAGTCCTGTAGGCAAGACTGTGGGTATTGTCTTAATTAGTAATTAATGTGCGAGAGTCCAGCCCACTGTGGGTGGTGCTATCCCTATACAGGTGGTTCTGAGTGTATAAGAAACAAGCTGAACAAGCCGTGGAGCATAAGCTAATAAATAGCATTCTTCCATGTTTTCTGTTTCAGTTCTTGCTCCAGGTTCCTCCTGTCTTGAGTTCCTGCTCTGTCTTCCTTTAGTGACATGAGAATGAAAGCTGAAATTAACCCTTTCTTCCTCAAGTTAATTTTGGTCTTGGTGATAGAAACCCGAAGACAAGGTCATTCTGTATGCACTTGTCATGCATGGCATAAGAAGGGGTCTCAGGGGCCACATGCTTCCTTAGAAAGGGACAGTAAGCCGGTAGCCTGGTTAAGTCTGCTGGGATAACATTGTCAGATGTGTTCACGACTTTCCCAAAGACAGTACCATCCATTACTTTCCTGGCTTCAGGCTACATCAAACCCGTAGATCAGACACACATCAGATTCAGTCATTGGGTTCCAAGTCATCAAGGACCAAAAACCACAAATTCACTTTCTGTCAGTAGGTGTGGCACTGATATGGAATGTTGGAACAGATTTGTATTATCTGTGTCATCTATGAAGTAGCTGATTGGTATGTCAGCTCATGTTATCAGAAACTATGTACACCTTTGAAGACTAAACTCTCTCTCTTCGTTTTCCTCCTCGCCTCTCTTTGCTGTGAGATTTATAATTGACTTGGCTCTTAGGACATGCCTTCTGAGCTCTAAGCCAAACACAACAGGGCACTCTCTTTGTCTGTCTTTGATTCCAATGTATCTCTGACCCAAAAATCTGTGCTATAAACTGATTTAGTAAATTGGATCAGGTGGCCAGGTGGGGTACCTAACAGGCCATACTTGGGAGAGCTAGCTAGGAGTCTTCTGCCTTCTGGAGTCCCAAAATAGAACTTGTGCCAAACTCTCAGCAGAGGACTCATGGAATATATTAAAACAACTCTTTAGAAACCTTTTATGTTATTGTATCTGAAGGAATAGGTTGTCTGGGGTGGTGAACCGCATCAGTACAGTGTACTGATCTGGGCTGTAACTAGTATCCCCAGGCAAGCACCAGGCTCATGCAGAGATGCATGTACACCTTCACCTGCACAGCCTTGGACTTGACTTGACTGGGATGATGAGGGGATGAAGACAGGACAGATATGCAGACACGGAAAATTGTATGTGAAGAATAGAAAAGATTAGATTAGGTGGACCTTGTTCTGTGATGGAGAAACACCAGTATCCCAGAAATGGCAGAACGATAGTAAGTTTACATGGTTCAAAAGTTTAAGTGATAGCAATTTGTTAGATAATTTTGTCTACCTTGATAATATGGCAAAATCAATTTTAATTGCTAGTAGTGACTCATTTCACATACCACACAGTAACTACATCTATACTTATACACATATATGCACATACGCCGTTTATATAGTGAAAACAAGTTGAAAAAGCTGCATCAGAACTCCAAGGTTTCAGCAATGGGTTGAGCAAATCTTTATTGATAAGACAGCAAATCAAATCAGTGCTGGGAGGGAACTTCCGCTGGGGTCAGGGTTTGAGAGCAAAATTGTCCTAGCCTCTAGATGAAACATGTTTGCAACAGGAAACAGTGAGTCAGACCCAGACAGGTGATCAGGGCAATGAGCAAGTTGCATCAACAGCAGAAGACCAACCTGAGCTGAAGTTCCAGGGACAGTCTTGGAGTCTCTGCTTGTCATCTTGGACACCAGTGTTTGACCCAGCTATCAGATGATGGGTTAATGTAGGACCATGCCATCACAATGCTAGGTATCCATCATTCAGGGTGGTCCAGGTGACGATCATATCCATCGCATGGTCTGCTGTCTGATAAGTTACTCTACCTAGTTTCTCCGGTATGATTTTAATACACTCATGGGCTCCCATACTCTCAGTTCAACCTGATAAACTTAGAGAGTGGCTCCCTTTTGACTCCCAGGTATAAGTCATTTGTCGGTGGTCTATGCTTGCTGAGTAGCTCCTTACGGATGATGCAGTTTCTGAGTCCACCCAGGAGCTATAGTCATCGTTCACCCTCAACACTGAATCAAAAGCTGCTTGAAATTGAAGTCTCCTAAGGCAAAGCCCAGCCTGAAAAATCACTGTTTTATGCATACCCTGATCTCCACAGTCATGCTGGCAATAAGTAAGGGCTCTGTAATTTATTTTCTCAGGCTTTTATATAACTAGTGCTCACACTGCAGGGCTAGAAAGTGGAAAGACAGATGCCCTGGGAGAGGTTGTAGAAACAGTGGGAGACAAGTCTGGGCATGACCAGACACCTCCATGGCATTTCTTATAATCTGTGTTTTCATAAGACAAGAGTAAGTGTGCTAAAGGTTCAAATGTAGGCTGTAGCATGGAGGTGAAGGCAGGAGTTCCATGAAAATCAGGAGGTCTCTTTATAAGACAGCTTCTTAGAGCCTTCACTACACTCTGTGCATCTCCAAGGCAGATGATAAAGTGCACCTTCTGCCAACCATGTGATGAAGGAATCCTTTCTTCTTCATGGAATATATCAAAAGACTAAAGCCTCTTGGAAGTGCAGGGGAAAGCTGAGAGTAGTCACTGCATACTCTACCTGCAGTGATTAACCCCCATCACCTCCTTTCCCTGAGCAGGCATACCTGGCTTTGGAGACAATGTTCTCTTCCCTCTACCATGACGGGGAGGCTTCTCAGGGCAGAACCACTTCTGATTGATTTTAACAATCTTTACATTAGCAAGCAGGAACCTCTTGCATTCAGTACACACCCATGTGTTTGATGTAAAAAAAATGATCACATCTAACCCATTTCCATGTAAGAGCAACAAGGATCCATTATCTGTCCCTGTCACCATCCCGAAAATCTCGAGCATTCTTGTTGGGTTGTTTCGATGGTGGAAAACCAGACAAGACCTGGCTCTCCCATGAGAGTCAGTTTGTTGAAAGCAGAAAGGGCAGAGAGAAAGAGAAAAGAAGTCTTAGAATAGGGCAGCTTTTATGACTGAAGGAGACATCCATTTCCCATGCTATCGAGACAAACAAAGAAAAAAAAAAGCAAATGGTGATCAGATAGTGGAGATCCTGGAACTCACCACAGTAATGGCACGGATGTAAAACGGCACAGCCAACGGAGAGATGAGAGTGGTAGAAAACAATCAAAATGACGACTTCCAACAACACAATTACCACAGCAGCCAGCAAAGCCACTTCCCCATGTGTACCCCAAAGAATGAAAGCAGAGTATTGGAGGCATGTTTGTACACCATGCCCCTCACATTCATAATAGCCAACAGACGGAGGGGGACCTGGGGACCTATTGAAGGGTGGCTGGCTGGAGAAAGCATGGTCTACACAGTCAATGACTATTAGTCAGCCTGGGGACAAGGGGAGATGCTGATCCAAGCTACAACAGAGATGAACCCCCAAGGACAGGACACTAAAAATAAGCCAGCTGAATTGAAAAAGCATGCACAGTTCCATATGTACAAGGTGCCTAGAGTGGTCAGCTCCAAGCATCAGACAATAGTGTGTGATTTCCTTTATCTTCCAGGGGCAGGGGATAAAGTGTCATTGTTGTTTCAGGAGTATATAATTTCAGTACTTCAAAAGGAAAAAGCATCTGGGTGCTGGTTATATAATATCACTGAACTGTGCATTTAAAACGGACTGATGCTAAATTTTATGTTATGCATATTTTATCACAAATTCTAAAAAAAGTGGAATGTTAAAGACATACTAGCTAGAGCCCAGCACCTTATTAATTTTTCCTTTTATTTGCATGTGTTTGAGAGGTGTCACAGTGCATGTGTAGAGACAGAGGGCAAGTTGCAGGAGTTAGTTCTCACTTCTGTCCTGCGGGTCATTAGGCTTGGCAGCAAACACTTTTACCTGGGAGCCCAGCGTCTTACACATGGAGACTCAGACTTAAGGATGCATCACAAAGGTGCCAATCCTCGGGAGTTCAAATGCTTACCAAGGCTGTAAGTCCAAACTGTCATTTATTAAGGACATCATGATGTTTTTCTAAGGAGATGTCAATTGCTTATTAGATTCTCCATCTACTTGGAAATAAAATGGGACTAAGGGCATTTGGGCTGTTACTCCTGAGCTCCCTGGCCACACCTCCCGCTTACATCATCTGGTAGGAAAGAGCCCCATAAATGTCCAGTCCTGAATGCACCAGTCTGTACCAAACCACAAAGGATGACGCTCACAGCAGAGAACCGGCAGTTTCCATTTCTTGCCTGGATCCATTTCCAGCAGTCTTGGATAGAGCTGAAATTAAAACCCGGACTTTTATCCAAATCTAGGATAAATCAGCAGCAGCTGCTGACCACCCCCCACCCCCACTGACCCACCCCTACCCCCAAGCCCCACCCCCACCCCCTAACCCCACACCCCCTGCCAAGGTGCAAGGCTGCAGTCCTGAAAGTGAGGAGGAACAAAGGCCAGGAGACCAGAATGGCTGTGAAATATCGTGTTACCTTCCCACGAGTCCACGGTGTGCTGATTGGGAGGAGCCTCCACCAGGGGCAGGAAGCCCTGGACTGCCAGCAGGGAATTCAGCAGCTAAGCTCAGTAGTTCTCCCAAAGTTCACCTGAGGTCAAGGGGATTTGCCTGTGGGCAGGAATGTCTCTGAGAACAAAGCCAGGCAGGATGTGGAGTTCCCACTGTTGTCTAGAAAAAGGGGAGTCTGGGCCAGCTCTGCCTGAGTTACCAGGCAAACTCCAAGACTATCTGTCTGCTGGCTCTGCCCTCCTGCCTTCTGGACGATTGACTGATAAGGTTTTAGGCTGAAAGAAGGGAGTGGGGGGGGGGAGGGAGTGGGGGGTGGAAGTGGGGTGTGTGTGTGGTGTGTGTGTGGTGTGTGTGTGTGTGTGTGTGTGTGTGTGTGTGTGTGTGTGTGTGTGTGTGTGTGTGTGTGTTCGGGCGCTTATGCGTGTTTGTTTATGGGTATGTAAATTCATGAACATCAGGAGACCACATAAGGACATCAGGTGACCAGATCTAGTACTCTCTCTTATCCTCTCATAGAATCTCAAGCTTGTCAATTTTTGGCTAGGCTAGGCTGCCTGGCCATGGCACCCCGGTCAGAAAACCTCCTGTCTTGGTAAGTCTTCCCCTAAGCACTGGAGTTACAGGCATGCACAGCCATGCCTAGATTTTACATGAAAGGTGGGGATCTGAGCCCAGGCCCTTGTGTCTGCATGACCATCTTATCTGCTGCACCATTTTTTATCCCTGTCAAGTCGCTGACATCTCTCATGTATGTACTGTTTACACTTTAATTCCCTTTCTCTCATTCAGTTCTTGTACCTAAAATGAGCGCTGGTAGATACAACAAAAGGAGTTGCACCACTGGACAGACACCGAAACCCAAAAATCCGTTCCAAGGTCTTACAGGGGATGTCACTGTAAGACAAGACAAAGGCAGCCTTTTCATTCTGCCCAGTGTCCACTGTCAGGGGCACATTTGTGCTCCTTTCACACTTGACTAGAAGCCACTGGCCTTGAAGATGATAGTCAAGTTACTTGCAACTGAGAAAAATAATCACCCAACACAATAGCATTAGTTTGTGAGGACATCTGGGAGAGAAGCCCTTCAAGATTCCCCAGACATCTTGTTTGCAATGTGAGCTGTCTGCAAGAGACACTGTGGGCTGCTAGCATGCAAACACACAGTATAAGCAGACAGGAGTTCTCTCACGGGACAGCTGTAGTGCACACATCCACCCAGGTTAACAAAAAGACATTCATTTCTATTGCTGTCCAGCAACTAAAATGAAGTTGATAGGGAAAAAGAGCAACATGAAATTCAGCCATGTCTCATTAACTATCAAAGCTAAGCACTTAACTAGCCCTGTCCTTTTCTAAATATAAACTAGAAAATAGTCTTCCAGGAAAAAAAAAAAAAAAAAACCTGTCTAGGCGTATACCCAGCTCTGGGTTTGGTCCTAAGGTTGCCAGTGCACCATCCCACACCCTACCCCGCTTCCTTCCAGATGCAGAAAGCTTTTGTCTACCTACAGCCATTTTATGCTTTGAGCAAAAGCCAGCCCAGAACAGGAGAAAGGATGGATGAGCTTGGGGCAGGGCTGGGGGTTGGGGGTAGCTTGTCTTCTCTGATGTGTATGGTCAGCAAAACCTGTTCTTCTGTAATCCTGTGCAATCAGGCAAGTATGTATGTGTTCATGTGCACACACCACACACACACACACACACACACACACACACACACACACTAATGCACATGCACGTACACACACATACACACACACTAATGCACATATACATATACAAACACATATACACACATGCTCTCACACTCACACATGAATACACACACACACACACACACACACACACACACACACGAGCAACACTCAGAGCACACAGTTCAAAGAAGTCAGGCACATATTAAATACCAAGTGTGACATACAAATGAGAGTCTATTTTCTTCTCCTGAATGAGAGTTGAGCTTCAAGAGGAAGTGATTTGGAAACCCTCTAAGTGGGGATTGCTTTCTTCTCTAATTCCACCCGGGAGGTACCAGTATTTGATTAGTTTACCACCATGTGTTACCCTAACCACTCTTTTTTGAAGTGGAGTCACTACCCCTTGCATTGAATATTATTTTACTTATCAGAAAAAAATCACTTCCAAGTAAATTTTGACTTGCCACCAAGTTAAGCAATGTTCAAATATGGAGAGGACAACTTAGAGATGATAGAATAATGGACATTTATTTTAAAGATGGAAGGAGGAGAGAAGGTCAGGAAGGCCACAGCTAGCAATGGACCTCAGATGCAAATCCAATTGTGTCCAACTCCAAGGTCAAGATTCCTTTTACAAAACAAAAACTCCATGTTCCACGCAGCAAATCCAACCTCCTAGAACAAACTAAGTAAATAAATAACTTTCCAGAACCTACCAGACTCCTCATCTAACAGAGCCCAGTGCCTCCACAGAGAGCAGCCTGCGAGCCAGCCCTCTCCTCACCCTCACCAGGACTGGCTCTATCTCCTCCCCTCGGCTGTCCACTGAAGTTCCACTGTGTCTCAACCTACCCCCACAGCAAGTGCTCCAGGTCAGGTGTGGCCAGATAAGTACTGGGATTTCTTGTCTTTGCTTTTCCAGCACAGTGGACCAAGAGTCCTAACAGACAAGAACTGCTGGTGTTCAGGGTCCAATAATCTTCGATGAGTGTGTTTCTGCGCACTGTGGGTGTTTTCCAGCACCCCAACTCCGCCCAAAAGATGTCAATTCCCAGATATTGCCAAAAATCCCCCAGGTATCCTCAATTAAGAACTGGGGTAACATGTAATTTCCAGCCTCTTTAAGACTTAAAAATATTTTCAAGATGTCTCCTTAATACTTGACACCAGCTTTAAGAGTGTGGATGTTTCACTCCGATCCCATTTTACACAGGAAAAAGAAACCAGAGTTGTGGGAGGGAAGGCAGGGGGATCAGGAGTTCAAGGTCAATGTCAGCTACATAGAGAATCTGAGGCCAGCCTGCACTATGTAAAATCCTGACTAAAGGAAAGGAAAGCCACACTAGTTTCAATGTGATTAAAGTCCATTTTGCACTCAGGGTAAGTAGTGTCCAAAGAAGGGTCCCTGCTTCCCATCATGCATTCTGTCAATAGACTGTTCTTTTGTACATTTTTCTTATTCTGTTTGCAACCCACTTCCAAGGGGTCAAGCTGTGTGTATGTTTCAGCCCTCTACCTAGGGAAGGCTTAGTTCTCATCCCTTGGACCACGTCTCCTTAATACATGAAGCACACGGAATTTGGGCTACAGAATAAAACCCAAAGTTCCTAAAACAGAACCTTCCCAGTCACCTCAGTCTGAGCTTGAACCTGTTTCTTTGCCTTTCCCACCTTAGGAGCCCACCGATCTAAAGAATGGCTGGGCTAAATTAAAAGCCCCGTGTAGATTCCAGAGAGTGAATTCCCCCAGGATGGGTTTTGAGATTCATTCACTCCTTCAAGTGAGTCCCTGAAGCATGAATTTAGAAGAGTCTAAAAAGTCTTTGTATAATTTTAATGATTATTAGTTTGTATTATCTTTCTTGTCAAATTGCCTAGAGGCATGAAGTGTATTAATAACTCTACAGTATGGCTAAGCCAGCCCACTGAAAAAAAAAGCCCTACCCTCATCTACACACGAGGCATTTATTCCCATGGTTATGCAAATTACCCTGCAGAATCATAAAGAGAGTCAACTGAGGTCTGAGAAACTGAGAAAATAAATATGTAGTCACGAGGAAAGGGTTTCTGTTAAATATAAAATAATAAATTCTTGACCTGTTTATTCCTTCATTCATCCCTTTATTTATTATTCATTAAAGAAATATTAAGTCCCCATTCCAGACTAGATACTGCACTAGGGACCGCAGAGATAATAGAAGCAATTCAGACATGTCCTCAGAAAGCCTGAGCCAGGCTGGGGAAGCAGAAATGAATGCTATTGAGTGAGGTTACTATTGTGACAACAAAAATATAGGCAATGTGCATGAAGAAAGGAACCCATCTGGTCTTGGGGGCCATCTTTGTTGCTGGGATATATGATCGCCAGAGGCTCATGAGCTGGGTGCTTGGCCTCCAGCTAGTGGTACTATTTGGGGAGGTGGTAGAATGTATTAGGAGATGGGCCCAGATGGAGGAAATAAGTCACAGAGGATGTACCTTTAAAAGATAGGACACACCCAGCTCATCACAGGATGGACAGCTTGGCACTCGGCCATTCCCACAGCAGTGACGTTTTGCCTCACTACAGATTCTACAGATCCAAGCACTGTAGACTCCAAAAGACAAAGCAAATATGGTTTTCCCTTAAAGTTGTTCTCTTGGTGGGGGTGGAGTGATAGCTTCACAGTTAAGAGTACTCCTTTTCTAGAGGATCTGAGTTCAGCTCCCAGCACCAAAGTCAGGCTGCTCACAACCACCTGAGCTACAGCTCTGGCAGATCTGATACTCTCTCTGGCCTCTGTGAACACCTGAAAACACCACCCCCCCCCCCCACACACACACACACTAAAAAAATAATAAAAATTAAGTTTATCTTTAGAAAGATGTTCTTACCTAAGTTTTGGTCACAAAAGCTAACCAGGAGAGAGGAGGAGAACAGGACGGTTTTCTAGAAGAAGGAAGCCTTGTGATGAAATTGGAAGGTAGAGTAACTCTTCCCAGCATAGCCAAGCAGTGCAGGAGGAGCAAAGTGTTCCAGGCAGAGAGAACTTCAAACCCCAGGCTGTTGCATACTGATAGGGCCTAGGCCCCATCCTGACGTAACAAGTTTATTTAAATATGGGAAGCCTGAGGCTTTGAACAGAATGAGCTCTAATGCTAATAGCCCTCTGGGCTTACCTCACTCTCACTGAGCTCCCACACTGCCTTGACTGTCCAGCCTGTGTCCTCTGATGTGAACAGTCCTGGTATCCTATCAGTGTGCACAGATGAGCTCTGTGTGTAGCTGAGGATGGACATGTGGCTCAGTCACAGACTGTTCCCTCAAGGACCTCACATTGTAACAAAAGTGAGTTACGAAATGCTCTAATGGGCCTGGGACAGCCCCTAGTCTGTACCCACTGCTGTTGAAAACTGCAGTAGACTAGGGCTTAATCTGACGGTAGTTCTTGTTCACCGTCCTAGAAGCTGGGAAGTCCACGGTCAAGGTGCAAGCAGATACAGCATCTGGAGAGAGCGTTCTCCCTGGACCTAGATGGCTGTCTTCTCCCTGTGTTCTCATGGGGTACAGAGCTGGGAGAGAGCCTGTGCTCTGGTGTACTGTTTGTTTTTCTGAGAGCACTAGTCCCATTCACAAGGGCTCTACTCTCTTGATATAATTACCTCTGAAACACCTACCCCCATGTTAAGGGTTTGAATTTCAATATATGAATTTGGAGGAGGGCATAAATATTTAATTCCTAACAAACACAAGTTCTCACTCATTGCTGGTGGGCATGCAAAATGGGGCAGCCACTTTAAATGAAGGTTTGACAGTCTCTCTCTCTCTCTCCCTGCCTCTCTCTCTCTTTCTCTCTCTCTTACACACACACACGCACAGATAAACACACAAATCTAGCATTTATGCATCTTAATATTTAACCAAATGACATGAAAATCTATTTTAAAAACCCCAAACAAGGATGTTTATACCAGTTTCATTCATCACTGTCACAACCTGAAGTCAGACAAGAGATGTCCTTCAGTGAATGGACATCCAGACCATGGACTATCATTTAACACTAAAAAATAAACATGAAGGGCGACAGAGATGATTTTGTGGTTAAGAGTGATTGAAACTCTTCCGGAGGACCCAAGTTCAGTTCCCAGCCCCAACAACAGGTGTTTCACCTGTAACTTCAGCGACTGGGTGTGTGTCACCCTCCTCTAGCCTCTAAGCACACATGCAAAAACACATACAAATAAATAAATAAATAATAGATCTTTTTTAAAAAGTAAAACATGAAAAGACGCGAGCAAAAGTTAAATGCATAGTTCTAAATAAAGATAAAGAACCCATGTATAAACCAGCCAACCACGTTGTGTCTGATTTCTTGTGGAAATGGGGAAAAGGTAGAACTGCAGAGTTAGTAAAACAGTTGTCAAGGTCTGGGTTGGAGAAAAGAGAGACAGACCGAGGACAGAGGGTTTCAGGACATGGGATCTGTTCTACACCATACACAGTGTTGCGTGTCCTCGTATGTTTGTGTAAACCCCACAATATAGAAATCCCAAAGTGTAGAGACAGGCTCAACAGTGCAGCAGTGGACCCCAGGACAGTCTGCATGCAGATCTGAGTACAGGAGGGTGGTGGGTTCTCTGCCTTCTGCACCCTTCAGTGTGATCTTTTGGTGGGTGTTGAATGAGCACATAGAGGCAGAGTCAAAGCCTGAGTGAGGAGACCCAGAGGCCGACGACAAAGAGTCTTGTTTCTCGCTCACCGGTTCATTATAAACGTCATCGCCCCTTGGCATCCAAAGGACTGTGTAATGTCCACCACTTACTCCCCAGGTCTGTTAGTATTTGACGTTAAGTTCACTTGATTTTTTTTTTCATTAAATAAACTTTGGAGATTCTTTGGCTTTGGTTTTGGCTTTGCAGGGCTTCACACCAAACACAGGACTTTCACATGGTCTGCAAGTGTTCTGCCACTGAGCTAGGTCCTCTGTACTTGGTTGCAGTTTGGCTTTCTGCCAGTTTGTGCCTAGTTGCTTTGTAAACAAGGTCCCACTCTGTCGCCCAGCATGGCCTTGCATTTGTGATCCTCCTGGCCCTACCTATGGCATGCTGAGCTTACAGGTTTGTACCACCCCATGCACAGTAATAAAACTATTTTTAAAAACAACTTTATATACTGGCTGTAAATAGAAAAGGCTGTCACTTATTTTTCCATACATGAAAATAGACAGTAAAATAAAATCTCTCTCATGTATGTTCTTCCTAAAGTGACCTCACTTGTCTTCAGTAGAGGTTCTTTCATGATGAGGGGAGACTCAGGGTGACAAAGCATTCAGTCCACGGGGCTCCTGCAGAGAGAGTTCAAGACTCCCCCCCCAAAAAAAAACCTCCAGAACAGAAGTGTGGTTAAACTACTTTGAAGGGCACTCAGAATGAAGTGAAGGTCTGCGTTCTCCATTCTCAAGCGGGAAGATGCTGGACTTGGGGTCCTAGCACAAGGCTTGCAGAGGAGATTGGCCCTTTCGAGGGAAGTCTAGGCTAGGGCAAGCTCCCTTAAAAAGCTTAACAGGCCTAGGTTTACACTTTGACCTTGGCATTCCATGGCCCTGGTGCAAGGCTGTGTCCTCAGACTTCCTCACGCCTCTGTGTCCCGCCTGATAAGTGAATGCGGTCAAAGAAACATAACGAGCAGACAGAAATGTTATTCAAGCCACAACTGGTTCTAGTGTCTCTTTCAGGGAAGGACCTGTGCTTCTTTGGTCCAATATCTTGACAGTGTGTGAAGTGCACAATGACTGAGGGGCCTGAGTGGGCCCCAGACTGCTCAAGGAAAAATACATTTATTCATCCAGAGAAGGAAGGCGAAGTGAAGGGAGGAAGTGATTGGGGCCATTAGGAGTGGAGGAGGGATCTGCCCACCGGCCAGCCAGCTAGCTCCTGAGGACCCCACACCACAGAGGCCTGGCCAGCCAGCTAGCTCCTGAGGACCCCATACCACAGAGGCCTGGCCAGCCAGCTAGCTCCTGAGGACCCCACACCATAGAGGCCTGGCCAGCCAGCTAGCTCCTGAGGACCCCACACCACAGAAGCCTGGCCAGCCAGCTAGCTCCTGAGGACCCCACACCACAGAGGCCTGGTGTGCACAGTACTGTTAGCTCCTTAAGCTCTATTGATTTGGATGGAGAAGACAAAGAAACTCCAGGGTAGTGTCTGTCCCTACTGTCAAGTAACTATCTGGAACATTTTACCAGGACAACTGTGGCATGTCCCAGGCACATGGAGACAGAGATGAGGATCAGAATCCAGTGACATCAGGCAGACCTTTGCCCTTTGTTTTGTAAATTAGCTGCCTCTGTTTCCCTACCTAAGAAATGGGATCCATACAAATAAAATTAACTTCTGAAGCTGTTATGAAGGTGGAACTTGGCCTACGGAGAAAGTTTGGTTCAGCTGATGTGAATACAGACTGATCATTCTCCATGTGAAACCCCACAATCTAACGTGTTCCAAAGCTGGAAGCACTACAAAAGCCAAAATCTTCTGACATTGACGGAAACAGGGCCATTAGAAGATTCTGTGCTGGAAGAAAATGATGTAAAGGTGCTGAGCCCTTGGCCATCACCGGAAGTGGTGGCATGTGTTAGCTTTGTCCAATCATCACTGACCCAACATCTGTGTCCCTTTTTCTGAAGGCCATGGCTGCTACCAGGCAGCCCTCACACCCTAGAACCCTAAGATGGCTCTCTCTGAAGGGAGCATAGCCATCAGAGTGTACTGACTCCTGGGGCTGCCCAACTCCTGCCCGCACCTTTCCAAGGACTTCTGTACTAGCACTTCTCCCCAGTCACTTTTTCTGATCAGAGCGATCACAATCAGTCCACTTTTGTGTGTGTTGTGTATGTGTGTGCACGTGTCTGTGCACGCCCTCATGCTTATGGGCACATTTGGGTATTTATACACGTGTGTGCCTGCATAAAGAGGAGAGCAGAGGTTGCTATGTGGTGTCTTCTTCTGTGGCTTTCTATCTACTTATTTACTGAGTCTCTGTTCAATCCACAGCTCATCCATTTAGCTAGTCTAGCTAACCAGCTAGTCCTAGGGATCTCCTGTTTCTGCCTTTCCAGGGCTGTGATTATAGGCAGGTCCTCGCACCTATTTATATGGGTACTGGGGATCCAAACTCTGATCCTCATGCTTGCTCAGGCAAGTGCTTTATCCACTAAGCCATCTCCCAGCCCCACTTCCCTTCTTTCATGGACTGGCTTCATTGCATTCTCAGGACAGAAATCAATACTGTGCCTGGAGTAAGCCCCTCACTGCTTCCCCCAGGGCCTTCTTTCCCCACCTTGGGAGATGCAAATGCACACTCTCTCCTGAAAGCCTGTGCTCAGGCAGCTCAAGGCCTCACAGCTCCCTTCCTCCCTTCAGAATCTTCCCCATCCTGACTTAAAACGTCACCACAGTCAGCATAAACAGGAGAGAGGCCACCTCTCATACATAAGAGTCAATGTCCACTGTGACACCTTACATTTGTACATATTGATGTAACTTCTTGGCAATGCCTAATGACCTGAGGAGCTATGTCTCACTTTAACATGAAGCCTAAGAAAATTCTATTTCCAACACCCCAACCAGATGGTAACAACAGCAGCACGGAATAGATCATTTCATCTTTACTTAAAATACGGAGAGAAATTTACATCTTTTCCATCATATAAAAGTGCACCTAGTTCTTCTGAGCACACAGTGACAGCTGGCATCAAGCAATGGCGCTGAGGGCTCAGTAATTCTCTTTGACTTTTCATGCCACGGAAGTTTATGCTGTGACTCTCTCAGTACCAGTCTCTCCACCAAATGAATAATGGAAGCAGAAAATAAATAACTTGTGAATCCAGATTCCTTGCTGGCCAGCTAAGAGGCCCTCCAGAGAGTGTGAGGCCCCTGCAAGCAACTTCTCAGCAGGGACTAAATGACATTAGCCAATTAGAGAGTGGGACCCTGAGCTACTTTGTTCTCCATGGAACAATCAGAGAAGAGGGTTTTAATTCCCTGGAAGAGAGAATCTTTCACCCAAGAGCCTCGCATAATTTCTTATTTAGGAAAGGTTTAAAGAGATTTGTGCCCTAAGTGTTTAATCCAAAACCCTGGAACTGTCCCAGCCCTGAGGATAGATCAGGAGACAGTTGACTTCACACATTGAGGTTCCAAAGAGAAAGGGTTATTCTTCCAGAGTGCACAGAGACCGCTGAGTGACAGCCTCTCCCCAGCAGCGGAGTGGTGGCATAGATCTCACTCTCCTGCAACCCTCAGGGACTGCCACAGCTCCTGGCAAACAGGCTCCCTGCTTCAAGGAGGACTCTCCTGGGTGTGGAGATGCAGAGTGCTTTGCAGAAGCCACCCAGGCCGAGCCTGATAACTCTCCAGGAAGTAGAACTATCATCTCCTTCCCTCTCTCTCCCTCCAGAGCTTGAGCTTTCTTTCTATTTCACTCGTTTTTTTTTTTAGGCCACCGACTAGGCATGCCTGTACTTGGCAGCAATCCCACGGTCATAAAAATCCAAGGATTGTTTATTTATAAGAACTCTGCAGTTAGGGTAAGTTCGATACAATGTTTCGATTTAAAGTAAGCAAGAAGCATTGGGTAATCCATCACCAATTTATATTTTCCATTGAAAGAACAAGCATTTATCACTCTGAAAATAACCTCACGCTTGCTCTCAATGTTTACCAAGTCAAATGCCCAGCCAGTGAGTGTTGGATAGCCCTCGGTGGAAGTGAATGCATAAATCAAACCTTGGGATTTTGTAGACAGTCGCTGAGAGCTACAGGAGACAGCCACAGGTCTTGGAAAGAAGGTAACATCTTATGTTCTTCAAAGTAAAAGGAATGGGCTCCAAATGCTTCCTGCTGGTTTCAAGCAAAAGGCCTTCTGAAAAGATGCCCAAGTAAGGGATAGAGTACAGGACCTGGGGAGGAGGGTAACACCCTGGAGGCAGGGCTGGAAAGAGGTCAATATTGAATGGGACTGACAATGAGCTTCAGAAGTCCCATGTAAATAAACAGGGCACAGATAGCATAAGGATAAAAAAAAGAGAGCCTGAGAGCAATAGTTATGAGCTAGTCCAAGACATAAGCCTCTCCTTTCTGTTGCTTGCCCAATGGATGAAAGTCTGGCCATAGAAGTCCAGTGAAACAATAAACCCTGTGGCCTCCTACTGGGGCAACAGATAGCTCAGTCTTGCCTCTCTTCTTTCCCATTCATTTCTGGGAAGAGTTGATGACTTTTAGATTTCAGGTATTTCTCTCCTGCCCAGCATGAATCTACTTTATGTCAATGAAGAGGCACAATTCACAAAGATGTGGATAGTTACTTATATCAGAATAGAAAGCATTCTAGCATAATGGCCCAGGTAGCATTGGAGGGAACATGTCACAGTATAACAGGAGTTATGCAATGTACAAATTCTGTTGTCTGTGTGCTCCAACTAATAATTGGATGCTTAGGGCAAAAACAACAAGGTTTAAAAGTATTACAAGAAAAAAATCCAAGAAACAGTTTTAAAAATAGTTGATATTTGATAGTAGAAGAAAAATTGTTAGGAGTTAATAATAATAATAATTATTATTATTACTATTAAGAGCATTGAAGAGACACTGGAGTTGCTTCACTGGGGAAAAAGGGACAGAAGGGGAGGGAAAGAGTGAAGAAGAGGAAGAGGAAAAAAAGAAGACAGAGTAAGAGAAAGCTTGGTGAACTTAACCCAGCAACTAAGTATTGAAGCAGTGTGATGGTTTAATGACAATGGTCCCCATAGGTCCACACAGAGTAGCTCTATTAGGAGGTGTGGCCTTGTTGGAGGAAGTATGTCACTGGGGGAGGGGTTGGGGTTTCAGAAGGTCAAGCAAGGCCCAGTGATTCATGTGGTTCTTCCTGCTGCCTGCAGATCCAGACGTAGAACTGTTAGCTACCTCTCCAGCACCATGTCTGCCTTCATACAGCCAGGCTTCCCGCCATGATGATAATGGACTGAGCCGATGAACTATAAGGACCCCCCCAGTTATCCTTGATAAGAGTTGCAGAGGTCGTGGCATCTCTTCACAGCAAGAGAAACCCTAGGACAGGTGGATATTCAGCCAAGTACAGAGTTAAACACTAGCCAGTAGCAAGCCCCTGCCCTATATGTTTTGGCTATCAGATAAAAGAAAGAATAAGAGAAAAGCAAGACTTCAGTTCTAATCAGACATGATGATGTTGGGCAGTTGCTTGAAGGGGAAGAAGGAAAGGATGTCATGACAAAATAACAGTGACAAGAATGAGATTGGTCAGGTGACAGGGAGGAAAGCCCAGGCTTACAACATAAGGCCGGTTCCAGTGAGCTGACGAGAGTGACGGAAGGCTTGGTTTCTCTCGGGTGATTTTGGTTAGTTTTCTGAAAAATAAATAAAATAAAAATAAATTAATAAAAATAAAACAAATAGATAAATCAATAAATAGCCAATAAATCTCACTGACATAGCAAAATAGGCATTTATTTCACACACACACACACACACACACACACACACACACACACACACACACACACATCTGTAGATCTATGAAGGCCCAACTGATATGGGCTGGTCCCAGCTGGGTGACTCTTGCAGTGAGTTGTTCAGCTGCCTGGTGCCATTGTGGTTTGCCTGGAGCTGTGTAGACAGGATCGTGGCTTGGCTAGAGGACTAAGCGGATACAGCTCTGCTGTACATGTCCAGAACTGCTCGATAGCCTAAGCATGAGCTCCCTAACATGAAAGCAGAAATGCCAAAAAGTAAGCCCCATGAAAATGTGCTTTTTAAACTTTTGGTACAGCATTCTGCCAACATCCAACTGGAAAGAGAAAACGACAGCCAAGCCCAGTGTCAAAGCGTTTTTCCATGAATGGGTAGAGAGGAATGAAAAAGTAAATATCCCTAAACAACCGTCGCCAGCCCTTAGGTTCTGAAACATAATACAGTCAGACATTAGGAAAAAATAAAAAGGAAAGATGCCAAAAGCCAGAACAAAGCTGAGTCTGACCTGACAGCCATTCTAATCAGATAAACCCTGGCTCCCACGCTCCTCAAGCCAGAAGCCCTGAGTTCTGATGCTGGTCCTGGGGCTCACTCTTGTTTTCAACACCCGAGACTACCTGTGTCCTTTCGCATGGTTGTGATGATATACGATCTCTGCGATGACCTATGGTCTCTGCGATGACCTGTGACCTCTGCGATGACCTGTGATCTCTGCGATGATCTATGATCTCTGCGATGACCTGTGATCTCTGCGATGATCTATGATCTCTGCGATGACCTGTGATCTCTGCGATGATCTATGATCTCTGCGATGACCTGTGATCTCTGCGATGATCTATGATCTCTGCGATGACCTGTGATCTCTACGATGACCTGTGATCTCTGCGATGACCTATGTATGACCTCTGCGATGACCTATGATCTCTGCGATGACCTACGATCTCACTGCAGTCGGTTGCATTCCTCCACCAGCCCTTCTACAGCTCTCCCATCCACAGCCATCCTAGGGTGCATACTGCGCAGCTGTCACCATCTGAATGTTTGGCCCATTTCCCAGAAATAATTATTCTTTAAGTGTGGAGTAGGGATACATTATTTTTTAAGAATCAATTAAAGGTCAAGTATGAATAGAAACCAGCGTGAGGAGTTGGGATCACGGTGACATATTGATTGGTGCTAGAAAAAATACTTCAACACACTTGCACGGCTCTGAATACTTAATGATGATAAAGCAGGGTAATGGGAAAGCCAGGCAGCCCTACCAGACTCACAACGAAACAAAACCTCCGTGAAAGCAATCCCAGTCACAGTACCTACAAAGAAAATAAAATGCCTAAGAAAAAAATCTCACCCATGAAACAAGGAAATGCCTAAAATGAAAATTATAAAATATCGGTGAGACCACTTGAAAAGGTTGCAAAAACAAAGGCAGACTCCCTGTTTGAGGAATGGAAGCACCAACATCCTTAAATTTGTCCTTAGTACCCAAAGCAGTTTCATGTCCAATGCAATATTTAAACACACACCATCAAAATGCCAATGGTTCTCCACAGAACTAGAAAACACAACGTTAAGATTCACACGAAGAAGGGAAGTCTCTCTAAACAGCCAAAGTAATCCTAGGGAAAAGGACAAAACCAGAGGGGCCATGCTATTGACTTCAAATATCCTGAAAAGTTAGTAATCAAAACAACAAGCCAGCAGCATAGACACACACAGAGAGACAAAGACAGCAAAATGAAGCGTCAAGAAAACACCCAGCATATTTACAACTGACTCATTCCTGAGAATGGCACCAAAAATATACGTTTGTGAAAGAGATGGCATTTTTGATAAGTGGGAAGGGGGAATCGTAGATTCATATTAGGCAATGTTCAACATGATTTCCATCTCTCCCACTATACAAAAGCGACCTCAATGGTTCCATCGCCTAAATGTAAGACGTGACACTAATACAAAAAACCCTGAATACAGGCAACAGCAATTTAGAGAAGACTTCAGAAGCACAAGAAACAAAATCAAAACAAATAAGCAAATGCTATTATGTTAAACGGTGCACAGAAAAGAAGCCGGACAGTGAGGTTAGAACCTGTAAAATGGTTTTTTTTAAATGCAAACTATTCATTGGATGAAGTATTAATATGCAATATATATTTAAAAGTTTATAATTCAGTCATAAAAATACAAATAATTCTATTTTAAAATGGGCAAAAGGTATATATCGTTGCAATACTTTTCGGGCAGATGGGTGATTGAGGATGCTGTTTGTTAGAGCAGGAGCAACACACCAATGGCTACACCACTGATTAAAATGGTACCTCTCGGGGTGGAAACCTCTGCCTGGGCCACTAGGGGTCCATAGCCAACAAGCGCCAGGAGAAAGCTACCCTCCCATAGTGTGGAAAAGCTGGGAGTGGTGTTAAGGCGGGCACCACTGCTCACCGGGACCCGCCCAGAACCGGCAGGATACAAGGCCTGAGGAAAACTTGGGGACAGGAAACCACTGAACCTTCCGGTTTCCATCTGTGGGTGGAGACCTCTGCCTGGGACACCAGGGGTCCATAGCCAATGAGCGCCAGGAGAAAGCTACCCTCCCAAGAGCATGGAAAAGCCGTGAATGGGGTTAAGGGGAGCACCACTGCTCACCGGGACCCGCCAGGCACAGGCGGGATACACAGACTGAGGTAAAGTCGGGGACAGGAACTTTCCAGTTTCCATCTGTGCCTGGGGACCTCAGCCTGTGCACTAGGGCTCCAGGAGAGAGCTGGTATCCTAGGAGTGCTGGCATACCTTTGAGCTCAGGCAAAACCACCACTTCTGTTCAAACTCACTGGATCAATAAGGACCCTTGCAGAGCCATCAGGACATAGGAACCAAGGGACAGCTGGGGACAAGATCCTTCTGATTTCTGTCTGCACCCCAGAGCTGACCCTGTGCCACAACTCTCCAAACCCAAATACCTCTCAGAGAGAGTTGGTCTTCAAGGAGTATTGACACTGAGGCCTGCAGGAGGGGCAAACCACAGCCAGACAGAGTAAGACTAGCTAAAATCAGCATTAACAAGATGGCAAAAGGCAAGGGTAAGAACATAAGGAACAGAAACCAAGGCTACTTGGCATCATCAGAAACCAGTTCTCCGACCACAGCAAGCCCTGGATACCCCAACACACCAGAAAAGCAAGACTCAGATTTTAAAACATTTCTCATGTTAATGATAGAAGACTTTAAGAAAGAAATGAATAACACCCTTAAAGAAATACAACAGAACAGAGATAAACAACTAGAAGCCCTTAAAGACAAAACACAAAAATCCATTAAAGAATTGCAGTAAAACACAATCAAACAGGCAGAATCACAGGAAAACACAATCAAACAGGCAGAATCACAGGAAGACCCATTCAAACAAACAAAGGAAATGCACAAAACTATCCAGGAGCTAAAAATAGAAATAGAAACGATAAAGAAATCACAAAGGAAGACAACCCTGTAGTTAGAAAACCTAGGAAAGAGATCAGGAGACATTGATGTAAGCATCACCAACAGATTACAAGAGATAGAAGAGAGAATCTCAGGAGCAGAAGATAACATAGACAACATTGACATAACAATAAAAGAAAATGCAAAATGCAAAAAGCTTCTAACACAAAACATCCATAAAATCCAGGACACAATGAGAACACAGAACCTAGGGATAATAGGTATAGAAGAGAGTGAAGATTCCCAACTTAAAGGATCAGTAAATATCTTCAGCAAAATTATAGATGAAAACTTTCCTAACCTAAAGAAAGAGATGAACATAAATATACAAGAAGCTTTACAGAATTCCAAACAGATTGGACCAGAAAAGAAATTCGTCCCGTTACATTATAGTGAAAACACCACATTCACAAAAAAAGGAAAGACTATTAAAAGCAGTAAGGGAAAAAGGTCAAGTAACATATAAAGGCAGACCTATCAGAATTACACCTGACTTCTCACCAGAGACTATGAAAGCTAGAAGATCCTGGACAGAACTCATACAGACCCTAAGAGAACACAACTGCCAACCCAGGCTGCTATACCCAGCAAAACTCTCAATTACCATAGATGGTGAAACCAAAATATTCTATGACAAAACCAAATTTACACAATATGTTTCCACAAACTCAGCCCTACAAAGGATAATGAATGGTAAACATCAACTCAAAGAGGGAAACTACACCCTAGAAAAAGCAAGAAATTAATCTTTCAACAAACTCAAAAGAAGATAGCCACATAAAAGTAAAAATAACATCGAAAATAACAGGAACCAACAATCACTATTCCTTAATATCTCTTAACATCAATGGACTCAATTCCCCAATAAAAAGACATAGACTGACAGACTGGATCCATAAAGAGGATCCAGCATTTTGCT
>CM052703.1:107776755-107796443 GCA_028551405.1 Uromys caudimaculatus
GAGGATGTGTAGAAAGAGGAACACCCCTCCATTGTTGGTGGAATTGCAAGCTGGTACAACCACTCTGGAAATCAGTTTGGCAGACCCTCAGAAAAATGGACATAATACTACCTGAGGACCCAGTTATACCACTCCTGGGCATATACCCAGAAGATGCTCCAACATGTAATAAAGACACATGCTCTACTATGTTCATAGTAGCCATATTTATAATAGCCAGAAGCTGGAGACAACCCAGATGTCCCTCATCAGAGGAATGGATACAGAAAATGTGGTATATCTACACAATGGAGTACTACTCAGCTATAAAAAACAAGGACTTAATGAAATTTGCAGGCAAATGTATGGAACTTGAAAGTATCATCCTGAGCGAGGTAACTCAGTCACAAAAGAACGAACATTTGTATGTACTCACTGATAAGTGGATAGTGGTCGAAACATTCAGAATACCCAAGTTTCACTTCACAGTAACCGCTGGACTGAGAGTGAGGTCCCAGATAGAGGAATTGAAGAAGGGACTGAAGGAGCTGAGGGAGTCTGCAGCCCCATGGAGGGAGCAACAGTGTCAACTGGTCAGACAGCCCCCCCCCCCAGTCCTCCTGGAGGCTGGACCACCAACCAAAGAATACACATTGAGGGACCCATGGTTCAGACCACATATGTGGCAAAGGAGGGCCTTGTTGGCCATCAGGGGGAGGAGAGGCCCCAGTAAAGGGGAATGTCAAGGTGGGAAGAGGGAAGTGGGTGGGCGGGTGGGTGAGAGGTGGAATTCCCTCATAGAGATGGGGGAGGGGGAAGGGATAGGGGGTTTCCAAAGATGACACCTAGAAAGGGGGAAACATTGGAAATGTAAATAAAGTATCAAAAAATAAAAATAAAATAAAATGGTACCTCTCCCCCAGCAACTATTAACCACTCATAGTCCCTGAGGGAGTGATGGACTCCTCATTCACCTATGGTGAAATGTTGAGGGCCTGAATTTTGTGTAGGTTTTTTAAAGATAAGCACAGCATGAGTGGATTCACGAGTGCAGCAGCCATGTCAGATCCAGGATGTTCAGCAGTATTCCTCCCCAGCAGTATTCTGCCTTACCTCCGGGGTGCTCCCTGAACCCTGGAGGGGACACTATTGATGCACCATTTAGAGCCGAGCACTACCATCATGTATCCTCAGTACTGTGCCCAGTTATGGATTTCAGTAATAACTGACATTTCTCTGATGAAGGCTGAACATAGTCCCATCTACGGATATAAACACGAGTATTGAGAAGGCATTTTAAGAACATGACCACTTAGCAAACAGTAGCAGTGGATCCCTCTATAGCGTCTACGGAGCTTCCAAAATACAGACAGATGCTTGACCAGGTTTACAGAGCCAGGTGTCCATTCCCTCCTGTAAAATGAGTCTTAAGTTCAGTAAGAAAGCTGTTGGCTGCCCCTGAGCACTCAGACCTTTGTACCAGAAGGCACATCCTGCATGACAAGTTGTTGGTGTTGTAGATCTTAAGAGTTGAATTGGATAAGACCGTTGATAACTTTTCTATCCCAACAGTTTGCATAGCCTGAAAGCTGGTCAGCGGGTAGGAAGCTTCCAACTCAGTCCCAGATTAACGTCTCTATTCCTTTATGGCCTGCAGCCAAAGTGTGTGACGTCTTCAGCAATGGAGTCTTACCATTAGTTCTGGTGGGAAACCAAGAGTAAAGGCAGTAGGCTGTACTATTTTGAGTACCTCTGGAACACCCAAACCCATAAGGTGCTGTCTAGTGCCTAGCACCAGGACTTTCATCTAATAGCCTAAAGCTTCTGGGAGCAGCATTGTCCACCTGTGCAGGGTCCCTCCTTTCAAATTCCTTTTACTTAAAAAAAAATCATATTTTAATTACTTTACAAAGTAGTTGGTTTAAGGTGCCTTTCCCTCTCCCTCTCATGGGCCCTTTCTAGCTCCCTGGCCTCCAAATACATTCCAAAATAAACACACAAATTTAAAAATTTTTAAACTAGGATTCACATGTGAGAAATAATAACACATGGCCTTTGTCTTTCTGAGCCTGGGCACCTCACTCGGCCTACTCTCTACTTCCACCTCTTTTCCTGAAAAATTTGCAATTTCATTTTTCTTGACAGCTAGGTCAAATTCCATTGCATGTCACATGCCACGTTTTCATTTCCCATTCACCCATTATCCAACATGGAGGCTGTTTCCATAGCCTCACAGTTATGAACAAGGCAATGTCTTAGTTAGGGTTTCTATTGCTATGAAGAGACACCGTGAGCAAAGCTACTCCTACAACAGCAAGCATTTAACTGGGGCTAGTGCACAGTTTCAGAGGCTTAGCCCATTATCATTATAGCAGGAAGCATGGCAGCACGCAGGCAGACATGGTGCTGGAGAAGGAGCTGAGAGTTCTACACTTTCATCCGAAGGCACCCAGGAGAAACTGTCTGGGAGGAAGGTCTCAAAGCCCATATTCACAGTGACATACTTCCTCCAACAAGGACATACCCACTCCAACAAGGACACATTCACTCCAACAAGGACACACCCACTCCAACAAGGACACACCTCTTCATAGTGCCACTCCCTGAGCCAAGCATATTAAAACCACCACAGGCAGCAAAGAATATGGATGTGCAGATACCTCTGTCCTGAACTAAAGAGTCCCAGAAGTGATATAGTAGCTTTTAAAGAATTGTTCATATTAATTTCTACAGGGACTGAGGCAGCTTCCACTTGTGCCAGCAATGGCTGAGGGCTCCCGTTTCCAGGCTTCCCTGTCAACATTTATCACCATTTGTTTTCCTGATACTAGCCGTTCTGACCATGGTAACATCAAATCTCAAAGTAGTTTCACCTGCAGTTCTCTGGTGGTTAAGGATGCTGCACACATTTTGAAGTACTTATTAGTCATTTGCATTTCTTCTTTTGAAAGCTCAATTCCATAGACTCTCTCTTAGGCAGGCTGTCTGTTTGCTTTGTGTTCAGGTTTTTAGCACTCTGTATATTCTGTGTTTGTATATCTTAATTCACTGCCAGATGTAGCTGGCAAAGATTTTCTCCCATTCTGTAGGCCACTTCTTCATTTTTTAAAACCTGACTTGATAGTTTATTTTGAAGCACAGAAACTTAATAATTTCACGAATTCCTACTCGTCAGTTGCTGGAGTCCTATTCATAAACCTTTACCCACGCCTGTATCTTGAGGCATACTCTCTGCTCTATCTGCTAGCAGTTCCAGAGTTTCAGGTTTAAAACTGAAGTCCTTGATCCACTTGGAATTGATTTTTAAAAGGGGTGAGAGATAGGAATCTAGTTTCAGTCTTTTTACCTGCAGATATCCAGGTTTCACGGCAACAGTTGCAGAAGATGCTGTCTTTTCTACAGTTCTCTCTCTCTCTCTCTCTCTCTCTCTCTCTCTCTCTCTCTCTCTTTACTTCTTTGAAAAAATCAGGTGGCTGTGACATGAACTGGTTCTTCTATTATCCTACATATGCTCTTTGAAAAGCAAATTCTAAGTGGGAAAAGATTAATGAATACATGTTCTACTTTACTAGTCGTTAGGGAAATGAAGGTCAAAAGCACTTGAAACACCCTCCCATCCCACTGCAAATGAGTTATCAAAAGACAAAAATTGAAAAAAATGCTGTCAAGAATGTAGAAAAAGAGAATTTTTAGATACTGTTGATAAAAGTAAAAATTAATATAGCCATTATGGAAAAGAGTGTAGAAGTTCCTTAAGAAATGAAAAGATGGGTCTGGGGAGATGGCTCAGTGGTTAAGAGTACTGGCTGCTCTTCCAGAGGACCCAGGTTCCATGCCCAGCACCCACATGGTTGCTGGCTCATAACCATCCTGTTTTAAGTTATCCAACACCACTCTGACCCCCATGCACCAGGTTCACATGTGGTTCACAGACATATGTGTAGGTAAAACACCTATACACATAAAAAAGCAATAAAATTTAAATTCAAAAAATAAAAAAACAGAACTGCTCAATGATCCAGCAATCCTAATTCTGAGTATTCCGAAGAACTCAGCAGTGTGAGTCCTATAAACTTCTCTCTGCTGCTGCACTATTGTCCGTGCTAAGATACACAATCATCTAGATGCCAGTCAACCAACAAATTGACAAAGAAAATATGAGCTAAATAGAAATACAAAATACAATATTTCTCAGCTATAGAAAAGAAGGATATTCTACCACTTAAACAAATAGATGGACCTGGAGGACATTATTTCAAAGGAAATGAATTAGATGAAGAAAGGCAAGTCCAATGTTATCTTGTGTAGATGTTCTTTTAAAAGATTAATCAGAGTTTCCGATAGTGATTGCTACATGCTGGAAACGACAGCACAAAGAGAGATTAGTGGGACACTAGGACCAGGTACCAAACTCAACTGAATGGAAAGCCGAAGCTCACTGTGCTGCAGATTAGCAGGAGGAAGGGGTCTGACTTGACCAGCACATGTTGCATTTATCTACTGAACTAGCACACTGCACCCTTAAAATATGTATAGTTACTTCATGTTAAACATTACTAAGTATTTAAGAAGAGAGCAACCTTGGCTGTTCTGATTTGATCAATTACCACAGTATACCACACAAGTTTGTATAATACAGATGTTTTTTTTAATCCAAAAGGAAGATATGTGCAAACAGAACATTGTATGTAAAGGTTATTTATAATTAATGAAATAATTGAGCCAGGTGGTGGTGGTGCATAATTTCAATCCCAGCACTCGGGAGACAGAGGCAGGTGGTTCTCATGAGTTCGAAGCCAGCCTGGTCTACAGAGTGAGTTCCAGGACAGCCAGGGCTACACAGAGAAACCCTGTCTGTAAATAAATAAGTAAATAGATAGATATATTGATTGATAGATAGATAGATCTAATGTAAAGAAATTCATAACTTTTGTATCAAAATTAAAATGTTAACTTAGAACCTTAGGGAACCATATCAAGACACTGTAGAATTTATGACTGGTCATGTGTCTTAATTTTTTTGTTGGGCTGAGAACAAAAATATTTGATAATAATTTATATTTAAGTATATTAAAGTATATGAGTAAAGATGTAAAACGTCGTCGGGCCATGGTGGCGCATGCCTTTAATCCCAGCACTTGGGAGGCAGAGGCAGGTGGATTTCTGAATTCAAGGCCAGCCTGGTCTACAGAGTGAGTTCCAGGACAGCCAGGGCTACACAGAGAAACCCTGTCTCAAAAAACAAAAACAAAACAAAACAAAACAAAAAAAAGATGTAAAACGTCATTTAAATTTACAAATTAATTTAAAACCAAAGTAAAGGAGAGGAAACACCTAGGCACATGATAGCAACAACAAGGAAAACTAAAGATGAAGAATGAGTCTCAAAAGCACCGATGTGTCAAACTTGCCTTCAATGAATACTTAATAAAGTGCGTGGGATCCCAAGGGCCCTTCCACCAGGAAACTGATTGAAAGACTCATTTCTACTACACTTTAACTTGAGCTGTGTTCTCCAGACTAACCACAGAACAATCTAACAAACCTATTAATATCCCACTCAAAAGACAAAGTTCTTCAGATGAGATACATTTTAACTCACTTATGTACTGGTTACGAGAAATACACCATAACAATAAAATTACAAAGTAGCTAAAAGTAAAAGATAGAAAAAAGTTTACCCTGGATGTACATACAAACGGCAGCATATCTAAATTAATACCAGATAAAGCAAACTCTAAGGACAGAGTGTGACTTAGGAAAGAGAGTCAGGAGAGGAACCTGGAAAGATGATTCCGACGTTATGTTAGGAACACCTCTGTGCAACCATTGGGATGAGAGTTCAGATCCCACCCCCACATAACAAGACAGATGTCATGCACACAGCTGTAGTCACTGTTCTGACATCAGCAGAGACAGGAGAGTTGCTGGGGCTCGCTGGCTTCCAGGCTAGCAGAGAAAATGTAAGCCCTGGTTCAGGGAGAGATCCTGCCTCAGAGAAATAAGCAGAATGATAGACAGATAGAGATGATACCCAACACTGTCTTTTGGCCTCCTCACAAGTGTGTAGGCATGCACAGCCACACACTTTTGCACATACTCACACAGACCCATACTCACACCTGACCAGCTCAATTTGGAATCCATCCCATACATGGGCACCAGACCCTGACACTATTATTGATGCTATGCTGTGCTTGCAGACAGAAGAAGTCTATCATGGCTGTCCTCTGAGAGGCTCTACCAGCATCTGACTAAAACAAATGCAGATACTCACAGCCAAGCACTGGATGGAAGTCAGGGACCCACATGGAAGAGTTAGGGAAGGATTGAAGGAACTGAAGAGGATGACAACCCCATCAGAAGACCAGCAGTGGCAACTATCCTGGACTCCTGGGAGCTCCCAGAGACTCCCAGAGCCACCAACCAAAGAGCATACAGGGGCTGGTCCGTGCTCCCCAGCCCCCACACATATGTAGCAGAGGACTGCCTTGTCTGGCCTCAGTGGGAGAGGATGCGCTTAACCCTGTAGAGACTTGATGCTTCTGGGAAGGGGTATGCTGGGAGGAGCACCCTCTCAGAGGTGAAGAGGAGGGGGAATGGGGGGAGGAACTCTGTGAGGGAGGACCAGGAGGGGGGCAACATTTGGGATGTAAATAAATAAATAATTAAGTAATGACAATAATAAGTGATTTAAGACAGAAATGAAGGAAGGAAGGACGGAAAGAAGGAAGGAAGGATGGAAGGAAGGAGGGAGGGAGGGAGGGAGGGAAGGAAGGAAGGAAGGAAGGAAGGAAGGAAGGAAGGAAGGAAGGAAGGAAGGAAGGAAGGAAGGAAGGAAGGAAGAAAGAGATAGGTGGGTAGAAATAATAAAGATTCAACCCACCAGAAAGAATTTGCAACTGAAAATCTTAATTCACCAAATAGCAAAACTCAGAGCACATGAACCAAATGTCAGTCGTGGCCACACCACAATACTTTTTAGTACATTTTAAAAACATGTGTGAACAAAATCAAAAGAATTTACAGCAACACAATATGACTGAGCAAGTAAATAGAAACTTTGCATTTATTTGTGTATTTAGTATGGGAGGGAAATAAGAAATGAACTCAGGGCCTTGCACATGCTAACCATACGCTACACTGAGCTGCAGCCACCACCTCTAAATAATTTCTTTTTATACAACTCAGCTTTCTGAATTTATTTTGCCCTTGGCAAGTTTCTTTATTTTATTTCTGGCCTAGCAAATTTTAAAGTTATGCATGCTATGTTGGGTTGTATTTTAACAACACAGGCTTGCAGAGGATCTAATTCACCACCAGAAGAACAAACCCATCACAACCGTTGCTGTTAAAATTTTCCATGCTTGGTGTCACTCCTGGACTGACATGTGTTCTCCACTACGCATTAAGTACAATTAGGGTGGGGGAATCGGGCCAGTCTTTACTCAGAAATATATGTCTTGAGCCCAAGATCAACACCGGTTGATACTGAAAATGTGATCTCTACCTTTAAGGAGGTTATCATAAGAAATTGCTAGATAAAAGTACACAAATAAAGAGTCCTAAGCAATGCAAAGACATGTGGATTACAGTGGTACCTAAAGGCAGAGTGATGTAATTGCTTTCAGGTGCTCAGCTCAGTGCTGAAGATGCTCTGTTCTCTCAAGAGTGTCCCCAGCACAAGCTACTGGTGCTTCCTCAGTCCTCCCAGGATGGGATCTCATTATTCCATGACTGCTAACATCAAACATCAATGCTTACAGTGTGGTCAGGGATTGGCTATGTCTTGCCAGGACCATCAACACCTGGGAGTATCTTTCTTACAAACCCTTTGTTTCATCTCTCTTAGCTCTGTGTTCTTCTACTGAAAAAATAAAAGTCATAACTGTTCACTGGCTCATGAGTAGTCAATGAGGTGATATGGGCCAGGTGTCTAGAAGAGACTCTGTCTCACTTGGCACTTAGAATGTAGAGGACTAGGCTTAATATCTAGGTGGTATCAAATAAATTAACAACTTCGTGTTCCAGAAATTCAGGATCATGTTTTCTGAACCTTGAACCTCACTACCCTTCCCCCTTGTAAGAGGTTCCCTTAAACTTTTTGGGGGATTCTATTTTTAGCATTTCCTTTCTGTAAATACCAAAGGTACAGAAGGTGTGATCTTCACACAATGTCTCAACATCAGAGCTGTTAACAATTTTTCAATTCTTCTTCATAAATCCTTCCTGGAAATGGGCCAATGCATTACACCGATTGAAATTCTCATTCGGGTAGGGAAAAAAGTCACAGTGCACAGGACCGTTGCCATCATGTGCCAGGTCAGGGAGGCACCAGTTACAGAGGGGGAAAGAGGAAGACTGGTTGGATGAATAGGTGGGCAAACAATAGAACTAGTGGATGGATGGAACCATTTACAGCCCCAACCAAATGAAATATGATGATGCCGTTACGATCGTGTGAAGAAGTTCACAGGACCTACAACACAGAACGGGGAGTCAGGATACAGGATCATAAACCTCATAAACCTCAGGGACTGGACTGCCCTACCCTATCACTGTCCTCTCCGCAGCACAGTTACTTCTACAGAGCAGTTGATATTGTTGAGATGATCATGGTTTCTCCAAGCACCCAGGAAATCACCCTCTCGGAATCCTCCAGTGACACACAGTACCACAATACAGACAACTGTATTTTCATTTACATGGAATAGGCTTCCCCCCCCCCCCAAAAAAAAATGTCAGGAGAACTATCTCTGATATATCACAAGATAAAAACTGAGGGATCCCGTGACAGGAAGAGAGAGATCATGTGTGCGGAACAGGAAGCAATGTGCATCACCAGCCATCTCTCTACAGAATAAAAAAGTGCTAAGAGCCAGGTCCTTCCGGTGTGAGAAGACCCATAAAGGAAAATAGAGAAGTCAGTCCCCTAATGTCAGCTGTGGACTGAAGGTCCAGCAGGCGCCTGTGTGAGGCAGTGTCCTTTTCTAAGGATGCCTTTTAGTTCACTTATTTATTGTATTGTATTATTATATTAATTTTAAAAACATAAAACATAAGCAAAACAAAAACACAACTCCAAGGGACTAGGAGAGTTTATTCTGAAGCTACAGTGGGAGTGGTCACATAGCATTAAGGTACCCTCTCCATAGTGTGGTCCAATATAGAAACAGTGTAATGGAGATTTGTATGGTGACAGAACAAAGAACGTTGTAAATCTAGACATTTTAAAATACATTGGTGGAAACATCAGGTGGGTTACCCACAAGATGGGGAAAATCTCAACTCTAGGCTCCAGATGTTGTCTGATAGCATTCTTAGCCCTCCCAGTGGTGGAGGAGAGGGTTTTGTTGATACATTTCAAAGGATTTATCTGTTTATTTGGATGTTGGGCCTGACACAGAGGTGGGCCAAAAATGGCTCTATGAGGCACTAAAGATACCATAGAGGGTAGGGAATCAGGTTCTTCACCGTACAACATTCCAAAGGTTCAAAGTCTCCACAGTCTGGGGAGTTTTAATCAGCCATTGTAGACACCGCTTCTTTTCAAGAATTCTAGTTCCTGTTTGGTTGACTGATGGACGGATGGATGGATTGATTGATTGATTGATTGATTGATTGACTGATTGATTGATGATTGACTTAGTTGGGCACACTCATGGAACAGACCACGTAAGGTTAGAGACAACCTGTGGGAATTGGTTCCCTCCCTCTACCATGTGGGTCCCAGGGATTGAATTCATATATTCTGGATTGCCAGAAAGCTCCTTTGCCCATTGAACAATTTTGCCAGCCTAAGAGGCAGTATTATAAAAGCACAAAGCTTAGCAATTGTATTAACGTGATCAAAACAAGGTCTACTACTAGTGTAGCACAGTTACCTACACAAGCTCAACTTATCCCAACACCTTTGAAACCACCTTGTAGGTTCTTTTCAAAGTGCCCACAGTCCTCGGGTTCAGTCTCCTGCTCCTCAACACTGCAAATGTATGTGTGTGCCTGTGCATTTATTCCTACTTGAGTGGAAAGGATTCTCAACAAAACCATTGCTAAACAGACAAAATACATACTGCATGGGTCTTCTCTTTCCACTTCCCCTAACACAGAGCCATAGCCCGTGGCAAAGTCTCCCCACTCTGATCCACAAACATAAAACAACACCCATACTTGTTCCAAGACATACACAATACATTTCAGAAGGACCCAAAGAAGGTCTCACAGTTACTTCCAGAGTGTTCACCGAACTATCATGTGCCTGGTGCCACCTTATTGCTATCTCCTGTAGCATCAATATCTGTTTGAATGAGCCCAGGAACACATCCAGCAAGCAGGACTCCCTGAGGAAGGATGGTTTCTCCATTGGTTCTCCATTCTTATGACCGTTCAAGGCCAATGTCTTGCAGTTTTTACTAAACCAGCACTTTTGAGGCTTACCAATGGCCTTGCACATTTACTGTAGCGCTTAGATGTGATTTCAGTTAGGCCTGGGCTAGGAGACAAATCCGAGGGAAATACAGCAGTCTTGGCTCAGAATGGCCCTTCCGCCCTGATGACTCAGTTTCTGCGATTTAGCCAAGATTATTTTCTTTCTTTCTCTCATTCTCTTCCATTAGAGTGGATTGCCTCCTGGGGGAGATGAGGCTGGACGGCACAGTTATGGATCTTCATGCTCTCACTTTGCTGAGTAGTTCTGAAGCCCAAGGACGGGGCAGCTGCACTCCCTAGCTCATTCATGGTCATTATCATCAACAACTTTTGTTTTAAAATTAGGCTCCAAAGAACCTATTTTAATGAATTGTTTGGGGCTGCAGTCGTGGTCTGAAGGTATTTTAAATACCTCTTGTGGGAAGAACAAATGTTTCTGAAACCCAAAATAGACAAATGCACTGGCCTACTTTATACCAAGTCCTAACAAGGCACCAACGACAAAAAACCTCCCAGTTTCCTTCCAATCTTCACCAGAAATAGGAAAGTGTTGAAGTTGGCTTTGCAGTTTTCAGCCAGTCAAGAGATGATTTTCTTGAATTGTCGCCTAGGGCCGCTGGCACCCAGGGCAGCTCCAAATTTTCTGCACCCCACCCCCACCCCTGAAAAAAAAGGGGTGAGGGGAGATTGTAAATGATCTTTGCGCTCAAAGCCTATAAAGTTACCATTGGGGGGAAAAAGGAAAAATGTATCTTTGTGGGTAGGATCAATGGGTTTCTAATGAAAAGCACATTGCACTGCCTGCCCTAACAAGATCCCCGGGAGAGCTGGGAGCAGGGAGCCCGAGGTCTGCACAGCTTTCAAACCTAACTGCTTCCAGGTGCCCAAGGATAGGACTTGAGCTAGACTAGTGTTCTTTTCAACCTTGTGCGGAACTGTCTTTGTTCCTGTGAGTGTAAAGTTTCCCCTCATTCTCCGTTTACAACCACAGGTTTCTGGGTTGCCTAATACCCAATACAAGAGCACCAAAGGGCTTCATTTCATTGTTTTGCTGTGTTTTATTGACTACATGTTTTCTTTGGCTAATGCTTGCTGGGAAGAGAGGCAGTAACAGCTCACTCACACCACTCCAGGGTCTCCTCTTCTCAAGTGCCCAGCAGACTTTCATTACATCCACATGCAGATGAGAAGGAGGAGGAGGAGGAGGAGGAGGAGGAGGAGGAGGAGGAGGAGGAGGAGGACACAAAGGAGGAGCAGGGCACTTGGTAAAAGTGTCAAAGTTGGACCCTGCTCCTTCCTAGAGGGATCCTTGAAAGCCAAGAGCTTTCCCCAACGCAGCAGCCATTTGTTCCTGCTGTGGGCATGGAAGTAATGCCCCACCCCTCACTCCATACCCCTACGCCCACTCCCCACCCCATCTCTTTCTCTTTGGAGAGACTCCAAGGAAAGTTTCTTATTTGCAAACTGGGGCTTCGGGAAAGTGCTTCATTGTGTAGTGAGCCTCGTGGTATTCATCCAACGTGCCAGTTTAATGACTGACACCTCAGCAAAGACATTCTCTGGATCTGATCTTGCAGGCCTCAGTCACCATGACTCTCCTAATTCATTTGTCAGAAACTATAGAATCTGGAGCTTTAGAATCAGAGAGATCCCAGATCAAATCCCAGCTCCAGTCTCTCCTTGGTGCTGGAAACAAGTTCCTTAATTTGTCTGAATTTTCATTTTCTGGGCCATAAACTGGGGAGGAAGGCACTGACTGTTATGGCTGCTGTGAATCTGCTACAAGATCATCGTAGAGTATTATAAGGTTGATTGAATGCATACCAGTTGGCAGCATATTACATTTGTTTACATATTTGTCCTAATTATGTTCCTATTGTTATGATAAACACTGTCACCAAAAACAACCTGAGGAGGAGGTGGGTCCTTCAGCTTACAATGAAGGGAAGTCAGGGCAGAAACCCAAGGCAGGACTCTGGAGGCAGGAACTGGAGGATGAATTGAATGAAAGACCATTGCTTATTGGCTTGCTCTCCATAATTTGCTAAGTCTGCTTTCTTAAATGGAGAGCCACCTTACCTAGTATTATCCACAATGGCGGGGGCCCTCCCACATCCATAATTAATCAAGATAAAGACAGAGACTTGCCTATAGGTCAATCTCAGTCTTAGAGAAACATTTTCTCAATTGAGATTCCTTCTTCCCATATTCCTCTAGTTTGTGTCAAGTTGACCAAAAATTTAAAAAATAAAAATCTCACCAGCACACATAGTCATAAAGCACCCCTCAAAGCTTGCTCAACGACACCATCACTTTTTGTTAGCATAAGTCAATTGTGCAAAATAAGTGCGCCTATGATATTATTGTCATGTGTTGCATTGAACGTGTAGCAGTAGTTTTACGATTTTTCCATGTTGGCCTATGGGTCATAATATTCTACTGAGTATAGGTACCATCATATTTTAGGCATTTCTTCATTGTGCTGCATTTCAAATTTCCTTTACATTTATATAAGTAATGCTTTGACGTGTATATTTGTCCATAACTTTACCAACATTAACGGTTAATCCTTAAGTTAGATAACTCAGTGAGGGCCTGGAGTATCAAAAGCTTCAAGTCCTGACTCAATGCCTATCCCTGATATTGTTTCCAAGAAGATTCTCTTGGCATCTTACAACAATGATAACATCATTAAGCCAATAGAAATGGAAAGCCCCAATTTGGCTTCTTTTATGAAAAACTCATATTTGTGCACAAAGGTTAGCTCCTCTATAGTGCAAGAAAAATAGAAAATAGTGGTATCCATGCAGCAAACAAGGAAGTGGCTATTAAGCTGGCTGAACATTTTCTCAATTGTCTACCCTGTTTTTCTAGACACAATCTCAATAACACAAAAACCAAATGGGTTTAATCATAAGGTAAAAATAATTATGAAATAAATATGGATGTCTGATCAATGGATTTGAATGTCAATCAGGAAACCATAGCCTTGGCGTGACCACAAATGAAGAGCTAACAACCACAGTAGAAGGCAGTTACAGACAGAGCTGGAGTCACTGCAGGATCTGGTAAGTAAATGGAAACCAAGAGGCTTGAAGGGATTTACCCAGCTAATCAGCTAGTAGGGGACACAAGTAGGCAGCTGTACAAGGGGCAGCCATCCACACAGCCTTCCACCCAACACCACCGCTGGAGACAGTGACCTCCTAGAAATCACCGATTCTCAGGCCTATACCCACCTGACGTATGTATCCTGACAGAATATAGCTGTGTCTGAGTTCAGAAAAGCAGTGGGCCCTCAGTTAGCTTGCAAGAATATGAAGGTAATGTGCAGTAGAGTTCTGCCCTGCCTATAGGAGGGAGGCACAGAAGGTCATGGTGAAGCAGCCAGTCTGACCAAGTGCAAGCTAGCTCAGAAGCACTCTTCTCAAGAACAGTCCCTTCACTTCCCCGAATTGGACACTTTCTACTTCCATGCAGGTAAGAGTTACAGAGGTTTGCTCTACAACAGAGCAGAGTTCTGTGGGGAAATGCTTATCCCACAAAGACAGCAAGTGTTCTTGACTGTTCAGTGGTCCATGGTTTTATAGACAAATTCATCTGTCAGTCTGTTTTCATATGGCCTGTGAACTAAGAATTATTTTTCACATATTTTCAATACTTTTTTACATTTTGTGTATGTATATGTGTACACAAGCACACGTGAGCACATAAACACGTGGGCATGCGCACCACAGTATATGTGTGGCAGTCAGAGGACAACTTTCAGGAGTTGACTCTCTTCTTCCAATATGTAGGTCCCGGGGATTCAAACTCGGAACATCAGGTTTGGTAGCTAGCAGCTTTACCAGCTGAATCATCTCAAAGACCCAAGTTTTGCATTTGTTTAAGGTTGGGGTAAAAATGAGACATAAGGACATGCAGCAAAAACTTCACAGCCTCTACAACACCACATTCCTTCTCTCTGGCCCTCTACGGAGAAGGTTCTACAAACCACAGCCTAGATTGTGGTTAGCACTCAACAGTGAGCATTATTTTTAAGTCTATGGCCTGTGTTTTGGACACTAAAATTTTTCCCTCTTCTCAAAACCAAGGCTGGGGCTGGGGCTCAGTGGCAGAGAGCATATCTAGAATGCAGGCGGCTCAAATTTCAATCCATAAGAGGAGACTGTATTATATGGGTGGAACGTGAAGACACCACAGCCGAGTTAGGAACACAGCTTTCAGGATCAACAAGGTCAAAATCTGATTCTCGGCCTCTCCATCATTTTGAGTAAGACTTTGGACAACTTGATATAGTTCCAGGAGTCAAATGTTTCTCTGTAAGAGAGGAAGCCATAAACTCAAAAGGTTGTGGTAAGGATTAAATGAAATTATACATAGATTGCATGCAACCGTTTTTTGTAATTTATGGAGAGTTCTGTGCAGGTCAGGTACAGTTTGTACTCATTCAACCTGAGATGAAATGTCACCAAGAGTGACATGAAGTTTGTCTGTATCTGTCTCCAGACCACTCACTGGTGATGACTTCCTGTCTTTTGAGTGAGCATCTCTTGAGAATGTCCCCATGCTATTGACCTCTAATCAGCGGTTCTCAACCTTCCTAGTGCTGTGACCCTTCAATACAGTTCCTCATGGTGTGGTGACCCCCCAACCATAAACTTATTTTCTTTGCTGCTTCATAGCTGTAATTATGCTACTGAGCAGTGACTCAGTTCCTAAGACCATCAGAAATGTGCGTTTGCCGATGGTCACAACCAACAGGTTGAGACATGCTGTCTTACATGGAAGATGCTTGAGGAAAGGGGACAAGAGGTGGGAAGAAGCATGAGGCATGGGTTATTTGTATTAGCACTACTTGCTGCCTCACCTAGTCACGTGACAAAAGTGATCCGTCTCCCCACAGGCTCGGGCCAGGCTATAAGCAATAGCATGTGTGCATGGATATTTTTAAACCCTCTAGAAGACTTGGCAGGCTACCCTGAAGACAGCTACTCAGACCCCTTTTTCTTCCACCTCCGCCATCTGCCGTATGTGTAGTTCAGCCTCAAAGTCGGAAGATGGAGAGTCAGTCCATTCTAGTCATTAGGTTTATATTTGAAGCAAGAAGGAAGAGGAGAGAAGCAAAATGCTAAGGACCAAGAGATTCTATCTTTAAAAGAAAACCCAGGTTACAGCTTCAGTAGCCAGCTCCTGGACTCTAGCACAATCAGTACTGTGCTAGAGTCAAGCTGACTGTTCCCCTGCTCCTAATCGTTACTGAAAACCCATACATTGCATGGAAAGCAGATACCAGAGGACCCTGAAGCATGGAGAATAGCAAGAGAAGCTAGGGATTGTGGGTTTCCTTTTGATCACATATACCATAGATACGAAGCTGAAAAGAGTTGGCAGGAGAAACGCCAAGTGTGGACAGAAAGCACCCACTTAAGTCAGTCTTGGAGACAGTCTCAGCTCTACTTCACCTACTATTACCAAATGAAGAATGTCCCCACTTACATCAGCAAAGGCTGATGGGGAGCCTACTTATGAATCCTCAGGATTCAGTGAACTACCCCCCCCCCCTGCACACACACATGCACCCACACATCTCAGAATAGTGTCCTACTGGGCTACACAGGGAGCCTTAACTTTCACTCCTGCCAGTTGCTGCTGATCTTTACCTATACACATGAATAAAGACACCATAAGAAGGAACTCCACCTTGCATAGCTGGGACCAGAAGCCCTTTCCCGGTGTCCAGAGAATAATCCTCTGAACAAGGACTCCCACCTTCTGAGCTATAGGATGGAGCATTCATCCATCAACTTTTTCTAACACAGTGAGGCTTTTAAAAAAAAATATTAAAGCAAAACAATAACAAACAAGCAAACAGACTAACAAACACACCAAGGTCTTCTGGGTTCTTATCATATGAAAGTACCCAGGATTCAACCGAAAACGGAGTGCCTACCCAGAACCAAGAATATCTCAAAAATGAATGAGAAAAGGAATCATTATAGTCACACACTGAGATGCAAGAGAAGTTATCAAAGTCTGAAAAGAGCTTAAGAAAATGTTTTTTTTAACACTTCAGTAAACAGTTATGTCAGTAACTTGAAACAAACAGAAAATAGCCTAAGTAACAGAAATAAAATGTCAGCAAAATGTATCTAAGTAGCCAGCACAAGATTACTGGCCATCTAATCTAAGAAAATATTATAGCTTTGGGCAGCTCAGGGAAGGCAAGGCAAAGACCTGATGCTGGAGATAACTAATTAATGGTGTCCCCTAAGGAGTAACTTACAAAATGTTATTTTATTTTGATTTATCAAACCTTAGCTTTATATTTTTGAATGTGGGGGGGGGCTGGCTATCTGGCTGTCTTTGTGTGTTTGTGGTACATGGTGTGTATGTGTGAGCTCTCACACCAACGTATGTGTAAGCTACAGTATGAACATGGAGGTCAGAGGAAAGCATTGGGTGTCATCCCTTGCCTTTTACCCTGCTTGAGGCAGGGTCTCTCTTTGTTGTTCATTACTGCAGGTACTAGGAATCAGGCCTGCAACCTGTAAAGGACTCTCCTGTCTCAGCTTCTTATCTCTCATAGGGGCACTGGAATTACAGATAGGCACTTCCACTCCATGTTTTATGAGGGTTCTGGGGATTTGAACTCAGATCCTCAAGCTCATGTGTCCAACCCTTTACCCACTGAGCCACCTACCTTATATGTAACCTTAGTTTCTCTACACTTCTTCTGATCCAGGTATGCAGACTTTGCAGAAGAAGCCTGTGGCTCCTGATTGTGAAAATAGGCAAGAAGAAAATGAATTACTACTTACAGTTAAGTGGTGACTAATAATTATTTTAAATACAGTATTTTGAATAATGCTTTGATAATTTTATATATCCATATGACATAATTTAATCTTACTCCCCACTCTTCCTAAATCCTCTAAAATTCACCTCCCTCTCTCATCTTCCCAACTTTATAGCCTCTGTTATTTTTTAATAACCCACATAGTCCAGTTTGGGTTATCTATAAACTCATGAGTGCAGAGCCATCTACTGGAGCATGGACAACCAGGGCCCACACTCTTAAAGGAAACTGAATCTCCCTTCCCTAAGAAGCTATCAACAGCATCTCAGCTGGGAGAGGGAAGGAACTCAACACCTTGCTACATGTCCAAAAACCACAGTTTCACTCTGGTTCTTCCTGACCTCTGGCTCTTACAATCATTGTGAAGTTCTTCTCTTCCACAATGACTCTAAGCCTTGGAGGGGTGTGATATAAGTGTCCCATTTGTAGTCAAACAATCCACAGATACTTATTCTCTGATAAACCAGTTGTGAGATTTCTGCATCAACGTTGTAGTAGTAGTAGTTGTTGTTGTTATTGTTGTTTGGAAGGTTTCATGATTAAATGTTTATTTTAGTGACCTTGTAAGGCAACAATTAATACTCAGCAACTCAGCAGAACACTGAAAAAAATGGACAGACCCATTCTTCCAACAGCTTCCTAAATCAGTAGGCTAGATTGTGGCAAACTGCTTTCAATGTGGTCTGAGAGCTTTCCTTACCTCCCTCCACTCAAGCAATATTATGTCTATCTAGCAAAGTAGTAGTAGGCTTACCTTTGGGACCTCTGAGCAATACAGCGATTGGTTCTCATCACTTATAACACCAGTCATGGGTTTCCTTCTGTGGAGAGGTCCTTAAGCTCAACCAGACCCGAAAGGAATTGGTTGCTCCAATAAAAGGTTTGTCACTATTGCACACATGAGCATATCTTGCCACACCTGTGAGTAATAATTATTGAGCAAGATTTCTGTAGAAAAAAGGTTAAAAAACAGAGTACTTTAACTTTCAAATTGACTTCAATTATTGTTTTTAAATAAATTATAACAGATTTAATATTCCATGGGAAGGGAGCTGAGGAGTTGTCTCACTTTGTAAAATGCTTGCCATGCGAGCGTGAAGGTTTAAGTTTGGATTCCCAGCATGAATGTAAAAAACACGCAGGCATAGCCGCTGGTGCCTGTAATCTCAGTGCAAAGGAAGTGGAGGGAAGAGCACTTCAGGGGCTCCCTGCTTAGTGAGACCAGCCAAATTGGTAAGCTCCATACAGTGCGCACACACACACATACACACACACACACACAGGCAGACACACTCACACTAAAATATACCACGTACATGTGCACACACGTTCATATATACCACATAGTCATGCACAAGGAGAGAGAGAGAGAGAGAGAAGAGAGAGAGAGAGAGAGAGAGAGAGAGAGAGAGAGAGAGAGAGAGAGAGAGAGAGAATTCTTTAAGAGAAAGCATATACATGTTCTGTGGATCTGCCATACCAAAGACTTAGGGTGTTCTGTGACAGCATAGACTTTGTTTTCAAAGAACTAAACACAGCCACTCAAACAAATTGATGGTCCATTGAGTGACTACTTCTGCCAGGAATAACATGAGGGATGGAAGATGTCACCAGCAGAGGGAAGTGTAAAGAGTATTTCACTGTTTTGTAAGATACGAATGATGTGCCTGATTTAAAGTTGAAGAACAGGGAGGAGGAGGAGGAGGAGGAGGAGGAGGAGGAGGAGGAGGAGGAGGAGGAGGAGGAGGAGGAGAAGCTGCAAAGGTAATCTGCACCCTGATGTCTATTCCTAGAACAGAGGTGGGGCATAGAACTGGAGCTATCTATTTGGAAGAATAAAGGGTGCCCATGAAGCCAGACTGAGACCCTGGCTGTCTTCAGGGCAGAACAGGGGCGCTCATGTTTAAAAATTAATAACAATAAAGGATGAACTGGAAGCTCAGTGATATAACTTGTTAGGTTGTATGTCCTTGTTGTTTTAAATGTTTTGTTTGGGGGAAAGTGCCATCTTTTGATGTATTTTATGGTGTTTGAAATAGTATCAGGAGAAAGAGAATGCTGAAAATAAGTTAGTAAATATTAGAAATCAAGCAAGGAAATTCCTACATGGGAGGAAAATCTAGGAAAACGAGGAGGTAGAGAAATTTTCTGGAAGGGGAAGCAGCAACTAGATGAACTGTTGTCCACGCTCAGAGTTAGGGCCAGTTTCTATCTCCCACTGACTTTCTTTTTTTTTTTTTTTTTTATTTATTTTTTGATATTTTATTTACATTTCCGATGATTCCCCTTTTCTTTAGAAACCCCGTGTCCCCTCCCCCTCCCCGCCTCTGTGAGGGAATTCCTCCTCCCACCTACCCGCCCACCCATTCCCATATTCCCACCTTGACATTCCCTTTTACTGGTGCCCCTAGCACCCTCAGGC
>CM052703.1:107796943-107844652 GCA_028551405.1 Uromys caudimaculatus
GTCTCCGGCCGTCGCCGGAAGCTGCTGGCGGTCAGTCTCTGTGGTCTGGTGAGCTGTGGGGCGTGTCTTTGGCCCTCCGCTGGGTCTTGCAATCTCCGGCGAGGGATCTTTGTCCCGGCGCTGATCAGGTGTGGGGCCCTGTGGCCTCCCACTGACTTTCATAAGTGTTTGTGCCACTGAGCAAGGCCAGAGTGGTGAGCGCATGAGCTTTCCTCAGATGATCACACCCAGAGCAGAAAGGAGCCAGAGGGCTAACTCTCAGGTGGAAGTGACTTCCCTCAAGGCCTGGATGTTCAGAACTTAGTTCTGCCCACTCTCTTGTGGACCACATGGCAATCTGCTAGCCAACTGACTCTTACAGTTCATCATGGTTTAGAAAGGTCAGGGCTGTGCAGAACAAAGATGGAATAATTAGTGCCAGACAAGCAAACTTCATGGAGTGTCGAGAACATAGTGATCATCTCAGAATAACGAGCAGAAGTAAATTGTGGTAAGGCATAATCAGAGATTCAGGGATTTTAATCGAGTTGACTGAGCCACCTGCAGTGGATGGGATTAAAAATGAAAGAAAGAATGCCCCAGGAGAAAGGAGTGATGGATGTCACAGGCTGGGGCATGTCCTTAGCTCCTGGGCTAGTCACACATTTGAATCCTAGAGTGACTGCCTTTTCATTGTTACGTCACACCACAGTAGATGTTCTCATGTGTTTTTCAGATGAAGAAAGAGGCTTCAAAGCAACGAAGAGATTTTTCTTTCTATCACACACGAGTAAAAACATGGAGGACTGAGAACAACGCCAGGTCCATAAAGTGCTCGCCTCATAGATATGATGACCTAGTTCAATCCCCAGGACCCACATAAAAATGCCAGATGTGGTGAAGTATTCTCGTAGTCCAAGCCCTGGAGAAGCTGAGGCAGGAAGGTCTGAGGGACTTGCTGGCTAGCCTGTCCAAACAACTGGGTGAATTGTGGCCCCATAGAGATCCTGTCTCTAGAATAAAGGTGGGTAAGATTCCTGAGGATGACACTCAAGATTTTCTTTGGCTTCCACATGCATACACACACACACAAACATGCACACACACATGCATTAAGAAGCATGAACACATGAAGGTCTAAGTAGTGATTCTCTTGCAGAACCAACAAAGAGAAAATACATAAACCAAGAGTAAACCCACACACTGCCTTCCCTGAATCCTGCATAGGTCAGACATGGAGCCACGGGGGCTCTGGGTAACATTTCCTCTTGGAGGTGGGAGTTGGGTTCTGTCATTAAGGATGCAACAAGCAAATGCTTCTGAAGCATGCCATCCATGTGACAGTGTAGAATTCCAGCCTCTGTCTGAAGGTGAGTGGACCAACATCGCATAGGATTCTATAACCTATTGCAAAATGGTATGGACAGAAAACCTTTCCTTGCCAGGAAGTAGGGTAACAGTAAACGGCTCCAGCACGTATTTGTACTACATGGAGTAGGGGTGGGAAGTCAGTAAGTAGTTACGCTTTCATGTTAATTCTTTACCATTTGTCTATCGCTACCGTATATGAGCCGTTGAGTATAGTTTCAATCCTAGGCATAATAATGTGGCCTATAGTTTCATTTTGAAGCTTTTAGAGACAGAATCAAAAGTTAAAAAGCATTTTTAATCAAAAGGCTGAAAATTAGTACATGTCACCTTGATTATTTAAACCCTATATTTAGTGTTTTATTTCTCAAATCAATTATTGGTATGAAGTGTTATTTGTTTGGCACTTTTTTTTTCAACTCAGTGCACCAAGCTATATTCTTCAGTCCTCATATTAATTGGAAATACCCCACCAGATCTGATCCTGGGTGCAGGAACTTTTTCTTATGACAATGACAGTATTCAATTTTAAAATCTCTACTGTATTATTCTAGAAGGTATAATTTGTGCCCAGAAACTTTGGTTAATATTGCTACAAACTGTGATTCCTTTGTCTGGTTTCATCGTACTACTGATTTCCAAAAGCTGAAATGCATGTCCATGTCTCCCCTGCCTTCGCTGAACAATTCTGCTTTCAGAGACATGATCTCCTAGACCAACGAAACCAAAGGAAACTTAAGAAGCCTTCCTCAGCCTGCAACACCAGGGGACCCACACAAAGCCTTGGAGAAGCAGGGGGTTGGGGAGGGGAGCAGTGGGGCTGTGAGGTCCTGCATTTATTTTCAGCATCCACTGCAGTGGTTTCTGAATGTGGGATGCAGTAGAATCCTGGCTGAGGCTTGCAAACCATGATCTTTGTGACTAATGCCCTGGATCACAGTGTCATTTTCAAGAGAAATAATGCCTTGAACCTCTCTGCTCTTTGGAGCTTTGTTGTGGAAGAGTGGCTCCAACATTTGTAACTTCTTTTAAAATGTGTACATTGTGGTGTGGTTAGTCTTCACTGTTAACTGAACTGGCTTTAAAATCACTGAGGGAGCATGTCTCCGGGTAAGTCTGTAAAGCTATTTCCAGAAAGATTTCATTGAGAACGTGGATGGCACTGTCCCATGGGCTGGATCCCAGACTGAAAGTGAGCTGAGGACCAGTGCTCATCTCTCTCTGCTTCCTGACTGCAGAAACCATGTGACCTAATGCCTCAAACCTGGGGCAAGATAAACTCTTCCTTCCTTAAGGAACTTTTATCAGGTACTTTGTCACGACCATAAGAAACTAATACATAAGCTATAAATGGGAGCGAGAATGAGCTGAGGAATTATCTAGTTAAGAAAAATATTATGTTTGCATTGTGTTTCATATGAAACAAAGCAGGGTTACATGCTTGTTCTTATTTGAAGGATCCAGTACCATTGTGTGGCAGAGAGGAGAGGGTGCTAAGAACTCAGGTCTACACCCTGCCTCCACACAGCTTGTGGCTTTGGGTAATTCATTCACTTAACTGTTCTGCACCTTAGCACATCTCACACAGGGTGAACAGTGCTTATGGTGAGGAGTATGGGAATAAAGACACAAGAGGATTTTAGGACACACAGTGCAAGCCACACACTCAGATGGATGTCAACCATGACTGCATCATCTTCACCCGCCATTGAGATTACACTTACAGTGCGCGAATCCCTGTGAGCCTGGGGTTTCAAATAGTGAATTCAATTGACTGCATTTTTTTTCTTATTTAGTTTTGTTTTTTCTATTGAGGATTTTACATGGTTCCCTCACTATCTGACTTTCCATATACCTCTCTGAAACCATAGTGTGCAAAACAAAATACATTTCTGGGACTCAGTTAGATTAGTGTCCTGATTATGATTTTTGCTTGACCATCTAGATGGATTTGGACAGGGTTCCAGACACTTGTTTTTCTGATTCAGAAATTATCAATGGAGTACCTTTCTGGAGCTGTCAGTTATCCTGGAGACTACCTGAGCAGGCCTCTGCTGTCTTATAGAGACAGAGGTTCATTGGTTGGTTTGGTTCAGTGTTGTGGCTTTTTGAGCTGTTCCAAGAAGCTCAAACTGACATCGATTTCTTCCACACCCACTATGATATTGTCAAGTATGAATACATCTTTTATATCCCAATTTGTAGAATAAGTAGAAAGGATTCTGCTGTCTGAAACTAGGAAGACTTTCAATGGAGAGGATGCAGGCACGTCCCCTATTTCATAGGCAAAGTGCAGAAGAGCAAACTGGGCTGTGATTCTGAGGCTGGTATTTATACTACTACATCACAAGAAGAAAAAGAAGCAGTGGCCAATCAAGCTGGATTTATTTATTCTTAAGTCTGTGAGATACAATCATATTTGTACCACATCTAAAAAAAAATATACTGCACACTTGGAATGTTTCTAGATTCCTGTGAAGCTCAAGGAACTATCCTTAGAGAATTCTGAATCAGTTGAAGGGAAAAAAAAAAAAAACAAAGAAACTAACAAAAAAAATCTATGACAAAAACACTTCCATGAAGTTATGTATATTTAATTCATTATTAACTTTTAAAGTTAGCATAGAAAGTGATGGGTTTCACTATGACATTTAAAAAACCTTGTTATAAAAAATAATGAAAAAAAGTCACATACAGGGCTGGAATGATGGCTCAGTGGTATAAAGCACTGTCTGCTCTTCAAAAGGACCCAAATTTGACCCCCAGGATACCCATGGTGGCTCACAACAGTGTAACTCCAGTCCTAGAGGATCTGAAACTCTCTTCTGGCCTCTGAGGGCCCTGTATGTTGTACATGGAGAGGCATGCAGTCAAAACATCCATACACATAAAATAATAGTCTTCAATATTACCCACCACACAACCTGTGACCTACACCAGTGACCTACCTGCAAGATGTACTAGTACAATAATGGCTCAAATGGTATGGGAGTAACCAGCTACATCTCCATTGAATTTAAGGCTCAGACCATGAGATGAAACTTATTCTTGACACTGTTAAAGTGGCTCAGAACCTGAGACTCGATAGAGCATGGACCTAGGGGAAAACTTACTACTATTACTCTGTTAAAGAAACATAGCAATAAATGACTCTTCGTGACATATTGCTATACCCATAGATCAGAGTATCACTTGACCCTCATCAGAGAAGCTTTCTCTTGCAGTCGATGCTAATACCAAAGAGATTCACAATGGTGCAGGAGGCAAAGAGTAAGAGATTTTGAAGCATTCTGCCCTAAATGGGATGTCTCTATCACAATCCTTACCTCGAGGCTCAGAGATCTCTCCAGAAGAGGAGATGAAAAGATTACAAGGATCAGAGAGGGTGGATGACTCCAAGAAAATTGCATCTTCCAGACACAATAGCACTGCCACACATACGAAGTCACAGTGACTGTGTTAGCACATACAAAGCCTACTCAGATTCAAACCAGACAAAATTCCAGCATGGAGAAGGGAAGGTCAGCACAAAGTCTCACCCCTAACCAAGAAGCTATGTGCAATTAATACCTGCTGGGAAAGGGAAAACTGGTTCTTTCCAGTGGCGTGTCACTAAGTAAATCACCCATCTTCTAGGACAGGTCTCATGTCCAGTAGTTGGCCAACACAAAACAATATCGACATTTTTGTTGTTGTTGACTTATTTTTGTCTCATTGATTTTCCTTTATTTTAGTTTATCTGTTTTGTTTTGTTTTTTATTATTGTTGGTTTTCCTCTTGCTTTTCTTGAGGAATAAAGACAGAAAATATGAAGTTGAATAGGCAGGGACTTGGAAGGAGGTGGGGGAGGGGAAAGAATGTGAGCAAAACATAGTGTATGGAAAAATTAATTAAAATGTTTTAAAGTTTAAAATAATAATAAAATTTAAATTTAAAAAAATCACACAAACTAACTAGAACCAAAATATATATGACTCGATGGACTTCTACAAAGTTGGAAAAGAAGCTGTGATACTTCATGCTTGATTTGACTTTTGGATTCCATACTTTTGCTGACAAATATCTTCGTAAGCACTTATCTACCACCAAAAGCAGACTTGGAACTAGGTGAGTAATTAGGTTTTCACATGCATCATCCTGTCACGTTCTTATCCCTCCTCCTCCTGGGTTACCCTACTCCATCACCCTTCATGTTCATCATGCTGTCAATCACGTTCTTATCCCTCCTCCTCCTGTGTTACCTTACTCCATCACCCTTCATGTTCATCATGCTGTCAATCACTTTCTTATCCCTCCTCCTCCTGGGTTACCCTACTCCATCACCCTTCATGTTCATCATGCTGTCAATCACGTTCTTATCCCTCCTTCTCCTGTGTTACCCTACTCCATCACCCTTGATCTACTCTTGCTGCTCCTCTTCTCCCCACAAATACTTCCGCCTTTCATTTTCTTGTTACATGTAGTCCATTATCCTCTCCTTCCCCACCTTCCCTCTCCTTTTAAGAACTCTGTATCCTTCTGACGATCCTCCTCCTTTCAACACACACAAACGCAGGACACTAAGCGCATCATCACCCACGGTATTTGTGGGGTTGTTCTGCTGTTTAAATAAAAAGCAGTAGTACAGCATTTAAAATTATAGTAGATTTAAATTATTATACTTAATAACCATTTTCTACATTCTTTTTAAAATAATTTTTATGTGCATTGGTGTTTTGCCTGCATGCCTGTGTGAGGAGGGGTGAGGGTATTAGATCTTGGAGTTAAAGACAGTGGTGAGCTGCCATGTGGGTGCTGGGATTTGGCCTGGGTCCTCTTGAAGAACCGTCAGTGCTCTTAACCACTGATCCATCTCTCCAGCCCCTTTCTCTATTCTTAATATTATTAATATTATTAATATTGTATCATGTCCTGGAGCAGACTGGGAATACATGATCTTTGAGCTTATTTTTATTAAAAAATTTTCACTGACAGATGTCATCCTCCACAGGATCGAGAGCTTCGTGGGTCTCTGGTCCGGCCAGAAATGGCCAATGTGTTAGAGCTCCCAGAAAGGAAGCCAGCACAGGGCAGATAGCCGGGTCCCAGGTCTCACCTGCTACCATGTCAGCACCAATGCCAGCATCAGGGGAGGTGGCAGTGGGCATGAGCCTAGCCTGCCAGCTTATAACTATCTGTAACTCCCGTTCCAGTGGTCTGATACCTTCTTCTGGCTTCTGTGTGCACTGCATACGTGTGCTGTACAGACATACGTGCAGGCAAAAACACATACACATAGTAACAACAATAATAAATAAGAAGCAAAATGACTTTTAAAAGTCATTGATCAATATAAGGAAAGAAACAATGGATGACTTCGCCTGTCTGGGCCTTTGTGGGACTTCAGGTGCCTGTGACTAAAACCGTCCATCACTCTCCTGCACCCTGAGGTTGATGGTGAACCTGCTGGCCTGGCCAGCTCCACTTCTTCCCTCTCCTGTGTATCTCCAACCCTCAAGCCTCTCTCAAAAGTTGCTTCGGGCTCCTTAGTCCTGCTTAAGTTCTGCTAATCTCTTGTTGAAGATATCAGAGTATTCCTTAGCACATGATGGTAGAAATAAAAGAGTGGGGGTTAGGAACCCAGGAATCTTCTGGCGGCTGTGAGCCCACGGCAAAGCCACGTTTCCTCTAAGTGACCCCAAGCTCTACTTGGAAAATCTCGCTGAGAGACAGAGTCTTGCCAGAGTCCACCTGAAGCCTGGGCTCTATGTGCCAGGGAGCCTGTGGGAAGCAAAGAAGTGGCTCAGCTGTCACATTGGGTGGAAGGAACTTGGATGGGAAGGAATCTGCTTCGTCAAGTGATTATAACTACAGGAAATTAAAGCCAGGACACAGTTTTCCAACCTGTGATTCTAGGGTTAAAAAATTATACAAATTTTGGCAATGCCCACTGTTGAAGTGGAGGGCAGAGGCTGAGGTAAATGATACCCACAGCTCCTATAGAATGAATAACCAAAGAAACGGATATCTACAAGTAATGGAAAGCAAATATAGTTCCCTAATGTGGCCAGCTGGCTCATACAGGCTTCTCTTATCACCTTAAGAAATACAACTTTTTTTTTTTTTTTCAAATAAAAAGCTGAATAAATATGAGGAAATTCAATTACGGACGCCGTCTGGACAACCTGACTTTCAAGGCCTGTTGAGGATGGAGAAGTCGGAAAATCTGATTCTCAGTGGGCCTGCAGACTCCCAGGTAACCAGCCTACAGCTTTGACTCCATTACGGGACAACCACAGGGTGACTGTGTAGCTCAGCAATAACTGTGAAGGGAGAACAGTTCACTGGGTCTCAGTTGGCATTCCCAGAGGATTGCAACTGTCCAGGAGTCCTGAGTTCCCAGGTCTTCTCCTGTACATAAAGGAGGCTTGATGCATGATTTCCTGGTGTTTCAGATACTGAGAGCTTTAAGCACATTTGATTCTCACAGTAACCCTCCCACCTCCTCTTGCAAAGATGAAGGATCTGAGATTCAGAAGATGCTGTGTTTGCACAGCTAACAGAAAAAAGCAGAGAGGAGACTCAGACTTAGCTCACTGGCCCAAGCATGATGAGAAGTTTAGTTTGTGGGGTTTCTTTCAGATCCAGCCTCTTTTACTGGCTATGGTTTGAAGATTCTTCATCAATTTCCAAGTGATCTCCGAATGGTCCAGTGCTAGCATTTTTCAGCCCCTCGCTGCTCATCATCATCCAACATGAAACCAGGCCCTAAAAGAAGTTAGGGTTTGTCAAAATTATACCGCTACAGACAGAGCATGAATCTCGGAGTTTTATGTTTAAACAGTATAAACTATGTTTGTTTAAACCATATATATCAGTGGTTTTCAACCTATGGGTCATAACCCCTCAGGTGGTCACATATTATCTATATTGAATATCATATATTTACATTATGATTCATAACAGTAGCAAAATTATAGTTATGAAGTAGCAATAAAATAATTTTATGGGGCTGGAGAGATGGCTCAGCGGTTAAGAGCGCCGACTGCTCTTTCGAAGGTCATGAGTTCAAATCCCAGCAACCACATGATGGCTCACAACCATCCATAATGAGATCTGATGCCCTCTTCTGGGGTGTCTGAAGACAGCTACAGTGTACTTACATATAATAAATAAATAAATAAATAAATAAATAAATAAATAAATAAATAAATAAATAAATAATTTTATGGTCTGGGGGTCACCACAACATGAGGAACTGTATTAAAGGATCACAGCAGTAGGAAGGTTGAGAACCATAGATTTTAAATCTCTCTCTCTCTCTCCCCCACGTCCCCGTGTGTGTGTGTGTGTGTGTGTGTGTGTGTGTGTGTATGCACCTAAAAGAAGTCATTAAAAATAAACTCTAAGGATAAAATGAAAACTTTTGACCCTTACTGTAGGAAGCAAAGGAGACTAGAAAATAATTCCTCTCATGCGATTCCTCTTAAGACAGGATTAAAAAGTAGAGGCAATGGCTATCTTCGGAGTTACTCTGAAGTGTATTGCAATCCAGATGACTAAAGGATTCTTTAATTGCTCACAAGCATTTTAGTATCTACCTTAAACAATAGAATGAAAATGTTTTAAAATTATCCAAATAAAAGAGACACTCTACTAGATATTAAAATCTAATATAGCTACAAAAATTAAAGCCTTACAGTACTTGTGTTGGGCTAGACAAAGGACAGCAATAATACAGCAAACATAGATGCAAACCCACCTATAATTATGAATGGAGTGTCACCAAAAGGTCCCATCCAATTTGAAACAACTAAAGATAATACATTCAATGTTGTTCTGGGGCAAATGACGAATCATTTAAAAGTGAAAAATGGAAACAACCTCATCTCCCCCATACTTTCCCAACAGATTTTAAACAAATAGAAGATTTTAATATAAAAATAAAATACACTGGAAGACACTTGATGTAAAATTGATCTTTAAGCAAGACACCAAAAGCAGAAGTAATAAGGAGAAAGACGCATAGAGATTGAAGACTTAGTACATAATTCACTGATTGTAAACTGGAGGTCCCCTGTGATCAGACATGGGTCCTGGGCACACTCTGGTTTGCTTTCTTATGAGCAGGCCACCCTCCCCATCTAGATGAGGCTTCATGAGAAGGAACAAGCAGTAGAATATCTTTGATGGCCACACCCAGTGTTGGCCATTTATAAACAAAGGGTGTGGTCTTCCTTTGTCTTTCTTGGTGGTCAAGCATCAGTGGTGTCATCAAACACTGATAGAAACTTTGACCCTAGAAGAGATGGCTCCTACTCTGTGGGTAATGACCCCTTTAGGTCTAATGACCTTCACAGAGGTCACTTGAGACCATCAGAAAACACAGATATTTACATTATGATTCATGAACATAGCAAAATTATAGTTATGAAATAGCAACAAAATAATTTTATGATTGGGGGTCATGACAACATGAGAAACTATATCAAAAGGTTGCAGCCTTAGGAAGGCTGAGAACCACTGCCCTAGAGTCAACTCATTTGTGGAAAAGCTACCTTGAGAGCTTCCTGGGCATGAAAAACCATACAGAACTCTGGGTGAGTAAAAAAATCTTTGGGGAATAAGCCATTGAGATTTGAAGCCATTTATTACAGGTCCTGTTTTGCCCAACTAATACAGAAGTTTTCCACTGAGAGTGACTTGGCTCAGCAGACAGAGGTGGCGGCAGTGAGCATGTGCCTGCTAGAGGCAATTACCTACACAGAGGTGGAAGATGATGGAAACCGGGCTGTCTGAGTGATAAGAGATGGGCCGTGTCATCCTCCCTCACAGAGGCGGGGATGGGGAGGGGATAGGGGTTTCCAAGGAGGAGACCCAGAAAAGGGGAAACATTGGAAATGTTAGGTTTGATTTGGTTTCATTTTAATTATTCTAGGGAAAACACTGACGAATGGTCAGAGCTCCTGTCCTGATCTTTTCATCAAGGCGCCTTTCCTGATACTATGGTTCAGCTGTGAATGTAGCTATGGGGGGAGGGGGGAGAAAAGAAAACTCTGGAGTTAGAGAATATAGAGATTTAAAAGTACAGTTGTTACAAACAAATAAAGGCAGACTTCAAAGACAGAAAAAGCCACAACCCAAACCAAAATTTAAATGCTTGAAATTGGCATCACAAACAATCCTGACTTGTATTGTGGCAGTCGGAATGCCCCCAGAAAACTGTGCCAAAGAGTTTAGAAAACAAATGTACAATAAAAGGAAATACACTCAAAACCGCAAACTTCAGGTAACTATTTTGAATTGCAAATGATGAAAATTTAATGTTGAACGATCTGATAAAATAACCATTTGAAAAAAAAAAAAAAAAAAGATGGGCCATGTCATCCTCCCTCATAGAGGTGGGAATGGGGAGGGAATAGGGGGTTTCCAAAGAGGAGACCCAGAAAAGGGGAAACATTGGAAATGTAAATAAAGTATCAAAAAAAAAAAAAAGATGGGCCATGTGACTGCTGATTCTGGAAGAGTGAGACATCAGAAAGCTGTCACCTGCCTGTTTATTGCTTCTTGGTACATTTGGCAAGATGTTAAAGGAGTCGGCTATACTTGGGAAATCAGGGGCTAGGCAGAAATAAGAGAATCCAGACATATCACAGATGTTTGCAACTGCTCTAGATCCTACTAAGTACAAGATAGGATTTTAAAAGGCTTTAAATAGCAAATACACAAAGCAAATTTTAAGGGGATCTCAGACAGTGATTATGGTGAGCTTGTGTTCTCATTAAATGTTTTGAAGACTCAAGGCAGTCATATGTATTAATGGGGTAGCACAGGATATGAAAGCAAAGGAGCCCAGAAAGAAATTGGGTATATATTAGAAAGCTGTCTGCAGGCAGGGCGTGTTGGTGCATGCCTTTGGTCCTAGCACCGGGAGGCAGATGCAGGGGGATGTCTAAGTTCTAAAGCTTTCACATCGCCCTTAGCATAGCCTATGAGACCAAGGTTTAACAGACGAGACTTTGTGGGATATCCAAAACCCCGATTTATAGGGGTTCCTTAACACATATGATACTGAAGAAAGCAAAGGAACTTGGACTTTTCCTCGTCATAAAAGGAAGTACGAATTGCCAAAGACACTGGAACTAAACACACTATGTGAAGTAGAAAACATGGGCTTCAAGGTTCCAGAGCAAGAAGCTGGTCAAGAAAGAAAATTAGCTCCCAAAGTTAATTATATCTGCTCCCACTTCTAGGTGGTCTAGCAAGAGATGGTGAAAAGGAGTCTCCTTCCAGAAGGTAGACTCCAGACCACCCATAGCAGCACCAACAGTCTTTTCTTTCTTTTTTTAAAATTATTTATTTATTTTTTGATACTTTATTTACATTTCCAATGTTTCCCCCTTTCCAGGTCTCCTCTTTGGAAACCCCCTATCATCTCCTCTTCCCCCACCTCTATGAGGGTATTCTACCTCCCACCCACCCGCCCACCCACTCCTGTCTTCCCACCTTGACATTCCCCTTTACTGGGGCCTCTAACACTCTCAGGCCCAAGGGCCTCTCCTCCCCCGATGGCCAACAAGGCCCTCCTCTGCCACATATGTGGTCCGAGCCATGGGTCCCTCGATGTGTATTCTTTGGTTGGTGGTCCAGCCTCCAGGAGGATGGGGGGGGGGGTCGGACCAGTTGACACTGTTGCTCCCTCCATAGGGCTGCAGACTCCCTGAGCTCCTTCAGTCCCTTCTCCAACTCCTCCATCTGAGACCTCACTCTCAGTCCAGCTACTGTAAAGTGAAACTTGGGTATTCCGAACTTTTGGGCTAATATCCACTTATCAGTGAGTACATACAAACTGGTACAACCACTCTGGAAATCAGTTTGGCAGACCCTCAGAAAAATGGACATAATACTACCTGAGGACCCAGCTATACCACTCCTGGGCATAGACCCAAAAGATGCTCCAACATGTAATAAAGACACATGCTCCACTATGTTCATAGCAGCCATATTTATAATAGCCGGAAGCTGGAAACAACCCAGACGTCCCTCATCAGAGGAATGGAAACAGAAAATGTGGTACATTTACACAATGGAGTACTACTCAGCTATTAAAAACAATGATTTAATGAAGTTTGCAGGCAAATGGATGGACCTTGAAAATATCATCCTGAGCAGTAACTCAGTCACAAAAGAACCAACAGTCTTTTCAACCTCTATGTCGTGGGAGAAGGAAAGTCAAAGCATAGCTTGCAGACAATGAGTTGGCTCCCATCCTATGCGTCTAGCATAGGTGCGGCTAGGTGCCAATGATTAGAAAGTCACTGACATCATTGTCTGTTTAGCTCTATCTCCCATGGAACTTCAGTCAAGAAAGAATTCCAGAGGAGTTCTTCTAAAAGATTAAAGCAGTGTCTAGCTAGGAAACCCTCCTGACCACACACGGAGACCTAAGGTTTCCCATACTGATGTGGACTGAAACAATTGTTTTGTAGCAAATGAGTCCTGGTGAATCCCATTGCTGGCTAAGAAAATGAAGCTGACATCCCACCAATCATTTTAAAGCTTCTAAAATAGTCACGTCTAAGTCAAAGAACATCATGTAGCACATATACAGTATAAACAGGTGGACTGCGGAACAGAATTGAAAACTAGAAACTGACAAGAGTTGTGGCCACCTAATTTTTGAGAAAGGAAGCAAAAACACTCAGTGTACCAGCAAAGAGCCTATTCCATAGGTGGTGCTGGCAAAGTTTGATACCCATCTGCTGAAGAATGAAATTAGATTCGTAACTTTTACCTTGTACCAAAATCAGTTTGTACTGGATCAAATGCTGAAACTGCTAGAGGAAAACCCAGGGAACACCCTTTAAGATACCAGGGCTGGCAAGGACTTTCTGAATGGAGTATCAATAGCACAAGAACTCTCCCCAGGTGTCAACACAGGAACGAACAGAGCCCACAGAGCAGGGGAGCATCTCCACCAGCCATACAGGTAGCAAATGTCCAGAATTTACAAAGCACTGCATTGCAGGGTGGAGATGGTTCAGCACCTAGGAGCACCTGCTGCTCTTGCAGAGGACCAGGGTTCATTTCTCAGCACCACACAACTGTCCCTAATGTCAGCTTCAGATCATCTTGTGCCCTCTTCTAGACTTCAAAAGCACTGGGCACGCATGTAGTGAACTACATACATGCATGCATGCATGCATGCATACATACATACATACATACATACATACAGTCAAAACTCTCACATAAACTGTGATGGCTAACCTTAGCTGTCGATTTAACCATGTCCAGAATCAACTAAAACCTAAGATTCTTGGTAAACCTGTGAGGTATTTTCTTAGTCAGATTATTTGAAGCAGGAACATCCACCCCAAATCCTGGTGGCAGCCCAAATAAACGAAATAGAAGAAGAATATCTTGCTATCTGACTGCCTGTCCTGCTCTCTGGCAAGTTTTGTCGATCCTCTTGCTGAAACCAGATTTAATTTCAACTTCTTCAAAAATCCAGCATAGATTAAAGGCCAGCAGCTTTCCAGGAATCTTCCAGGGACCCCTGCACCAGATTAGAACTGCTGAGACATCCAGCTTCAAAGACTGAACCACTACTGGATTCCCAGCCCTTCAGCCATCCAACAGGCATTGCTGGACTAGACCACAGCCTGTGAACCAGACTAGTAAATACAGCCTAAAATATATGTGGGATATACATACCTATATTAATTACCACATATATATTACCATGTGTGTGTGCCTATATATATAACTGTGTTTGATATTCCTTTAAAGAATGCTAATACATGAAATAAACCTTACAAGAAAATAAAACTGCTAATCAATGAACAGGCTGATTGAATCAGTAGACACTTTTCAAAAGAAGAATCACAAGAAGTCAATAATAACATACCTCCCTAGCCAACAGTGAAGGGCAAATAAAAACTACTTAGAAATATCACCTCGCCCCAGGCAGAATGGCCATCAACAGGAAATCTAACAACAAACATTGGAGAGGCTGAGGAGAGAATTCTTACCCACTGTTGTGTGAGTGCCAACTATTACAGTCGTTATGAAAATCAGTTCGGAGGTTCTTTTAAAACTTAAAAGTACAACTACCTTATGACCCAGCTGTTCTACTCTTGGGCACACACCCATAGAACTCCATACCCTGCCACAGAGATGTTCATATACCTATCTCCCTGCTGACCTAATTATGATAGCAAGAAAATGGAACCAGCTTACATGTCCATCAACAGATGAATGGATAATGAAAATCTGGTGGATATATAAAATGAAATATTATTCCATTGTAAAGAAAATGAAATTTGCAGGAAAATGGTTGGATTTATCATGTGCAATATTAAGCAAAGTCACCCAAACTCAGAAAAGAAACAAAAGACACACGTTCCTCCATGTATTCCATCTTACCATTCAATGTCTGCATCTTTGTGTATAAACAGCTGTAAGTGTGAGCATAGAATGACATGTAGGAAGGGGTCCAGAAAGGGCAGCTAACGTTAGACAGCAAGTGAATAAAAAAAAAGAAGAGGAAGAAAGAAAAGGAGGGCATGGCTGTTCCTAGGTATGGTAGAGGAAACGGTTTATTGTAGATATGAGAGAGGGCACAGCCGGAGGCAGAGACATCTGAGAGTCCAGAGTGAACAGGGCCTGAACCTGAGGAGTGGAGGGGGAAAGGGGAGAAAGGAGAGCAAGCAGGCCAAGAGTCCAGGAGGGTAAAAAACTCTTAAAAAGAATAAGTCTAGCTGAAATGGCTGGGTTACATAGGGAAGAGCAGCAGTGGGGAGGGCGGCTCAGCCCCTAGGCTGGAGAACTGGAGAATCCAGGAGAAGGCAGGAAGGGAAGGTGGGCGGGGCGTGGGAAGTGTTATGCCGTCCATAGACTGTAACAGGTACACTTTGACAGTAAGAAGAACAGATTCAGGCAAAAGTCATGAAAGAAGATGTAAAGCTCACTGTTTTTCCAGTTATGTTTCTCCTTCCTTGTGGGTGTGGCCAGGGTGGAGTACACAAGGCCATAAAGACATAACTGACAGTGAAAGTGAAGTTCAGTAAGATACAGAGTTTGGGACAACATGGTAAATGTCTGAGTGGTTTCCTTTAACTGGGTGATGTTTTAGTTTTTGAGCCCAGTGATGATTGATTGATAGAGACAGGGATAGATAGATAGATAGATAGATAGATAGATAGATAGATAGATAGATAGATAGATGATAGATAGATAGATAAAAATAGGCATGCCTAAGTCAAAGAATCTAAAATCGTAAATATGTAGAACAAAGAAGTCAAAAGATCTCCCATGTGCCAGGCAGTGGTGGTGCACGCCTTTAGTCCCAGCACTTGGGAGGCAGAGGCAGGCGGATTTCTGAGTTCAAGGCCAGCCTGGTCTACAGAGTGAGTTCCAGGACAGCCAGGGCTACACAGAGAAACCCAGTCTTGAAGAACCAAAAAAAAAAAAAAAAAAAAAAAAAAAAAAAAAAAAAGGTCTCCCATGTAACCTGAAGCCTCATGTGTTCAGATTTGCTAAAGGAGATCACAGCTGCTCTTGCCACAGGGAGAGAACAGTGTGTCAGTGTGTAACAGGATGAGTGTCAGCTCATTTCTCAGCTGTCACCAGTTTACTAGACATGTATCTTATGACATCATGTTGCACACCTGTAAATGGGCCCAATAAATTTTATTTTATACAATTTTAACCCAACAATTTCATTTTTAGGGTTGTGTGTCAATGCAATAATAAATAATTAGATATGCACAAAGATGACTATGGATATAATAGTGGTGGAACTATTTTCTTACAGGATTTACAAGAAATATTCACATTCTCTGTAGCTTTTAAAGCAAAATAAACATAGCAAGGGTTCAATTCAATCCCACCAGGATGGGGAAATGAGTAGGCCCCTTTAAGGAGTCCTTTCTCTTCCTGGGGTGTCTAGACTCTACAAGGGCTGTACACAGCAGCCACCCCACCTCCTGGAGGCAGTACCCCCCCCCCTTACTTCTGTGCCTTGCCAGCAGATAGGACATTTCTAAGGCTGTGCCCTCAGAACCCAAGGTCGGACCTCAGCAGCCTGTCCCAGGGAGGTCCTGCCACTCTGGGGCACCATCAGCCACAGGCTCACAACCCTCCTCTCTCACCCTCCCTTTTAAGACCCCAAACTCCTCTCCCAGACAAAAGCCACTTTGTTCTTTGCATAATCCCCTCAATAAACTGAGATTTATTGGAACAAAAGCCAGGAAGAAAGAACCCTCTTCAGAGCCCCTGTGACAAAGGAGCCCAGAGGCTCAGCATTCAAGGAGGCCAGTGAAAACTGAGGGAGCAGCCATGACAGGGCTGTGGCTTTTTCAAATTCACCAGCTACCTAGACAAAAGTAAACTGCCAAATTGTCCTTGTGAACTGTTGAGGAGAGCAAAGCTCCTGGAAATAAAATAAGAAGTTTGTAACGTGAGGATGTTAAATTCATTACATTCTACCTACTATGAGGAAGCTTTGCATGGACTAAAACCCAGCGCAGAAGATTTAATAGCAGGACAACAGCACAAAAGGCGAGGAAAGCAGCGAAAATGAAATGGACATATGCAAAGACAGTACCACTTCTACGATTTCAAAGATCATAGAATTAAAGGAATATGTGTGTACATGTGTCTTATGTATATGTGTGTTCCCATATATGCATATATATGTGTGTGTATGTATATATATATATATATATATATATATATATATATATATATATATATATATATATATATAAAATACAAACATACCATGCAATGCTCACTCTACACAGTGGAATTTTGCATATTTTTCTTCTTGCTTGAATCTGTGCAATGGCATGTCCTATTTTTGTTACTAAGTTTCCCTCTGCTGACAACAGCTTCAGGCCTCAGTCCTCGGCTGGCTTGGGATTCTGGCAACAGCCTTCAGACTGCTAACTTGAAAGCTGAAAGGGCAGAGCCCCAAGTCATGAGAGTTATAATTGAAAACACTCTTCAAGGGTTTTAAAAGCCTTATTGGCTCATCATTCCACGAGCTGAGGACCCATGGAGCCCGAGTCTGCTTCACAGGGATCAGACCATGCAAGGTGCAAGCTCCTGGAAGAGAGGACCTACAAACCATAAGGAAAGAGAAAGGAAGGGGAGTTGTGGAGGAGACAGGAGGGGAGGGGAGGGGAGGGCAGGGCAGGGGAGGGGGAAGAACCATGAAGAGGTGATGCTTCCTTCACTCTTCCTAGAACAGGAAGTAGAATGTGTATAGGCTGGCTAGCTCCTGGCCTGTGTGTGTACATAATGCCCAGTTTACAGTGCTGTGGTTAGGGGTTTTTAAGAACGCAGTTGTGGCTGCCTAATGTTGCCCTAAATATCTGTACCATACATGTGCCTGTGGCTGCTGAGCAGGCATCAAAAGATTGCTAACCCAAAGAAAAGGTTTCTCAAAGGCAGGCCAGGAACATGAAGTCTAGGGACTGAGGACCAGCTTGGGCTCTGCACTAGCAAGCCCTGGGTCTTGGATAAGACTCCAGTCTTCTGCATACCTGAGTCTCTCCTGGAATGCAAGGCCAAGGCTGGGCTGGACCACTGCTTGCTGGGGTCAGCTGTCAGAAGCCATAATGTGCTTGTGCAACTGGGGTCAATGAGTGCCACAGGGACAATTTTCGCATAGTTAGTTCTCACTCCCTCTCTTTCTCTATTCATCTCCTTCATTTTAAAAACTATTTGCATACAAATATTTCATATTTTTTTCTATAGCAGAAAATAACATAGGCGTGACGGAACCTGACTCTGCGCTTCCCTTCTGTTGACTCATTCGGTGACTTTTCTTTTCTTTTTGACCATGGAAGAAGCAACAAAGTAATTCTCTATAGCATTCACTATTTTTCTGATTGATATGACCAAATACCTAACAAGAAGTAGATTAAGGAAGGATATGTTTGGTGATCGTTTGAGAAGATCCAGTCCATCGTGGAGAGGAATGTGGCAGGGCTCATGATGATGTGAGTGGGCAGTTGTGGCCCCTTACATCTCAGTAGATCAGGGGGCACAGAGGGAAGACAGGAAGTGGGGCCATATTGTAAACCTCAAGTCCAACCCTTTCGTTCCCCGTTCTTACTTCCTTCAGCTAGGCCCTAGCCCTAAACCATTCCCTAACCTTCCAAAACAATGCCACCGTCTAGGAACCAAGTATCCAGACATGCGACATTTTATATCTATCCTTCAGCAACTACCAATGTTGAAAGATCACATGAGGTCAAGCAGCAGCACAATACAGGTGCCTGTCTGGACTCAGCCCTTCTATATCGTCTTACAAGAAACTAAGACATCCCCTGGGCTTTCACAACATGATGAGCCTTGAGCGCCAAGTCTTCTGTGCTAGAAGGGGAATCAACCCTGTGCCCCTTTACCCTGACTGTGGTCAGCCAATTGGGGGGCTGAACTTTTTTCTACCTTGACTCCAGGCATGATGCGAATGCCCCAAGGGAAGTGTCTTGCTTTAAAATGACAGGGAGGTAAAGAGTTAAACATAATCTGCTGTAGAAATTTCTAAGGTTTTCCGTGAGAAGTGAGCTGGGAACAATAAATAAATATGTTAGCAACTCTCCCATTCCTCCCCCATCCTTCCCTACCATGCAGGGAAATATAGGCAAATAAATAAAATAGTTTGGAAGAAATTAGCAGAACATTCTCACATGATTTTGCATGGTTTCTGCAATGTGCATCGGAATTCTTTCCAGAATAAGATGCAATTTAAGTCCTCCATGGAGACAAAAGGCAGAGCGCCGCATAAACAGAAACACAGACCAGGGTACCAAGTGGGAAGACACATAGTTGGGTTTTTTTTCCCCAGTAACTTGAGCCCAGTCCAAGCGCCTAACACACAAAATAAGTTTGAGGCCTCAAAAGGGCCTCATGGAAGGCACAGGAGTCAACAGGGGATCATCAAAGTAGAGGAGGAAGAGACCAAGAGCTAGAGGCAAAAAGCAGTGACCAGGCTGCAAGACCCATGCTGTGCAGGAGTGGCTAAGGGCATGGGGGACTTGGGCCTCCTGTTCTTCTGTAACACCAAAGAAGAGAGGATGCTCTGAGGCACATGGCGTTATGTGGAAAATGGGATTGCTGAGAGCCTGGTAGAGTCTCTCCCCTCTCCCCTCTCCCCTCTCCCCTTTCCCCTCTCCCCTCTCCCCTCTCTCCTCTCCCCTCTTTCTTTCTTTCTCTCTCCTCTCTCCTTTTTCTCTCCCTTCCTCCCTCTTTCCCTCCATCATCTCCCCGACTTGTACTACTTTTCACAAGTTTGTCATCACACAATACAGTGCAGTCACTTCCGGACATCCCCCTTTATCCGCTCTCACTGGCCTCCAAACCTGTCACACTGTACTAGGATCCACTCAGCCTCACGCTCTGCCCTGGATCCTAAGCCTTCTAACAGGCACTGGTCTCTGAAAGCAGTAATGGTATGACATTCAAGCAAAAAGAGAAAACACTAGAGATCTAGCTAGAAAGATGGCGGGATGCTAACACACGTCTCAGGTGTCCTTGGGGAAGCCTGGCCCAGTGAGGTGCTGCTATCGTCCACCACTCCACCCTGTCTAGCTGCCTCTGTCCTGATTCCCTGGATTGTTCACCTCATCCTTCTTCTGCTTGTCTTCCAGCTGCTAAGCTACCAGGGTTTATATAGATGTTTTCCATTTGCTTTTCCTAAGAATCAAACTTTTCACTTTTCTTCATCATTTGCTTAGCTCTAGCCCTGCATCCTGCCACCATCCACACTTTACTAATCCTGAAGCTCACAGCACCACCAACTACTGAGGTCCACTTCGTGATCCCAAGCAAGGGACTGTTCAGGGCGCCTGCTTTCTAGCAATTTTCTGTCGCCTCATTTATGAATGATGAGAATGAGGCTTAGAAAGGGTGTCCCTCACCTGAAGTCACACAGCAGAGGCGAGTCAAGACAAAACTAAGGCCGTCTGTGTTTTAGCCTTAGAGCACGACCCTCTACCAGCTCGGTAGGTGCAACTGAGGAGTGCATAAACAGGTGTGCCCCTGGTCAAACCTAATGCCAGCTCAGAAGTCAACATGAGGATATAACTCCATCTGACATACAGGGTCCCACAGTAGGACATCAGAGAACCTAACCAAGTAAGTTGCTAGAACCTGTACTTGGCCAAGGCAGAAAGGGCTGGTAGGCTGAGTTTAGCTTGAAGAAGCAAGAACACGATAAACCTTTAAGCGCGCGCGCACACACACACACACACACACACACAAACACACACTGAACTATATAAAATCCAAGCCATCAAGTTAGGAGTCAGTGAGTTGGTAAGAGCATAAACACAGATACACTGAAAATCACAATTAAACCAACCAAGACAAGCCTCTTTGCAGCTGAGCAGAGCCCTGGCTGTGAGGGAGCAGTCAGTCTGGGGCCACATAAGCTTGGAGCTTGGCTGACGTCCAGGGCTGGTGTTGAGGCTCATACACGTATCATCCCTCCTCCTCCAGGCAAAGCTGCAAGGTATTTCCAGTGACTGTGGACCCTACCAGCCAGGGGTTCTCCCTTGTCACACTTCTCACCTAATGGATGACACTGCCTTCTGTTAAATCCTCCCCAGAAGAGAACAAGTGTACCCCGTCCATCCACTTAGGATCACCCATCTGTCAGCTCTCTCGCTAGACTCAGAAACCTGACCCCAAAATAAGATTATTACTATCTTCTTCCAAAGATGTGATCAGATGGGAGCCTGGCTTTCACATCTTGATAACCTTGGATGGAAGGATACAGCTGACCCTGGGTTCACACAGGCCACCTGGCTCCAGGACATTGAGGTTACCAACAGGTCTTGGCTAAGAACACTAAAACCATCACCTATAGAAAGGGCCTCTCTCCTGATGGACAGCTTCTCAGAGTAATTGGGCACAGTGTCCATAGCCCACCTCAAGGCAGACAGGCAACTGTCTTCGACATTGCCAGGGTGACTCTGGTTGACTGAGTAATGCTGGAATTCAGAGGACTCAGGCTCTCCCTAGTTCTGCCCCATAGGCAGGAATCTTATCCTTGGTGCTGTCTGTTCTTTGTCTCATGGCCAAGGAGATTCACACGAAATGAGAGTAGCTTAGACTACCCAGAGCTGTTGTGGCCCCAAGGAGGCCCCAGCCTTGGAAGGGCTTCTGCTACGAATAGATTTTCAGTCCCATCAGATTTTACTGTCTTCGACCTCAGTGATGTGAAAGGAAGCCCACTGGGCCTCGTGGCCATCGCAGTCCCTTCCAACTGTGGCATTTCATCATCCTATGACAACTCCAGGCACCAGGTGTGGAGGCCCTGCAGGACCGGACAAGCTTTTGTTGCCTTCTGGCCCCCAGCCAAGAGCTTGCCACTGCCTCTGCTCCGAAGCACTCCCTGTCCCAGCTCCGAGTGAGGCTCCAGTTGCCCTTCTGGCTGTCCATCCCTGGACAAATGCTATAATCAACCCCACAATGCTGGCATCTCCTTTTCCTCCCGCCACATACATTCAGAACATGGGCCTGTCATCTAGTTCCTCCCCCCCCCCCCCCAAAGTCAAAAAATGGCTTCCTTTGAGACCTGTGGAACCCTGGGAAAGTTAGAGAAGACAAACTTGTCTGGAAACTTTCTAGATTCTCTAGCAATAGGTACTACATGCCCTGGAGGGAAAGCTGAGCCTAGAAGAACAACACACTCACAGCTGCAGCCTCATATAATCCTACCCTTCCCAATGTCCTCAGTAGTCACAGGCTGTGGTTCTGCATGAGAAAGGACAAGGGCCCCAGCCAATGGCTTCTCCCCTGCATACCAGCAGGGCTGATACTTAGACATACATGCAGCCTTTTCGTCTACACACACACACACACACACACACACACACAGAGAGAGAGAGAGAGAGAGAGAGAGAGAGAGAGAGAGAGAGAGAGAGAGAGACAGAACTTGGCTTACTATTTGGAGCTTGTCCAAACCATCTAATTTAGTTTGCCCACCTGTAAGAAAGAAAGCGGTAGAAACCCCTACCCAGCTAGCTTGAATATCCAAGGAATCACTGTAATGGCAATGACACAATGGCTGCATAAAATGAGTTGTTTATCCTGATAATTGCTAGAAGACATGTGTGTGCTCATTCTGATTAGCTGCTGTAAAAAGTCATCAAAAACTAGGTGTCTTAAAAGGGGCTGAGGTTTAATGCTAACAACTCTATATGCTGGAAGCCCAAGACTAAGATACCAGAATTTTCCATATCTGATGAGGGCTCTCTGTTCCATGGATGATATCCGTTTGCTGTGTCCTCATAAAGAAATGAGGCTGCCTTTTTGATAAGACCACTGATCCCTTCATAAGGGCTCTACTCCCATGATCCACTCACATCCCAGGGACTTCCTCTTACCTAAGACCACTAGGTTAAGGTCTGAATTCCACTGTAGAAGCATTCAGGTCATGACAATGACTCTTGATGCTGCTGAAATTTCCCAGTCTCTTTACAGATACAAATGAGCCTATGGTGTCGAGCTGTTGAGTTAATTTTGGATACACTGACATTGTATTCTTTTTACCTCTTTCTTTTCCCTTCCTTCCTTCCTTCCTTCCTTCCTTCCTTCCTTCCTTCCTTCCTTCCTTCCTTCCTTCCTTCCTATATGTTTGGCTGTTTTGTTTTTATATATGTCTGAACACCACTTGTATGCAGTGCCCATGGAGACCAGAAGAGGTCATCACATCTCCTAGAACTGAAGTTACAAGCATCTGTGAACTGTGATGCAGGTGCTGGGAATTGAACCCAGATCTTTTAGGATAGCAATCAATGCTCTTAACTGCTAAACCATCTTTCTGGTCTTGACTTTCTATTTTTAGTAAAGAGAGGACACGTTGCTGGCACTTACATAATTGCTGTGCATGGTTGTATTTATAATATGTATTCTAATATGGGTTATAATACATGCACATCCTAGCACAATGCCTAGAAGATAGAACCTGTTCAATAAATGTTATGTCTAGACCATTCTGAAGCTCCTAATGCTCTACCATACATAGCACCTTTCTTATCATGAAAATCTGGGCCTTTGGGGTACTTTCTTTCTGGTTTATTGGTCCACTTTCACCATGAGGAATACATTACTCCTTTTTTAAAAAAAAAAAAATAAGCTATCTATTTCTAACTATGTCCCTGGTCTAACCTATGGTTCTGAGAAAAGCCTGAAACTTCGGCAAGTGCAAGTCAGACTCAGATCCATGTCTATAACAATTGATAACCAGCCAAGCCCCTGTGCTTTGCTCTCTTCCTTATCAAGGGTATGAAGAGCCCTACCATTCCCTCCTTCCTGTAGCACTTGGAAACTGCAGGCAGATGTCTGTGGGAGGCCTGATCCTAGCCTAGGGGATCTTTTAAACCTGCCATATCTCCTGCTCATACCGCATTGTTACTTGTGGGCTGAGGGCATTCTTGCAGCTTCTTCAGTGCTCTACATAATATTCGTGGAGCTCCTGAAGAAAAGCAACACAATGGTGGTAGCGATGGAGTCCAGACTCTAACTCCAGTGACAGTTCACGTTCAGTCTGAAAGATGCATAGATACCACTAGTGGCTCACACCCACGCAGAACTGCCTTCCAACCACAGGCAAAGGGCCATGATCCCACCAACCAAGGTAGCAATGCTCTTGATACCACAAGTAAAGATAAGTATGCCAAAGCCATTTGAGAAGCAAGCCTCTTCTCTGAACCCAGCTCCTACTATTGGAAGGTTTGGGGGGATTGGTGGTGGGGGGACATAATGGAAGAAAATGCAAAGGAAATAATCTCAGCTTTTAGGATCTGAAGTGGAAAACCCTAAAAAGGCAGTCATTTCTGCAACCAGGATTAGCCAGCTGAAAAGGGTCCACTGAACATCAGTGGGCAGCTAGTGAACACTAACTGGTCATGTCTCAATCTGCCCTTACCCTGATTTTCTCTTGTCTCCTAGGGACTTCCAAACTCCTGAATTCTCTGTGCCTATTATACAACAATGCCATCCTGCTACATTCTGGTGATGGTTGTTACTGTTGCTATTGCTGCTGCTGCTGCTGCTGCTGCTGCTGCTGTTGTTTTCTGCCCACCTGGGGGATACTGAATTCTTGATGTCTGACCACTGAGAGTTGCAGAAAAGGACCTGTCTGTGATACAACCACATTGCCTGACTAGAAGTACTCCCTGTCATGGACAGTCAGACAGACAGACAGACAGACAGACAGACAGACAGACAGATAGACAGAAAAACAAAACAAGCCTTTCCATAGGTCCACAAAAAGCTAACTTCATTTACACCAAAAAAAAAATTCTTTTTACTTTGCTAATGTATTTATGTCTTGTGTGTTCACAGCTGTGGTCCTGTGGTTGTTCATAAATCAATCTCTGTTAAGACAGTATGAAACAAAACCTAGTCAGACCCTCAAACTCTCCAACGTAACTCAGCACAAAACCTGTGGACGCATCAGGTTTTTTGTATTCATTTATTTCATTGCCTACTAAAATTATTATTTTACTTTTGACATGTCTACATTAAAAGTGTGTGTGTTCGTGTGTGTAAATGTGAGTGTTCGGGGGTGTATTAAAAGGTCTGATAAGTACCTTATAAATTTACGTATTCTTGACTTCTTAAGACATATTAAAATAGTGTCTTGGGGTCTAGTAAATGTTTTATACAACCTTAAAATGCTACTTGTTTATATAAAGTAACACTCACTAGAGTCATAAGATGCAAGTTTCATTAAGCTATAAAATTTTACATTGGATACATACATTTTGATAAGGAGTCCCATGCCAATCTGGGAAAAAAGTTAATTAAAATGTTATCACATAAGTAACTAAAAGAAGATATAAATGTTTTACATTATTTATATTAAGATCTTGTTTTTATAACTACATATACAGATTGAGGATTGCTTAATGCTGAGGGCAGGAAAGACCTGCTGCCTAACTCAAAACTGGATCACAAATGGGAATGGTTAAGTCTACATGTCTGTGTATCGTCTGCACTGGTGTGTGTGTTTACCTTGTTTGTAGGGTATCAGATTAGCTCACATGCATGTAAGTTACAGAAGTTTGCCAAATCCTTTTCGTTGACAGCATCAGTGGAGTTTAAGGGATGATGCTAGCTCCAACAGTCTCAGCTCACTAAGCTTGGCTTCCTGCTCCAAGATCCTAGTTCTAGAGACAGAAGACAGAAAGAGGAGGGAGGGAAGACAGATGTAATTAATGTGAATATGTTGCCCTCGAATGGAGTGGTCTGATGACCCCTGGGCTTTAGGGCACTGACTTAAGCTTGAAATTTAAATACAGACAAATAAACAAAAACAAAAATAAGGCTCTCAAATAAGAGAGGAGATATGAAAGGTTATATATAATTATTTTATATGCTTTGGTATTTTAAAACAGAACTGCTTTCAGATGAGAGAGGATTTGTACAAAGATTTTGTCTGAAGGTAAAGGATTGTTCCAAGATAAAAATAGACAGAGCCTGGGACAAAACTAGAAAGTCAAAGTATGTCATGGAAAGGTTTATGGAAATTGAAACTTTAAAATAATATTGACTTTATAAAATAGAAACTCGACAAGCTTTATCTGTTAAGCAACATCTGATTTTATTTTAGTTCACATTTGTGTGTGTGTGTGTGTGTGTGTGTGTGTGTGTGTGTGTGTGCATGCGTGCTCGAGAGAGAGTGAGAGACAGAGTGTGCATGTGTGTGTGTGTGTGTGTGCGTGCTCGAGAGAGAGTGAGAGAAAGAGTGTGCATGTGTGTGTGTGTGTGTGTGTGCATGAGAGAGAGAGTGCATGTGCGTGAGTGCGTGCGTGCATGCATGCGTGCATGCGTGCGTGCGTGTGTGAACATGCTCAAGTTTCCTGACGCTCATGTACAGGTCAGAGCACTATCTTCAGGAGTCCTCTCCATGTCCAGGGATGGACTCAGGTCATCAGTGTTGGCAACAAGCACTGTCACCTCATGGGATGAGTGACCTTACAGGCCCAGCATCTAAATTCTAAACCACAATTCATTCTTATTATCATTGTGATTGACATTTTCCGTTCAATAGCCATACTTGGATCAAAGTCAAAGAGGACATAAGGGCTAAATGGTCAGCAGATATTTTGGCCCCTGCCTCCAGGACAAGTAGGTCCCAAGTGGTGATAGGACATCTCTGAGGTCACATCTGGATCACAGAAGCCATAGAGTCTGGATTCTAACCAATGTTCATTCTGAAATAGGGGGCCAACATAGAGAGAAATGTCCTCAATGCTTCCAGTGGAAGCCACATGGCCAGCAAGACCCTGACCCATCCCAGTAATTGGCACTGAAAGAGCCATGTCCCTAACAGCAACCCCTAAGAGCTTCAGTCTTAACAGCTGTTTAAAATAGGAATTCCCTTTTGACTACCTTGGTCTTGAACACCTAACAAAAAGTTATACCCCAAATAAAACAATTGGTGATAATACAGAGAAGGGGGGAACAAATAGACCTTAAAGGGAACAAGCAGGGATTCCTTTCTTATGGCCTCTAGTAAACCCTGGGTGAGGCTATGCACATGCTGATGGGGTGACCATGGCCATTCCAGATACCATACAAGGATAAGCTCCATCCCAAACAACCAGCTATATATTTTGTTTTCCTTCATTAGTTTACTATTGACACTAATGCTACTCAGCTGTTAAAACCTTGCTCTATTTCCCTTTTACTTTATTCAAACATTGGGTCCCTCCTTAAAATTATTCTTTTGTAACTGATTTTGTATCTGGCTACATTCTCAATATAACTTTTTCTTTTTAAACAGCCAGAGGTTTCACAATCCCAGAATAAAACTACATAAGGATTTGTTGTCTTGTACAACCATGGTATGGCTATTCTGGCTCTTTCCCTTTCTGCGGACATTGGTCATTAGTCATTGGTCATGTCTGTGGAAATTTTGCTTAGCTCTTGTATTTTTGATCTTGTAAAGTGTGTTTTCTAGGATATAAATTTCAGACTATGTTTATGACAGAGATTCCAGCCAACACCTACCAGAGGAAATTCAAAGTCTCTTCTCCAACCACTGACAAAGGAAGGAAGAATTCTGTGGTCCCTCCCAAGTGCAACTAAGCCCCTACTCAGCACAGGAATTAGACAAGACTGATCAGCACCCCACCACCACACCACAAACGCACGCGCACGCACGCGCATGCACACACACACACACACACACACACACACACACAAAGATTTCACACACAAAGATTTCTGCAACAGCAGCTGGGGGTAGCAAGAAAGTAGAGGTGGAGAAAGACACATACCACATAAGGGGGAGGGGGAAACAGATTAACATATAAAAGGATTAAAGGCAGCCGGAGAATTGACAGAAGGTAGATCTTAAACAAATACAAATAATCTGACTGACAGGTAAGGTACAGCTCAGTGTGTTCTGAACCTGTTTCCAGATCACTAGATCCTGCCACATCCCTGTGTCTTTTTTTTTTTTCTTAAACTGCAGTTCTATTAAAGGAGAGAGAGAGAGAGAGACAGAGAGACAGAGAGACAGAGAGACAGAGAGACAGAGACAGAGACAGAGACAGAGACAGAGAAGAGGGAGAAGGATCATGAATTCAAAGTTGGATTAGCTCTATAGCAAGATCAATGTCGTCTGCATTTTGCTTGAGACTTCACAGACTTGTGAAACCCATGTCACAATCAATCTTGTAACATTTTATCACCCCAAAATACAGCCCATAAGCTCTCACTCCCCACTGCTCCCTCCCTTCAGGCTCCTGGGAACACAAATCTCCTTTCTATGTCTGGATTTGTCTGTTTTTGACATCACGTGGATCTATGTGTCTGACTACTTTCACTTAGCATTTCCAAGGTTCACCACATTGCAGTGTGTGGTTAGTGCTTTATTACTTCTGTTGGTAAGGATATTCCATGTCATGAATACACCATGTTGTACCTACCCATTCTTGACTGGGTTATTTCCATTTGAATGTTTGCAATGTTGTTGTGACCACTTCTTAAAGATATACAAAGGTGTTTATCTTTTCTTCAGAGTAGCAAATAAATATGTGCCACAGGCAGAAGGAATTTGTGTGAGGAAAAGTCATTTTTTAAGTTTAATTTAATTCATTGACACCAAGTCTCATTATAGCCCAAAATATCCTGTGAATAAGTATGTAGACTGGGCTGGCCTTGAACTCATGATCTTCCTGTCTCAGCCTCCCAAATTCTGAGACTTCAGTTGTCTACCACCACCACAGCCAGCTTCCACCTTTTATTTGAACAAGACAAATTTACAATCAAATAGAAATAGCTAAGAGGTGACTTGCAATCAACACCAAATGTAAAACATTAAATACTATTATCTGTCTGCTTTAACAAATACCACAGCTTTTCTTAACACTCCCAGCTTTGTGTCTAACAAAGTAGTATGTTTCTCTTGCCATTCAAGAATCTGCCCAACTCACAGTACCTCAGCCAGACATCCCAACCATCACTAGACTCCTCCATTCTCTCCCAGCTGCATCCTCTCTTCCCCACTGCATCCCCAATGGCTTCCACTATGTACCTCCTTGTCTCCACAAAGGGACTATGAGTTCTTCATGATGGCAATCCTTTAATACATCCATTTTCTTTGTGAATGAATTCTTCCAGTTGCCCTGGTGTGGCTACCAGTTGAAAGAATAAGAGGCACGGGGAAGCAAACTCAAAGACCCTGTTTATTCCTTGCTAGTACTGAGGTAATTGGCATGGCAGCCTACTCATCTTGACTTTCGTAGCCACTCTCAGACAAGTGAAATACTGCAGATCTTCTTACTCTAGGCTGTAAAACCCCATCACCCTTGAGGTTGTGTCTAAGTCAGTGTATTTAAGTCCTTGTTACAGAAACATCCCACCTGGCAATCAAACCAGCAGACAGCTAGGAAGGCTGATTTTACAAATCCCATCTGTCTTTATTTGACTAGCGATGCACAGAAAACATCTGGAGACCCTGGAAATCAGTGCCAGGAACCTCTGTGTTGGCTGTGACATAGCTATGTGCAACCTCCCCCTCTGGTCTTCAGGAATCACATCAGAGGTGATGACATCCACAGTCTGTCAGCTGTGGAGACAAATCACCAGGGGCTATTGGGGACCAGACCAGTTGTCACTATCTTCATGTTCTGACCCAACAGAGGATGCTCCAAGGACTTATGAGTGACTCGTTCCTTGCCCCTGTTGCCCCATTGACATCCCCCATCTTCCCCAGACTTGAAAATATAGACTTACATTTTGAAAACGTGGCTTTAATAACATCATAGAGATTTGGAAGAAAAAAAATACAACTTCATAGTTTGTGAAGATGGCTCAGTCAATAAAGTGTTTACAATCTCAGCAGAAGTGTCTGGGTTCAATCCGCAGCACCCACCTAATGTTGGCCTGCAAACCTTGCCTACTCAGAGAGCCCAGGTCTCAGTAAGAGACCCTGTAGTGGTTTAAATAAGATTGCTCCCCACCACATAAAATCTTATATTTGCATGCTTAAATTAACAGGTGTGGCCTTGTCGAAGGAGGTACTCATTAGAAGTGGGCTTTGAGGTTTCAAAAACCCATGGCAGGCCATTCTCCTCTCCTCCTCTCTCCTCTTTTCTCTCTCTTTCTCCTCTTCTCTCTCTCTCTCTCTCTCTCTCTCTCTCTCTCTCTCTCTCTCTCTCTCTTCTCTCTCTCTTCTCTCTCTCTCCTCTCTCTCTCTCTCTCTTCTCTCTCTCTTCTCTCTCTCTCCTCTCTCTCTCTCTCTCTCTCTCTCTCTCTCTCTCTCTCTCTCTCTCTCTCTCCCTCTCTCTCCTTGCTACCTGAGAGTCAGAATTTCAGATGTAAAGCTCTCACCTCTAGCACCTCCAGTACTTCCCCAGCACCATGCTGCCTGCGTGATGCCATGTTCTCCACTAGGATGATAATGAACTAAACTTTTGAAACAATAAGCAAGCCCCTCTCAAAAAGCAAGGTAGATGACCTCAGGCTTCCACATGCATCCATACACAGGTCCATTCTCACTTGCACACACACTCACCCACGCATATATGAGTGCACACGCATACACACTAAATAAATAAAATACATGTTTATATGCCAAGCACTTTCTCATCATCCTCACTGACCAACCCATCTTCCAAATCTGAAACCCAGAAAAATACCATTCACTGACAAATGTGCCACATGCTCACTTGCTGAGAAGCCCTGGCTCTAAGCACTGCAGCTTTGCAGAAACACAGATGTTGCCTGTCTATTCCTTCACCAACTGATCTCATGCCCAGTCCAACACCAGCCCAGACCTGCTACCATGAGAGACCAACACAAGTGGTTTCAAAGGGAGCAGCTGTTTATCTATAAGATGGATTTGCCCTAATCTGCAATTACCCAGAGATTTTCTGGACACTCTATTTTAGCATCCCATGGGCCAAGGACTCCACCTGGTTATGCCAGTTCTATGTCTTTCCCTAGAAATGAGGCTCTCCCAACAGGTGCATGTGTATTCTAGCACCCCTCTGTTCTCAGTCACCCACTCAGACCTGAACCACCAGGTCCCTCACCTCCATCTCCGACTCCCTATATGCACTGGCTTCACTTCCAAGCTCTGACAGTCATTAGCTTTTTCCATTTCCACACCAGTGGCTGCCAGCCTGAGCCATTCAACTAATCCATCAGATTAGTGCAGTCACTTAGAAATCCACATCCAATGACTGAGCGCTTTCTCTGGCCTCCGATAAAATGAAGAGGAAACGAGACAGTAAAAGGTTAAAATATTGGAAGAGAGAATGATGATGTTTTCAGAGAATATGATTTCCCATTTGTTCTAAGTCCAAAATGAGGCACTTAGAAGTGACTTTTATGGATTGAGTGTCTTCTCTCAAACTCACTCTGAAATGCAATTGCCAATGTAATGGTATTGGGAGATATGTGTGTTAAGAAGCAATTGGTATGTGAAAGTTTCCCTCTCAGGAGTGGACTTGAGACCTTAACTAAGGAGCTTTTGGAGTGGGTATTGTCTTTTTGCCCTCCTGCTTTCTGCCATGTGGTTATGCAGTGAGAAGATTCTCAGCAGAAATTTCCTGACCAATGCATTTTTTGCTTATAAATTTCTCTATCTAGAGTATTCTGTTATAGCATCACAACACATACTGATACAGGCAATGAGCTAACAATCTCAGTGATTAAGTAATAACTATTAAACTAAGAACACAGAAATACATTGATACAGTTATACCCTATGTCTGAGGCATAATGGTATAGAACGTATGGTAGGTTGCTCCTCAAAAGTAACAGAAATATAAATAGCTAGGATCAACACTGAATTTGTGTGATATTCATGCTGTGATTTGAATGTGAAATGTCCCCTATAGGATGTGTGCCCCAGTGAAGAGAGTGCACTTTTCAATGGCACTGGACTTGAGTTTGAAAACTTGGTCCCCTGATGATGATGCTATTGCCACTTTGGAGGGAGTAGATCACTGGGAACTAGTCCTCAGAATTTATAGCCCACTCCCACTCTCTGCTTCTTGACTACAGATGTAGTGTGAAGATCCTGCCTCTGCCTCCTACCCAGACGCCTTCCTTGTTTTCTGTCATATCTTTCTTGCCATGATAAAGGATCCCCTTGATGTGTAAGTCAGGGTAAATCTCTCTTCTTTTAAATCCCTTCTTTCCAAACCCCTTGTTGCAACAATGAGGAAAATACCTGATACATAAAATCTGTTCTGAGAAACAAAGGCGTGGCTGTGATAAACATGAACGTGTGCCTTGAAATTGGTTTGGGGGAGAAATGTGGGAATGTGTTTTCAGCTCCACAAAGCAGAAGCCCTAAGATGGCATAAGCAGAGTTTATTGGGCCATTCCGGTGTGTATGTGTGTGTGTGTAGGGACATAGTAGGGAAAGACTAGACCAAAGCAAGACTGAAACTAGCAGAGAAAACACCAGATCCTGAAGCTCCCATTTGGGGCTCTTGATAGTCTCCAAGTGACTTGGGTAACACCATTCATCCAACTTTGCTGTTTCTTGGGCTGGCTTCATTCCATGCCTTCACCCCTGTTGGGTTCCCACAGTCCTGGCTTCGATTGAAACTTAAACTTTCTCTTCACAGCTTCTCCTCAGTGGCCTCCAAGAGCCTCTTTGCAGTGACTCCAACACTGCTACCCATTTCCTGGCCTTAGGGGTTCTCTGAGACTGTGTAACATCTCATCATCCCCTGAACCCTGGACCTTTCATACTTGAAAAACTGGTACTACATGGACAATGCTGCCCATTCCTACTGCCTGCTGGGAATGGAGCCTGCTTGATGGGAACCATGGCTGGAGTGGCCTCTATACACCTAGGTGCTGAAAATGCAAAGGCAGTTTCCTTAGTAGCTGCTTTTGATCAGGGAACCCCTTTAAATACGTTGTCAGTTCAGGTTTTCTCCTTGCAAATAAATGCACATTTTGCCATATAGGAGCCTTTGATAGGCAAGACCTTGTCCTGAGGGTGCCCTTCCTATTGTTCCAGTAAAGAGAGTGAGCTTTATCTTCAATGGCACTAATTTTTAACCATCTCGGTGCTTTGACATGGGCACACTCCTTGTTTGCAACTTAAAGCTTGCTCATTCACCTATCCTTGGTAACCTCCACATTTTTCATAACTTTTGGCTGACTTGTTCTTGTTCAGTGGAAATTGGAATAAGAGCAGTGACTAGTAGTCACACCACAGTTTGAATGCTATGCTGTCTTGAAGCTTCTTCCATGCAAGAAATAGTCCATTGCTTAAACAACAACAACAACAACAATGGTCTTACCCAAGTTCTCAGGACAGGAGCAGAATGAAGTCAGCTTCTTTGCCAGAACATTATAAGAATGACATGTATCCCAGTTACCAGTAGTTGCATGGAGTAGTTGTTCCACCTTGAAATCTCATGATGCATAGCTCCATCCTCCATGATCTCTTGGCTTTCTAGTCATACACACACACACACACACACACACACACACACACACACACACACACACACACACACACACTGTGTCACTGTATATTGGAGGCGTGTCATTCATTTCTTATCTGATAGGAGCTCAAAGTGAAGACATTGCCTTGGGTCTCAAAAGGACTTTGGACTTTGAACTTTGAACAGTGTCGGCCTTGTTAACGATCAGAGGACCTTTTAAAGTGGACATATTATACATCATGAGATGGCCATGGATGCATGGGAAACAGAAATACAGTATTGTGATTTGAACATGAACTACCCCTCCACGTCTCATGTATTTGAATATTTGGTCTCCAGGTGGTAGTATTTTTTGGGAAAGTTCTGGAGTTTTGGGGAGGTAGAGGCTTGCTTGAGAAAGTGGGTCAGTGTGGGCAGGACTTGAGGTTTTATAGCCCAGTTCCACTTCTTTACTGTCTACTCATTAAGTGCAAGCACACTGGCTGGTTAGCATCCTGCTGCTGTGATTTCTCTGCCTATGATCCATCCAATCTTCCCTATCGTGACTGAATGATTCTCCTTTAATTCTGAGCTAGAATAAACTCTTATTCTTTAAATTTCTTCTTTATGAAATGTGGTCAAAAAAGATAATTAATACAATTTATGTGAAAACTACAAATCTTCACTGCATGTTCTCAGAGAAAAAGAATCTTTATAAATATGACATTTCATCTCCCAAATTAACCCCAAAGCTCAATTTCATCCCATTAAAAACAAACATAGACTCTCTCATAGAATTCAAAAATTGTTTAACAATCCTGTATCTATAGAAATATATAATTCATAGGAGAAGGAAATTTTCTTAGCACTCAGTATTCACTGGGAATAAGTTTCAAGACGCCCCCCCCCATGGACACCAAGATCCATGAATGTTCAAACCATCATACCAAAGGGATTCGTGTTTCTATATATATCACAAATACCTCCCAGATATTTTAAGTCATTTCCAGATTCTTTACAGTATCCTGTAATACAGCATAAGGGTTATATAGATGATTCTTCTACAACATTGCTTGGGGAATAGATGAAAAATAAGTCTATATATTTTCAAAATGGGTAGAATTTTTCTTTTCTTTTTTCTTTATTTCTTACTTTCTCCTCTCTCTTCTTTCTTTCTTTCTTTCTTTCTTTCTTTCTTTCTTTCTTTCTTTCTTTCTTTCTTTTTCTTTTCATTCTTTTTCCCCCGAGACTGTGTCTCAAGTAGCACTGGCTGGCCTTGATCTCATGGTATCCTGAAGATGGCCTTGAACTTCTGAGACAGCCTTCTGAGTGCTAAAATTGCAAATCTGTCCCACCAAACCTAGTTTATGTGGTGCTGGGAATCAAACACAGGCTTTCATGCATGTTAGGCAAGCATTCTAATATCTGAGATACTCACCCTACAATATATTTGCGTGTGTGTGGTGTGTGCATATGTATGTCTGCATGAGTGTGCACATGTGTGTGGGCTCACATGAACATGTGTATACGTGCATATGGAGTAAGGTTGATATCAGGTGTCCTTCTTAATCACCATCCAACTTACATATTGAAAGGGGGAAGGAAATGTGCGAAGAAAAGAATGTAGAGGCTTTGTAGAAGACAGCAGATGGGTTGGATCATTGATCACCTCAAAGCCTACATTGTAGAACTTCATGTTGACTTCAAGGGAAGTGGACAGCTGCAGTTTATATATGAGTTGAGGTTTGGGATGAGATTTGCATTTGACCCAGTACTCTGACAACAGGGAGGAGAGTAGCTGAGAGTTCATCTGAGGTACGCTGGCTAGGCTACCTACAAGTCTTTCTAAAGATACTTCAATTAGTGATAAACAGTATTGTCATGGAGATGAAGAGAGGTGTAGAGACTACAGAGGTGATCAGGAACAGAAGCTGATCCTGCCCTGCTGTGGAGATAGAAATGAAAAGAGAGACAGTAGGAACAAGGACTGGGTTCCTGTTTGTGCAATTGGATGGTTTGTAGATGTCATGCATCTGCAAAACACAGAAAACCATGATGAAAGAATATGCTTAGAAAGAGAAGCCAAAAGTCCAGTCTGGGGCCTGGGAAGATGGCTTAGTGGCTGAAGACCCTTGCTGTCGAACAATCTAAGCCTGGCAACCTGAGTTCAATTCCCAGGACTCACTTAAAGGTGGACGGATAGGACTGACTCCACATTCTCTGACCTCCACATATTCACCAGGCCACCCCTGCCTAATTAACAATAATAATAATAATAATAATAATAATAATAATAATAACAATAATAATTTCAAGTAAATTATAAAATTCAGCTTAAGGAGTGTTAGGCTAGGGGTTTTCTGAGGACACACTGCTGGCATTATAGATTCTGACTGACAAGATGGCAAGAATACAAGACTACAATATGAGAGTCCCAGAGAGAAGTAAGCTCTCTGACTTCAGGTTCATTCTTCCCTTTGAACATGAGATGCCTACACCACACGTGATGTGCAGCTGCTCTGAGACGCCATGGCACCTGTGGACATCCTTCATCTGACGCTGAGTACATTCATATGGAGTCTGAGGGCCTGAGAACCGGGACACCAGGTTCCAGGTCTGTGACATCACAGTAGTCATGACAGTAGCATTACAAGTAATCGTTGTTTTTCCACCTGTTTATCACTGTAAATTTATTCTAATAAACGTGTATTTTTCTAGGCTATTAAAAGATTGATAGAGGCATTTTTGATAAATAAGTTTATAAAAAAGAAAAATAAATGACTTGTCTCTCTTTGCTTTACTAATTATGCTGTTTGACTAATACTAATGTTTGGGAGAGCGTGTAAGAGTGGAGGAGTGGGGTCAGGATGAACGACGGTCTGGGTGACTATCAGCGTATGTGTGCATGGGAGACGGGAACGAGGACAAAGAAAGAGAGCATTTTCAACACTAGTGACAAACTGCCGGTAGTCTCTCACCTCAAAGTAAGAAGCAATGTGTGTTTGTGTGTCTGTCTTTCTGTCTGTGTGTCTGTCCATCTGTGTTTGTGTCTCTCTGTGTGTCTGTCTGTGTCTGTGTGCATTTGTCTTTTGTCTGTGTCTCTCTGTGTGTGCATGTGTCTCTGTGTGTGTATGCTTATGTGTCTGTCTGTCTGTCTGTGGGGGGGCATGGGTGTAGCTGCATGTGTATGCTTACATATGGAAATCAGATGTTAACCTTGGGTTTTGCTCTCTTTGGCTTTTGAAACAGGGAGTTTCTCACTGACCAGGAAGGAGTTCAGCAAGTCCGTCAGCATGGCTGGCTAGGGAGCCTCACGACTCTGCCCATCTCTGCCTCCCCAGGGCTGGGATTGTAAGCACATGACATCACGCCCAGTTTTCTCATTTTTGTATGCATTCCGGGAACTACATTTGGGTCCTCATATTTGTATGACAATCACTTCAGTGACTGGGCTATCTCAACAGCTAGGGGCACCTTTTTTTTTTTTAATTTCATCATTATTTTATTTTATATGTGTGGGTGTTTTGCCTACATTTATATCTGTACAACACATGTGTTCAGTGCCTTAGGAGTCCAGATTGAGGGAAGTGTCAGATCTCCTAGAAGTGGAGTTACAGATGGTTCTGGGGATCGAACTCAGGTCTTCTGTAGAAGCATCCAGTGATCTCAAAAGCTGAGTCATCTCTCCAGCCCTAACTGCTGTCTCTTAACAAAGATGTATTCAAGACAGTTTCTGTGATAGCCCTGTCCTGTGCATCAGAATCACACAGTGCAGTCTCCAGTTCATACTCCGTAATAGAAGCTTAAATTTACCAAGAGAAATTGAAAATAAACCCCTACCCCATCCCCTACCATTTCTCCCCATGCTCTTTCCCCTGCTTGTGCCTTCATATGCAGATACTCACTCGACATTTGTTGCAGACTGATTCCCTGGTTCCCTGGACCTATGGGATTTGGGCAGAAATGCCTTGACAATTGCTCAGATGCAGCCCGGACCTGGCTCTGCTAAGATCCAAATCCCATCCATGTGGGGATTTGTGCCGTTCTCAACCTTCCCTGTCAGCAACAGAGCCTCCCAGTGTCCCCCTTAGCTGCATCTCCAAGTAGAGTGTGAAGGAGAAGATCTGACACCAGCTTCCTGCCAGAGTCTGCTGCGTCGTTCCCATCCCCTGCAACCTAAAATTAGATGACATCTCCAGGAAGATGTTCATCCCAAGAAAAGCAGTCTACTTAGCAACACAGGCCCAACTCTGCAGCAACAACTCTTGGGAAGGGCGTTAGACCTGCAGAAGAAGGGACTGAGGAAGGTGGCCTTGGGGAATGGACAGACATCCATCCCTAGAGGGGATTTGAGACTCTTTACTCCATGCAGTCCCCCACCCCCACCTCATCCCAGCTCCACACAGAGCCTGTGAGCGTCTAATTCTAGGTTACACCTCTGTGTTCACAGCAGGCAGCATGAAATGTAACACCTGGGGCCAGGGTATGCCTCTCCTCTAATTAGACAGACATTGATTATAACTCCACCCAAAATGTCCCTTCTCTGACCCACATAACCAATACATACAGGTTTTTGTGAACATGCACTTTCAGATATAGCTATAAATAGAAACACAGATGAACAGACTGAAGAAACTAAGGGAGTTAGTCTCATTCGCTTGATATTTTTGTCTTTTGTTTTTGTGGGTTTTGGTTTTTTGTTTTTAGGGGGGTTGTTGTTGTTATTGTTGTTTTCTAATCAAGATGCATTTTTTAAAGCTGCATTCAAGTCCCATTAAGGGATGCTTTCATACCTTTTATAGTGGAACAACTATATTTAACGTCACCATTCACTCTAAATAGTAATTGGATTTTATAAGGTATGGAGCTTTTAAAGCTACCCTGAGTCTCACAATCTTCTCTCTGCTGCTAATGAGCCATGTTGGCTGAGCTTAGGGCACAAACACACTGGCAGGGGCTCCCCAGGCACCGAGGGGCTCTCCCAGTGAACCTCTGCAGTGGCAGCAGAGACATGCACAGGGCCTTGGTTGATTTTTGCAGCCAAGGGAGGAAGGAAGCAATTCCTTTTTCGAAAAAAAAAAAAAAATACATAAGTGATCTGAGGGAATTTGCACATTGGCTTTTTAAAGAATTCAAAATTGGCTTTTAAATATAATGACTGCAAAGAAGAGAGAGGAAGCCACACACGCAGAAACACCCTATTCTGCTGGAAGCTACTTCAGCTTTTAGAGAAGGGGACTTTTGCAATATTCATTCAGATTATTCATGATGTCGTCCGTCTCAGACTGTTTCTGTGGCTACAAATAAGAATTTATCCAATGTCAAAAGGCCTTTCAAAGAAGCTAGAATGACACACTAATTGTATTGAGGATAAAAATGTAAAAGCAAGCAACAAAAGCCAGAGAATCCTATTCTGAATTGTGGGAGCGTGCCCATCCACAGAATGGCAGTTTACTAACCCTGGCCGTTCCCTTTCACGTGGAATCCGAGAGTTCATGCAAAATGCATCAGAATACATCTTCTGGATTCTGGGAAGACAGTGGAAATAAAGAGCCAGGATCCAGCCTTTCCTCCCGGGGAACAGGCTCACGGGCAGAGCCTGTCTGCTGTGACCATGGAAAACTGGAGTCTGTCAAGTCTGCAGGTCTTCCAGGGGAAGGCACACACACCAGACTGCAGTTAGGCTCCATCTATCTCTGCTCTTGAGTCAGCCATGGTCACCCATTGTGCACTCTCCAATGCCGCAGGTCACATGTGTCTGGAACAGCTGGCATGCAGCTTTGAGAAGCAATGACAAGCAATAGAGAACCTGCCCTCCGAGCCTTGTGTTCTGAGCACCGATGGCTGCTTCAGAGCACAGAGATGAAGAGCTTAGGTGAGCGACCACGTCATACACTGGTAGAGAGCTGGGAATAATGTTTCCTTTTCCCTGTCTTTATCTTTCCCCTTTAGATGTCAGACATCCACACTGAGACTCATAAAAACAAGCCAGATTCAGAAAGATATTGTTGGTGTCTCCCATATATGGAGTCTGGATTTATACACACAGAGAGAGAGAGAGAGAGAGAGAGAGAGAGAGAGAGAGAGAGAGAGAGAGAGACTGTGAGAGGGGAAGACATAAAAGAGGACCAAAAAAAGAGGCTAACATGGAAGAAGAGAAAAAGGGTCACATTCATATAAAATTACAGATTTAAATAATATTTAAATAAGTGTGTGTGAGAGAGAGGGGTGGCATAGACTGGGAACAATTTCAGGACAGGAAGGGAACCAGGAGAGTCTTAGAGGCATGAGGAAGGCTGGGGCATAAGGAAGGAAGAGCAAGGCACGAACATACATATGCATGTGTGTGTGTTGACGGAACCCACTATTTGCATACTGACTTACAAATAATTTAAAGGCAAATGCATATACAGGAGAACCCTAAGATGACACTTTAGGCTCATCTCTTAGCACAGGGATAGCTTTAACAATAAAAATAAAATCAAGTAAAAGAATTTCTGCACTAGGGGAAGAATTTGACTTCTGAAGTTACCAAATTCTTAAGTCAAAGTAGTCATTTTTTTCAATAACGACAACAAAAAAATCAAAATGCATTAAAAACAAAAACAAAAAAAAAAAAAATGAAAGTCGGGCAGTGGTAGTGCACACCTTTAATCTCAGCACTTGAGAGGCAGAGGCAGGCGGATTTCTGAGTTCGAGGACAGTCTGGTCTACAGAGTGAGTTCCAGGACAGCCAGGGCGCGAAAAAAAAAAAAAAAAAAATTTCCAAAGAAAGCCTAGTGGTGAAATGACTTACTGACTAAAAAACACTTTCAACAAGCATCTTTAAATGCACAAAAAACCTAAATGATGACATATAAAATGTCAGGAAAGTATTCCATATAAAGAAATTTAAAAAAAAAAAAAAAAAAAAAAAAAAAACACCAAAAACCAGAAACAGAACATCCTAAAGCTGAAATACAGAGTTCGCTGGAGTAATTCAAAGGCAAATCTGGTCCCACAGAGGTAAGCAAAGTGAAAGCAAGCGCCAGAAGAGAAAATCACAGACAGATGGGAATTTAGGAGGAAGTCAAAGAAGCTCCTAACAGTGGCAAAGATCCCTAGAACGGATAGGAGGGGGACACACAGCTAGGCTGTAAGGGATTTTATAGAACTTATGGCCAAACGTGGATAAAAACTGAGGTAACTGCTATTGAGGTTGGCTGCTTCTCTAGGTGTTTGACGAATAGAGCCAGGGTAGGGGTGACCTACACAGTCCTGGTCCCACCAGGGAGAGGAACATACTCTGTCCACCTCTGGCTCGATAAAAGGGTAGCCATGCATTGAAGTCTCTACCGGTCCACCTCTGACTAGCTTTGCTGACTGTTGGCTCCTGCTCATCCTGCTGCTCTCCAACCTTGTTTGGCTGGTGTCCTGCAGGCTGTTAATTATATCATCTTTGTTCTCGTGTTTATATGACTCGTTTATAGTTTTACCACAGGCCTTTTTCCCTTACTGCCGATAGTGAGCTAACTCTTGCCTCAGAACTATAAAGGAGCGTATGGTTTTTTGGCAGTGCTAAAATAGAACCCACAGTCTCACATATGCTAGGCAAAGTCATTCCTACTGAGCTACATCTCCCCTCTGGCCCAGAGTAGATATACTGTATATTATTGAAGTTAAGCTGATATAAATTCAAATTAGAGTGTTCTAATTTTAGATGTTAAGGGTAATCCATGATAACTACAAATAGAATAATTACAGAATACACATAAAAGTAAGTTATAAACAAAACATTTCACTAATCTAAGTCAAGGGAATACAAAAAAACAGAATATTACAGTAAACAAGGTGCAAAAAAAAATGGTCGTCGTATACATCACAAATAGTAATGGCAGAAATCCTTCTTTGTAAGCAATCACTTTAAATACAAATGGACTAAAATTCTTAAAGGACTAAAATTGAAGAACAGATTTTAAAAGCATGACCCAATTTCATCTCATCTACATAGGAACCACTTTAGGTCAAAAGATACAAATAGATTGAAAGTAGAGCCACAGTGACAGTAACAAAAAGGACCAGTGGTAGATATGCTAATGACAAACAAAATAGACTGAATTAAACAAAGACAATAAGAAGCAATGAAGGACACTGGACACTAGTAAAGTTCAATATGCCAAGATCATTTACATACTAAAAGCAGACCACCAAAATGAATGAGGTGATTTTATAGAGATTTCAGAATGTTGTCAAATTTGCTATTAAAAACTAGACAGAAGATGTGTAAGGACATGGGGGACTTGGCCAGCCCAATGAACCAATGAGATTTAATAGATTTAGACTGAATGCTGCACACAACAGCAGAGTATATATACTAGAAGACATTCAGAGTCCTAATCTGGTCTCTGTGTGTGCACACAGGAGTGTACCCACCCACCATATGCATCTCTACTACACACACACACACACACACACACTCACACACACACACACACACACACACACGGGATAGCTGGTAAACAAAATGCCTCTTTAGACTACAAGAAGGTAAGGTTAGAAATCTGTAAAAAGTAAACTGGAAGATTTGCCAACTTGTGGAATATAATATACAACTGAACAGATGATCAATCACAGAAGACAACCCGAGAAAAGCTAAAAATCTCAAGTTTTTAACCTAAATTACCATATGATTCACCCATTCCACTTCCAGGTGCACACTGGGCGTAACTGAAAGTAGTCTGAAAATATATTTGTGCATCTGTGTTGGGCGTAAATTATTCACAGTAGCAAACCAAGGAAGCAGCCTGCACATCCACTAACCAATAAACAGGTAAGCAAATGCAATATGTTCAAGGCAACATGAATGTTCCTGGAGGGCACGCTGCTCAGCATGAAAGGTAACTTTTAAAACCCCAGGACCCCAGTTAGATGAGTACCTAGGACCAACTTATAACGACAGAACCTAACAGAGAAAGTTGACTGCAGGGACTCCAGGTAGGGACTCCAGGAGCTGCTACTGAACAAGGGTCCAGTCTCTGCTTTGCAAAATGAAGAATTCCGAACATAGATCACGGTAAGGTAGATGTACTCAATTCTACTGGACTGCGCACCTATAGATAATGTGGCACATTCTATATGTATCGCCACGTTTTAAGTTTTAAAAAAGGATTTGCAGGTATTAGACTCAGCTCACAAAGCCTACGACATCCTGATTCTGTAGGTCTCAATATGCCATGTTCTCATTATTTTCTCTGTGTAGTGTTAACTCAGAGGACATTCGCTCGCTGTATCGCAATGGAAGCATTTCTCCCGTCCCACCAAAGTCTATTCATCCCAGTAAGGTTGATTCAGAGCTAGGAGTACTGGTTCTTGGAAATGGGCATTCTCAATTAAAATCCTAATTATGCTTTCCACTGGGTGACCTTGTATAATTTACTCAGTCTCCAGAGCCTTAGATTTCCGATTTGAAAATGGAGATGATTAAACTCTTGATAGAGTGGTTGTTAGATTCAATGGTAAACTGTATATACACAGATAGACAGACTTCCCAGTCCTTACTGGGTGCTCAGTGACTGCCATTACCATCTGTTGTTTGACTTTCTGGGTAGATATGAATAAATATGTATTCACCCTAGAGAGAGCCATTGACAGACGCTAAGTCTACATAGAGTTAGTCTACCAGCAAGCTATTTATTGGGATTACTTACAAGAGAATGAGTGAGGGACTATTTATGAGAGCAGGAGTTACTCCAAGCCAGAAGCATCACTGAAAAGCCTGCCTCAGCACAGCAATTCATGAAAGCTGTATTCCTGTAGTTCCCTGTACAGCAACTCTTGCTCTCTACAAAACTTTGAGGAGGGCCCTTGGGAGTTTTGCTTACTTCCTCAGTCTATGAGCCTCCTTCCTCCCTAAATCAGGAGTGTTTCTATCCAGGGGAAATAACTACAAGACACCATTAACCAAGCGTGCCAGAGAAATCAGTTGAAACAGAAACTGTTGTGAACATTTTTAATCCCAATCCAGGGTTTCTACCCACATTGGCCATTTAATTCCTGGATAAAAGACACACAACTTTTACTATTTATATATGATTTAAACAGCACAAAAGCTGGTCAGATATCTACCCTCTACGCTATTAGAATCTACTTCCTATTGATACCCCCAAGTTATTACTGTTTCATTGGGGCTGCTCTTAACTCCAATTGGCCAACCTTCAGGACATGTTTTGTTGACTCCAAACCCATGACCACTTTCTCTTCCTCCTCACCTTTTCTCCCTCTGTGGTTCCCCTCTGACCCCCCCCCCCCAGGCCTGGGAACCATAAAACCCACCCATATCTCTTCTACTCAGCTATTGGCTGTCAGCATCTTTATTCACCAATCAAAAATAACTTAGAAGCAAGGTCACATAGCTTACCTGGCTGTACGTGCAGACTCTCTCATCTTTGGGACAAAAGTCTTGGGGGCTCGCAGTTAGCATTGGAATACACAGCAAAAGACCAAAGCTCAACAGAAACCCTCAGATTCTATGTCTCTTCCTTTTCCCACTGCACACACGTAGCTGGCATCAACCTATTCTTTCAACTTTATTTGCAATTTTGACATAAGTACAATACAATCCTCAAGGTTGCATAACCTTATAATATGCTTAACACGAAGAAAATTAAATTTAGAACTCAATGTCATTAGTAAAAATAAATATTTTAATTAGCATATAAAAACCAGCTTCCTTGTAGCACTTTCATGTATACTGGGTCTGGGTTAATCACCATCCCCTTAAACTGATCCCCTAGTCTTTTAAAGCTAGGAGTCTCTCTCACCAGCCTTGGCACTATTCACCTCTGGGCTAAGGGAATTTGTCTGGAATATCTGGCTGCCCATATTTTCTGGGTCCTGTACCTAGCTCTGCTCCAAAGCTGGACCACACTCCAATTGCACAGAACTGCTCCAATTCTCCAAGTCTGCCATTTTTAATGGACATCTCAGGCTTTGCCCCACACAGCCCCTCCTCCTAGCAAGTTCTTCCATGGCAGCCATTTTGTGGCCTATCTTCCCAGTCTCCTCAGCATTTGATGATGGTGGCTGCAGCAGTTGAGCACATTGCTTGCCTCTTTCTGGCAGGAGCCAGCACCTGTTCCATTCCCAGTTTTCTATATAGGACTGATATGTAGGAAACTGTGAAATCAATGGACCTACTCTGTGCTGAAAGAGACACAGTGGAAGCCATTGCACAGGTTTTCAAGATACCTGGAATTAAGTTCAGAGACACACTGAGGCAGGAGTTTCACATGGGCAGGATGGAGGGAAGTGGGGGATACATGGAAAAATTACAACCTGGTCACGTGAGAATGAGGACAGCATAGACTAATCAACAGGCAGCAATGTGCCAGCTAAAGTTTCAGGGCAGCAAAGTTATCCAGGGCTAGCAACCAGGAGACAGGCTATGAGATGGAGAGAGGGGCTTCAGCACTTGACCACCACCACCCGACACATACACTCAGCTGGGCAAATGGCCTGTGAACAGCATATACCTATCTCCCTGGTTTGGTCAAGGAACCATGCATAGAGCATGTGGGTCCTTCAGTAGCGCAGCCCAAGATGTCCCAGAGAATTAGCCCAATTGCAGTAAAAATCACTGGAATTTTTGTTCAAGTACTGCTTAAGACCTATAAAACATCCCTAGACAAGGTGCTGGCCAGGTTTCTGTTTATTTCCCTTCCTGGGAATTCGCCTTCCTTAATTTTGCACTTTTTTGCTTTCATTTTCCTTGATAAAATCTTCTTTGACTCTAATCACTCTTCCTTTGTCTACAGCTTTATTCTTCATCAACATGAGATAAAAACAAAAACACAAACAAAACAAAACAACAACTGGAGAGCTGCTGTCTCGGGTTGGCATTTAGTTACGGAGGACACTTCAGAACCTGAGCATTATGTCAAGATCTGGGCTAAAAGAGGCCCCCTTCTCTCTCAAGCTACTGCATCCATATCAGTCAGAGGTCCAAAAGAGCGACAGTCTGTGTGCTGTTCCTTGTCTCAAACAACACCCAGATACAATGGTGCTTTGAGCGTGAGGACAACGTTCGGGGAGGTTTTTAAACATAGCAATGACAGCGTGTGTCTATTGAGCACACCTGTCATGTGTCAAGGACAGACTGGTTGTGTTGAAGCCACACTTCCAGTGAAGCCTCACTCACTGATTAAAACCTCCTGGTGAGCGGGTAGGAGTCACATGCTGCTCTCTCACGTAACTGAGTTTATATCAAGCAGCCCTTTGGTACTGTGTTCGTTTTCTTCTCGTATATACATATGTCATTTTGTGCTTATTGACATCTTTAGAAAGAATGCAAACAAAAAAAATATTGTCTTTGATTCTGTAGCAGAAGCACAGTTTTTGAAAGCTGAGCTCAAAAATGTGAAACAAGAGGAGTGGGAAGAATGATGACTCTGAGTAGTTTTGTTTACAAATCAAAGGCAAACCGAGCCAACCTGTAGTCAACACAGTTCTACTGCAAACTCTAGCTAGGAAGAGCTTAGATAGAATGCCAGAGAATTTCATGCCATAGGAAGGGGACCCAAGCTCTTCTAGTCACTGGAACAGAAAAAAAAAAAAAAAAAAAAAAAAAAAAAGAACAATTCAAAGATGTCAGGGCTTTTATCAATTTATCTTAAAGCAAAACCTTGTGAGAAGGACCAAATACTGCAGGTGAATGGGAAGAACTCAATTATACTGTCACCATGGTCTGCGTCCTCAGATACACATAACAGTATAAAATCTGCAGGTCCTGTAACTGTCCTATGTGTAGCACAAACACACATCTAATGTAGATGAACATGGGAAGCTGGCACTGGGTGAAAAGACGATGAAGACTTTGAGGATACCCACCAGAAGGGGTTAGAAGTTCTATGTGCCTTGAAGAAGGCTCCATAGTGACTGGAATGAAACATGAGTACTAGAAATGGGACAAAGAAAACGGCCCAGATCATAGTCTTCAGTATCGAACACTCAGGCAAAGCTTAGCACACATGATTTAGTCACAACTGAGACCCAGGAGCAGGGCCATGACAGCCACCGAGGAAAGAAAACAGTGAGAGTATAGAAGAGAACATCAGGTTCTACACAATGTCTCCAAAACATCAATCTCCTGCTCCTAAGGTCTCCAGGGTTCTATACCATGTAATTGCTCATCTGGGATAAGCAAAGAAAGACAGCCAAACTCTGAATGCCTGAAAAATGTAGGCAAAAGAGATTTGCCCATTGATTACATAAATACAAACGTCCCACCACATGAAAGACAATACTCTGAGTAAGAAGGATATGTACCTGAACTAAAAAGGCTAATAACTTTCAAAGAGAAACTGAGAGACTATTTGAGAAGGATGAGGTGGGCAGTACAAATACAATCAGAGTACAATAATATGTATGAGTATGTATGTCTGTATGAAAATATCATAAAGACACATTAGATTATATATTTATATGAATATATTTATCAAAAACATTGATAAAAAGAACACTTACTTTTAGATCTCAGTAGACTAGGCCTACATAATACACATAGAGAGACAAAGAGAATATGTCATATATAAGAGAGCAATAGGTGCTAAGTGATAATTAGGGGACAGAGAAGTACAAAAATGTGCTGCTTTATATAAAATTACAGAGAAAGCTCTCAATGAAAAAGGATGAAAGAGAAAAAAAGATATACATAGAAAATCTTTGTTTAAAAAATATATGATGGCACATGCATTAATACATCACAAAAGCCTGGGCCACCAGGGTACCATAGTCAAGCAGTGCCCGCCGGGAGAAAGTTACTCTCCCAGGAGTGTGGAAAAGCCCCGAGTGGGGGCAAAACGAGCCCCAGTGCTCACCGATTCCGCCCGGATTCCGTGGGCCACAGAGACTGAGGGACAGGAACTTCCGGCCTCCACCAGCAACCAGGGACCTCAGCTTGGGCCACAGGGCTCCATAGCCGATTAGAGCCTGGAGAGGGATACCCTCCTGGGTGTCCCGCGCACCTCTCGCCAGCAAGAAGATACGCGACACACAGGCTTCGTCTGCAGTTCAGCTTTATTCAGCCGTTGATGGAGGAAGAACCCGGGGCCCCAGAATGGCGCTGCTTATATAGCCCTGAGGCAGCGTGTCCTCCACTGATTGGCGCGCCCCGGGAGTGGGCGGTGATTAGTCATGTACACCCTTAATGCACAGGCGCTTCGGGCGAGCCACCCCACGCTATCCACAAGTTTCCTCAGAGCAACAGCAGAAGTCAGCGCCATCTTGTAATGGCGAATACTCTAACCGCTCCCTACATCTCCCCCCATTCTTTCAAGTAAGAAGGAGAGGGGGGTCAGCTGGGTTAAATAGGCCACACCTCCCTACAGTGGTATCAAAACACAGAACCAGGCTCGATCAAGCGATTTCTGTCATGAGTGAATAGGCGATCAAGGGCCAATATTCTGAGAGC
>CM052703.1:107845152-107879398 GCA_028551405.1 Uromys caudimaculatus
TGGATGATTATTTTTGCAGTTTCGGTGTAGAATTCAGACCTCATATAGGCAAAGGAGTTGTTCTACTGTGGAAATACACTCATAGTGTTAGAGAGAGTGCATCAATTCTATTGCTAAGGATCTTAGTAAATAAAGAAATTTCCCATGTATTTCTTTGTCTGTTTCATGTATATTTAATAAATAAAACCACCCACACAGACCCCCTGTGTCCTCTCTTAAATGCAAGTTTTGACATTGCTGGAAATAAAGCTTCAGTTTTTCAATCCTGTTTGGTCCTTCGCTTCTGAATTTTGGGAGTCTTTCTCAATTTGATTCAAGATTGCAAGATACAAATTTCAATGTAGTCTATTTAATTAAAATTCATAATGTTGTTACCCAAACTCTTTGTTTTCTTAGTTTGGACTGATTAATCTTTCTAATATGTAGGAAGATTAGCTAAAGGCATTCTTTCTAGATTATAGCTCTTTCTTCTTGAGGTCATTATGTAATAATCTTTTATTGTCAAGAAAATAACATTAGAGTTGGCATGTTATTCATTGAGTGAATAGTTCTGTCCACAGTGTAACTTGTATTGATTATCACATTAAATTAAAATATAACTACATCAATTTTCATGTTTGTGCCTTTAGTTCTTAATTATATATCACTACAAAAGTGTTTTATTTGTGATTTTTAAATAACTTGTTTGCATGTTAACCCAATATTTTGGTTGTATTTATTATGTGTCTTTTAAAAAACAATTATTATTTCTTTTCTCTATGTTTTAGATGATGTGCCTTTTAGAAACACCCTACACTGAGAATGTATTTGTTGGACTTTTAACCCCAGAGTAAAATTAATTATTTTTATTTAAGTGTCATAACCTATTTATGCCCACTGTCATGAATAATATGAATTTATTGATACCTGTTTCCTGTGTGGAGTCCCAGAGACGTATTTCCTGTTTTCTTACACTTCACACCATGTTGCTGACGTTATTTTCTGTAATGATATGACCATAGGCTGAATTTGAACTTCATGCCCATGAACATTTTTGAATTTTAGACTTAAGCATTGAAAAGTCTTTTTTTTTTTTTTAGATTTATTTATTTAATGTATTCGAGTGTTCTGTTTTCATGCACACCAGAACTGGGAATCAGATTCTATTACAGATGGTTATGAGCCATCATGTGGTTGCTGGGAATTGAACTCAGGACCTCTGGAAGGGCAGCCAGTGCTCTTAACCACTGAGCCATCTCTCCAGCCCTCAAAAAGTCTTATACATTAGTTTTATATTAAAGTTTAAAAACAGACTTCTCAAACATCAAAACTTAAAGTTAAAACGTGTAGAGCAGCCCTGCGGTCAGGTGACATACTTCATTCGCGCACCTCTGCTCTTGCCTGCACTCTTCCCAGTCTCTTGTCTGTACTACTCAGCATGGTCAGGACTCCAGTATAATGGAGGTGTCCATTGTCCACTGTCATGTTAGATGCATGTTGTTTTCAGAGCATGTGGAAGTAATGATATGCAACTACTTCATTTTTCCGGTCTTTTCTCGAGCAGTACAGCCTCACTTCTGCCTCTTCTGATTCATTTCTTAGACAACTCAATTGTTTTATTGCATAATGTTTCTGAGAGAGGGTTCAAGAGGTTTTATTGCTGCTGCTGCTGCTGCTGCTGCTGCTGCTGCTGCTGTTGTTGTTGTTATTGTTGATGTTGTCTTTATATCCTTTGGGATTTTTGGTTTTATCTATCCATCTCTCAAGGCAGATAAGAGAAAATTAAACGTTCACTGATAAGCCTTTTGCTGCTATGAGGTTGGAGGTGGGTTAGCGACATAGCTCCATGGGAAAAGGAGCCTGCTGCCAAGGCTGACAACCTGAGTTCAATCCCTAGAAGGAAAGAAGCATTCCTACAAGTTGTTCTCTGACCTCCACATGCATACTGTGGCATGATATGTGCTTGCCCACACATATAAACAAATAGACAAAGATAGATGGTAGATAAATATAGATAGATAGATAGTAGGTAGATAGATAGATAGGTAGATAGAAGAAGATAGGTAGATAGAGATAAACAGATGTAATAAAATTATTTTTAAAACAAGATTGGAAGTGACAAAAAACTTATCTTTCAAAACAATGGTCTATAGCCACCTCTGATCCCATCAAAACATTGAATTGAAGATGTATAGTGCCAACTTTAAGCTAAATAAAATAAACGTCTATAGGATTTTCCTCCTGCTTGAGTAACTACAGGTGACATATAATTACACAGATATATAGATACAGATTCAGGTATTTGAATGGATGGGGATTTATGTATGAATACATAGCTATTAAAATAGCACAACATCAGAGGACAGTGGCCTTTTCTCATCTGAAATCAATCACACTTGATACTTCTTTGGCCTCTGACAACTTGCCTTGTACATTTTTGTCACCGTTGCTCTTTTTTCTTTCTCTGCTACCTAATGTTGTCTTAACATTACACTCAACTCCTTCTCATCGTCTCTAGCTCTTTTTTCTTGTAATTTTTTTCTTCTGTGTTGAGAGCCTTTCTCAGTTTGGTTCAATATCATAAATGGCTTGAATCAAAGTAATTATTTTTTCCAACTTAAGGATGTCTTTATTTACAAGACACAAATGTTTCATATTTAACAAGAACTGAAGAGCTTAATTTTTACAATGTTTTCAATAATTATTATTAATAGCTCAAAAGGCCAAATTATGAAGAGTTACCTTTTAAGAAAAAGGTGAGAAGAAGCCACTGCCATAGAAGTGGGGCTTTTAAAATGCCCTAAATACTGTCTGAATCCCTTCACCCCAATGCCAGCTCCTGAGAAACCCCATATGGCTCTAGGGTGGGAAATTTGAAAAACATTGCATTTCAGATTAAATTATCCACAGGGTAGACTTGTGTCTTTGCTGGTTTTAATGTTGCTTTGGAAGCTATGACTTCATGTTTTGCATATAGTACCCTTTCTACCCTTCCCAAGGCCGCGTGCGTCAGTCTTCCACACACCTGTCAATAAACAGCTTCTAGTTTTTAAAAGGCAACGGTCCATAAAGAGGCCATATTTATTAAGATTTACTGTCATTTGGATAGCACAGTTGAAGATCATTGATTGTAGTTCCCTCTGAAAAGCCAAACTTGAGAAGAAGCCCAAATTTACAATTTTCTTTTCACTGAAATCGCCTAATTACACATTTCAAAAATATACTCTGAATGACTGGAAACATCTGTCCAAAGGTGGGAGGGGTGCCGGATGTAAGGCAGCTTTGGGAACCACATCAATTGAGAAGGAACTGGAGATGCTGTACATTTTTTTTTTTTTTATAAGTTCTTGCTTCCAGATCTGTTATCAACCATTTAAAAAGCCATTAAATCTTAGTTTCCTTAAAAGTTTGTCTTATCACAATCATCTCCCTTTTCATCAAAGTCCACTGTGTTTTCATCTCATCTTTGACTTCCTGGAGTTTATTGCATTTCAGTCAGATATTTCCCAGCAACTTCACTGGTTCTTATAACAAAGGAATGTCTCCCAAGGAACACTGCTCACTGCCTCCTGAATCCCATGCTTTCTCTTTTCTATGTTCAGTCCTTTGATCAGGGAGAGAGCAATCTTACTCTCACCGGCTGCTCATAAACAGCATGTGTGGCTCGGCCTGAATCAGCATCCCTCCCTGCCTCCTATGACTCTGCCCTGTTCCAACTAACTTCCCTGGGATTTGCAATGATGCAGCCTGAGGAAGAACGCCTGGCTACTTTCTACTTGGAAACTGCCTCTACTGACTTCCTTGCCAAGGCTTTTTGTCCAGTTGTCATACTGCTGACTCCCCACAGCATAATCCAGAAATCATAGACCAAGAATGAACAGATAGAGAGATGGAAAAATACAGACAGACAGAGAGACAGACATATCCTACAATGGGAAGAGAACTACATTTAATCTCATTTTACTTGAATTGTCTGACTTTATGCTGTGGGGTTTCCTCTAAGTTCTGTAAAATAGAAATTGTCCCTGGTTCCTAGCAAGTTACTAAGTAAAAGTTTCCAGCTGTACTGGAAATATGAACCCCTTCTCTATTTCCAAATTTATGCCAGTGGGCAGGGTTCACATTAAGAATCTTTCATTTCCTCCTATTATAATTCACAAAGCAGTAATCCAAATACTTCAAGCTACAGATCAATCTGCCTAAAATGAATCACAACAAATGAGAGCAACATTTCTCTTTTGACTGCAGAGAACGTAGTGGAGGCCTTGGGCATGTACATAGTGTGTACATGCCTGTGTGTGCATGCCCAGCGGTCTATCATCAGATGGATAGAGAAAATGTGATACTTATACATAATGGAATTTTATACATTTGTAAAGGAAAAATCAAATCATGAAATTTGCAGGAAAATGGCTATAACTAAATATTATCACTTTAAGCAAAATAAGCCAGACTTGAAAGAAAAGCAATGGATGTTTTCTCTGTATGCAAAACCTAGATTTAAAATTGTTTATGCCAATGGTGCTGGAAACATGGCTCAGCAGTTAAGAGCACTGGCTACTATTGGCGAGGACCTAGGGTTTCCTCCCAGCACGCACATAGTAGCTCACAATGATTTGTAGCTCCATTTCCAGGGGTTCAGACACCTTTTCTGACCTCTATATGTTCCTGCGTGCACATGCAGGCTCAAACACACACATAGAAGAAAGAAACAAACAAAGAAAGAAAAAGACAAGACTTTGAAAAAATAAAATTGTCATCTGGGCATGCTTATGCATGCCTTTTTTAATCTCAGAATTAGGAAGGTAAGAGCCAATGAATTTCTGGGCCAACCTAGTCAACATAGCAAACTACAGACTACCAGGCCTACACTGTGAAATCCTGTCTCAAAAAAAAAAAAAAAAAAAACCAAATAAATAAAATAATTTTTCGAGAAAGGAATTTTTAAATTAGGGAAAATTGAAAGTAACAGAATACAGGTAAAAGGAAAGTGAACGAGAGGAAAAGGGAGAATCACCGAAAGGAAAGAGGGACACAGAATTGTGCAGTTGTGGAGGGGAAAAGAATGATATCAAAAACAATGGGATATACATACATACATACATACATACATACATACATACATACATACATATGAAGATGCCATGATAAAACCCACAAGTTTGTATACTAAAGTAAAATTTAAATATATGTATAACATAAAAAAGCAAGTAAAATAAGATAAAATTGAATTGATTTGGTGGTCACTATTATTCCTACATGCCTGAGCTTGGCTGTCATTGCTCCTCATATCTTTGCTTCAGTGGTGTCTACCCATTATTTGTGCTGCTTGAGCAAGTAGCCTGGCTGAAGACAGGTGGCATTGCCAGTTTCCAAAGCAGAGTGAGCAGAGAACATGATGTACAGACTGAGTTTATGATTCTGCAATCTGAACACCTCTTGCAGAATTTAAAAACAATCTGCTTAACTTTAATGACATGTGATTCAAATTCCAATAGAACAGAGACTGCAAAAAATTAATCAGAAGCAGGGAGGAAAATTCAAAATTAAATAAAATCACAATAGTCATGAGCTCTGTTTTCTAAAGCTGATCACCAGTGGAGGATTTTAGGGATAGAGGTAGGATTGTTTTGTTTTGAGATAGGATTTCATGTAGCCCAGGCTGGTCTAAAACTCAGTAAGTAGCTGAGAATGCTATTAAACTTCTGATCCTGCTGCCTCTAATTCTCAGATGGTAAGAATACAAGCCATGCTCAACTACCACCATCCTCAGTTTATAGAATCCCATAGAAGGAGGGGAAACCCATGTTTTGTGCTCGTTAGGCAAGCATTCTACCAACTGAGATATGACCCCTGACAATAGTCTTGATGGTAGCAGGATAGTTGTATCAGGAACACCACATATACCAATGAAAACTTGCAGTCTCTGAAGCATCAAAACTTACCAGAACTGACAAAGAAAGAAATAGAAAGTTAGAGTATCCTTCTATGTGTGAAGGAAATGTAGTCTATTCTTCTAAACCAGTGGTTTTCAACTTCCTAATGCTGCAGTCCAATACAGTTCCTCATGTTATGGTGACTTCCAAACAAGTTGCAAGTTGGCATAACTTATATTGTGATTTCTCTCAAGCATTTGAAAAGAGAATATCTAGCTTACAAGCTTCTCCAGAGACTAGAAAAGGTAGAAATAATTCCCAAGTATTTTATCCTCTTCCATAAACTCGAACATTGTTGTAGAAAAACATGAGTTGACCTCCCTCCTGGGCATAGACATGGAAATAAAAATCAAAATATTAGCAAATCAAATTTAGTTTTATATAAAAAATGAAAGTTAATAAAGTTCATTCAAGCTGAGTTTATTCCACAAATGTACTCTTGGCTTAACATTCAGAATTAAAAATGTTAACTACTAAATTAATGCAAAGTACCAACCCCCCCCCCCCCATTGTCAGACTTAGGTAAGAAAAGCCACATTTAGGAAATGTATCACTTGTTCATTATTTTGCTTTGTTTTGTTTGATTTTTGTTGTTGTTGTTATTGTCTTATTTTGTTTTAAGTGAACTTTGAGCAAGTTGAAAAGCAAGGGAAATCTCTTCAATCTAATTCATGACACCCACAAAACAAATATATAATCAACACAGTTAACAGTAATAAATTGAGCTCCATATACTTCAGCTTAGGACAGATGCCATGTCACCATTTCTGTTGCACATAGTTCTGGAAATTCTAGTCAATGGAAAGAAAGAAAAAGGTGAGAGTTCAAAAGACTGAGCAAAATATTAGAAATGATGGTCTCACTCTTCCTCCTTCCCTCCCTCCCTTTCTTCCTTTCTCTCTCTGTCTTGCTCTCTGTCTCTCTGTGTCTCCCTCACACATACTGATACACACACATATAAAAAGACACACATGCACATACACCTGCATAGTCCACAAGTATGTTAAAAATAACCCAATTTTATGGAGAAGAATTTTAAATGACCTAAGATAATTGGACTTATTACTATAATCAACATCTGAGGACTTAATATCTACAAATGTCAGTTTGCCTGAAGGATTCTGTAGTGTAAATGCAATCTTAAATAAAATCTAGCAGTTCCTCCTACAGAAATGGACAAGACGATTCTAAAATGTATAGAAAATGTACATGCGGGTTGGAGAGATGGCTCAGCAGTTAAGAGCACTGACTGCTCTTCCAAAGGTCCTGAGTTCAACTCCCAGCAACAACATGGTGGCTCACAACCATCTGTAATAGGATCTGGTGCCCTCTTCTGGTGTGTCTGAAGACAGCTACAGTGTACTCACATAAATAAAATAAATAAATTTTAAAAACAGAAAGAGAGAGAGAAAGAAAATGTGCATGCAAGAGGACAAAAACTTTCCAAACTAAACTTGGAGACATGGAAGGATTTAATAAGTTAACTTGCAGATGTTCCCACAACACTCTAGGACTTAAGAATGCACAGATCTCACTGATAGGTGTATATTAGCCCAAAAGCTCGGAATACTCAAAATACAATTCACAGACCACATGAAGCTCAAGAAGGAAGACCAAACCGTGGGTGCTTCAGTCCTTCTTAGAAAGGGAGCAAATACAGAGACAAAGTGTAGAGCAGATACTGAAGGAAAGGCCATCCAGAGACTGCCCACCTGGGGATACATCCCGTATATAGTCACCAAACCCCGACACTGTTGTAGATGCCAAGAAATGTTTGCTCAAATGAGCCTAATTTAGCTTTCTCCTGAGAGGCTCTGCCAGAGCCTGACAAATACAGAGGCGGATGCTCGCAGTCAACCATTGGACTAAGCGTGGGGTCCCCAATGGAAGAATTGGAGAAAGGACTGAAGGAACTGAAGGGGTTTGCAGCCCCACAGGAGGAACAAGAATATCAACCAACCGGAACCCCCAGAGCTCCCAGGGATTAAACTACCAACCAAAGAATACACATGGAGGGACCCATGGTTCCATCGGCATATGTAGCAGAGGATGGCCTTGTGGAGCATCAATGAGAGGAGGGGCCCTTGGTCCTGTGAGGGTTCGATGCCCTAATGTGGGAGAATTCGAGAGTAGGAAGGCGGGAATAGATGAGTGAGTGGGGTACATCCTCATAGAAGCAGGGGGTGGGGGGGATGAGATGGGGGTTGGGGGAGGGGACCAGGAAAGGGGATGACATTTGAAATGTAAATAAAGAAAATGAAGAAGAAGAAGAAGAAGAAGAAGAAGAAGAAGAAGAAGAAGAAGAAGAAGAAGAAGAAGAAGAAGAAGAAGAAGAAGAAGAAGAAGAATGCACAGATCTGGCTTGGTCCCAGATAAAAGAACTAAGGGAACTGAATGAGAGTCACATGAGTGATGGCCAAAACAACCTCTGAGCGCAGTCCAAAATGGATGGCCTATTCCATTCTGGAGTTGGGCTGATTCGTTTTCATAAAAGTAAAAATGAAACTTAATCTGTGTCTCTTAACAGAAACAAAAAAGCAATTCCACATGGATTATAGATATAATTTTCGCCGAGCAGTGGTGGCACATGCCTTTAATCCCAGCACTTAGGAGGCAGAGGCAGGCGGATTTCTGAGTTCGAGGCCAGCCTGGTCTACAGAGTGAGTTCCAGGACAGCCAGGGCTACACAGAGAAACTCTGCCTCGAAAAAAGAAAAAAAAAAAAAAAAAAACAGATACAATTGTCACAGGGAAAGTAAAACCAGACTTCAGATCAATAAGTTATAGAGGAGACAGCAAAATCCACACATCTGGGAGCAGTCCATTTTGTTAAAATACACAAACAGGACACATAAACATTAAGGAACAGATTAGCAAATTAGACTTCAATAATTAAGAATTTTTGTTTATTAAGAGACACTACTATGAGTGTCAATAAAAGAAGAGATTTTTCATCTAGAATCTATTGTCATATATAATCCCTATATATCAGTTGTCAGAAGAGAGACAACAGGTGTCTATTCATCCCTAGGCAACCATTGTGAACAGAACTCCACAAAACAGTTCATTGAAATGGCTAACATGCATGAAAATGTTTCCCATGGCATCAATTCTCAGGCAAATACACATCAAACTACAATGAGATGCCTCTATGAGCAAGCTACAACCTTTTCTAACATAAAAGTAGGCATGGTGGTACTTGCATTTAATCCCAGCCTTTGGCAGGCAAGGCGGCTGCATCTCTGTTGGTTCAAGCCCAGCCTGACCCACACAAAGAGATCTAAGCCAGCCAGGTTACATAGTAAGACAAATTTAATGTAATGATATCACATGATAGAAAAAATATTGGGATGCTAGAATTCTTTTTTTTTTTTTAAGATTTTTTTTTTTGATACTTTATTTACATTTCCAATGTTTCCCCTTTTCTAGGTCTCCTCTTTGGAAACCCCCTATCCCCTCCCCCTCCCTGCCTCTGATACAGTATGAACTGATATAACCACTTTATACAACTGTTTGTCAATATGTACTAAAACTGTACATATGCCAGCTTCTGAGCCAAGTTATCCTTGTATAACTCAAAAGAACTGCATACATGTATGCTCCAAAGTACATGGAAGAATATTGTGAGTGCTGGTATTTAACAGTCAAATATTCATCAATATTAGACTAGATAAAAAACATGACATCATTTAAAACACATTACTACCCTCCAGTGAACAATGCTGAGTACAGTAATATGGACGAATCTCGAACCCACAATGTAAGGCAGAAGATAGACACAAAGAAAGTAGAGCCATGCAAAACAAATGTGCAATGGAAAGTATCATAATAGTGTTGTCTTGAGAAGAGAAAGCATGCTGTCTCAAAAGAAACAAAACAGGCATGCGGCGTGTGGTTACTATGGTGTTCTGTTTCCCCAACTGGGTGTTGTTCACACAAGGCTGAATCCCAATTGATCCATAAAGAGAAAGATGCAATCCCAAATATATCTGACATCAGAGTCCTGTCAATCATAGTATGGTTGCAAAGGTGGGCATGTGGTAATGATGTGTTCCCCTTTTAAAGAGACAGGAATGGAAACTTGTTCTGATGACCTCTTATCTTGTTGCCTATTTGGTAACTGAAACTACAGACCCATGGCTAAAAATCCACTACCACTTAGTAGCAACCTGCCTTGATTGCAGGACCAGATACCTGAAGTAACTTCAAATCTGTGGATTCAAAATGGCAGGGCAAGTTTACACAGAGAGAGGAGTGGGGTGGAGGATGGGAGAGGAGAGGGGAGCAAAAGGAAATGGATTTCTTTCTTTCTCAAGCACTTGTTTGTAGAAGACAATCATTTCCCCCAGAGTGCTTCAACCTACTAATTAAAATATCCAATCTCTATCAGGTACTTACATCATTCTTAAAATGCTAAGAATGATGCCTGCTAACTTCTGAGGGATGTCTCTTTTTAGCAGATGCTACCCTGGTATCTTAGCACAGACTGTATTGCTCACTTATTATAAAGTCTCTATGAAGAGACTATAACTTTTGTACCCATTTTAGAGATAAGAGAAAGAATGTTGCATGCTGCGATTTCACAAGGACAGCCTAGCTACTATGTGACCAGTTGGAATTCTTGCTCATGTCTGTAGGATACCAGAGCTCTCACTCTCCTGTTCTCTAAAGTATCAGTGCTGGACATTTTATCCTCCTAAGAGGAAATTCAGGGCTGTGCATTCTAGGTCTGGAGCGACAGGGATTCAGAGTGAACCACAAGCCAATCATTTCCTGGCATACCAGGGACTCTCTTTCTCATCTGTGTGCCCCGAGACGATCTCCAAGGCCCCTTCCCACCCCATCATCTAAGGGCTCCTGAGTACAGAAGAAAGACATTAATCTAAGTCACTTGCAGTATGTTTTTACAGTGTGGAGCGACTATTTTTAGAGCATGGCAGAATAAGAGCTCATTTCATGGAGCCAGTCAAAAATTTCCCACAATCTTTGGGGGAACTCCAAGCCTGACTGAGTCCTAACGCTTAATGAGATGACGTAATGCAGGGAAATGTATAGCGGGAAGGAAATTTTATTAGTGTGAGTAAATGTGAATTTTCAAGTGAGTTACAAGACCTTAAGAAGTCAATGTATATACCCCAGGGGAAAATCACCTAAGACTTTAAAACAGATCCTGCAGTGTTTCTTTGCAGGCAGGCTGAGAACCTCCACAGATGGGGTTGAACAGGAAAAATTGTGGAGAGCCTTTCACCTTATGAAGAAAAATAGATGACCTCAGAAAAATATCTTCAATTAAGCAGATGGAGGACACCTAGTGACAGGTGCACTTGACAGATAAATGGGGCTTTAGAAAAACTCGAGCTAAGGCATTCGTTGAGCAGGGGGCTCTATGTGCAGCTTGCTAATGTGAAACCCGTAGGATTGGGGACTTTTATGAATACTGTGGGAGACTGGTCTGCCATTCAAATAGGGGAGCAGACACTCCCCAGTTCAACAGAAGGAGGAGGCGGAGGAGGAGGAGGAGGAGGAGGAGAAGGAGGAGGAGAGGGAGGGGGAAGAGAGAGGGAAGAGGAGGAGAGGGGAGCAGGGAGAGAAAGAAACAGCAGCAGCATGTTGGCTAATGCAAATCCAAGAAGTCACATTACAAGTCATTGTAATTGCACATTTCAATTGCTTGAGGTGTTTCCAAATTGTCACACAACTGTAGTAATGGACGCACTTGTGTCTAGCAAATTCCAATCTCATGATGTCTGTTTCAGCACTTGCAATTTTGACAGTCTCAGGAACTGAGAAGTTAGGATATTTCCATTTTTGTCTCAGTAGCTAACTCCAAGTAGATAAAAAAGCAACTGCAGGATGAGAGATGCCCGGCAGAGATGCCCTTTCGTCCAGTTTTACCTGTTTAATCTCTACAGAGGCACTCCTGGAATTTTTTCAGTCATTAATCAGGAATTTATCAGTGTGTGAGTTAAATATAAACTCCAAGTCTAGGCCTCTTAGGGAAAGAGACTAGGAGATGCCTGCAAAAGCAACAGAGCATCCTGGGGAATCATGACCTTGAAAGTACTAACACAACCAACGCTCCTCCACCCTGTAGTTGCCGGCTAGACAGTACAGCTCACAGCATTCAAAGGGCCACTGTGAACACTGCAGATGGAGAGACTCACACACACAGATACTGAAGTTATTCATGTATTCAACATACCAAGTGTTATCGCCTCCAAGTATGGTCTGGTGGTTGTTGCACCATGAATATGAAATGCACCCACACACACACCCCTACCCCATAGGCCTGTGTGTTTGACTCTGTAGTCCCCAGTTGCTTGAGGAAGATTATAGAAAAGGCAGAACCTCAAGAGAGGAAGTGAGTCATGGGGATGGAGCTCAGGGTTTTATAGCCTGGCAGCACTTCCTGTCAGTTTTCTGCTTCCATCAAGACGGAGGTAGGGGCGGTCCAACTCACATGCTTGCCATCATGGAGCTGCCTTCCCCTCGAAGATGGGCTTTATCTGCTCAAATGGGAAGCCAAGGTAACCCCTTAAGCTCCTTCTTGTCAGGTATCAGGTCTCAGTAGCCAGGAAGGTACTAACACACGGTGTTAGGTGTTCCTCAGGACATCTTCATCTTTCTATTCTGTTCACACTGAGCCCAACAACGAATATCCACTCCAAGTATCCCTCCCGGCATTGCCACGCCACCTCTGTGGATGCCTAGCTCTGAAGCCTTACGTCTCCCTTACCTAATCACAATCAGGAGGGCATGGATCCCTACATTGAGGATAAACCTCAGGAAATCTCATTACACTGATCCCATCCAACAAAAGTCCCCAAACTCTGAGCAACCATGCCCGTGCCTGACGTGAAATAGATCCTCAAAGTTATTTGCTGAACTCCAAAATTATTTATTGAATAAGTAGATTTATAAATTGCTCACATCTTCCGCCTCCTCTGAGCTCATCACCCAGGTAAAGAGATGGGATGTGTTCAAAAGTGACCACAGTTTACGGTTAAGAAGCCGTAGCCAGTCGGAGGGAGAGGCAGCTTTAGAGACAGCCACAGCCAGTCGGAGGGAGAGGCAGCTTTAGAGACAGCCACAGCCAGTCGGAGGGAGAGGCAGCTTTAGAGACAGAACCTAAAAGATGGAGGGCAAGGAACAAGACACAGATGCAGAAATATTTCATGTTTTCTCACAGATGCAGAAATATTTCATGTTTTCTTTTGAATTTTTCCTTCTTTTTTTTTTTTTTCCTCTCAGTCCTCTGAGAATCTCACCAGACACCTGTGCCTCAGGCTTTACCTCTGCCCACCAATCCGCATACTTGTGAGTCAGGTAGATGATTGTGTGTGGACAGGGGTTGGGGGCAGAATGGGAGGGGGAGGGGCAGTCCCTGCTCATGTTCTCCCCCCAGCTCCCTGCTGTCTTTCACACTGGATTTAAGCCATTCTTGACTGACTTGAATAGCCTAATATTTTGATTTTCATCATCCAGCCTCCTCACCATCTCACATAACGGTGGCTACACCCTATTGGTCTACAGGGTTCTACTTCTGTGGTGAAGGCAGGGGGTCCTTAGATCCTTATGCCTGACCTCCAAAGCTACGGTCAAGTTTCACAATGACGTAAGGGACCTGTAGAACAGAGTAGACCCCTGGGTCCTCCTTTGACTGGATATCTGCAGGATGTATGAGAGTACCACACATATAATTTCCAGAATTTTCTCTGGCTATTTCAAATGAAATCTGACTTTCCACGGGAAGTTGCTCTTCGTGAATAAGAAACAAATTCCAATGCAAAGTGGCCTTGCCCTAGATTTTACACAGATCTTGACTTCAAGCTACTGAGCAAGGAGTGAGGGAATGAGAACAAGAAGGAATAGGCATTGCCTGCCTGAGATCCCTTATTATTATTATTATTATTATTATTATTATTATTATTATTATTATTGTTGTTGTTATAGATTTATTTATTTATTATGTACAGTGTTCTGCCCGCATATATGCCTGCATGCCAGAAGAGGGCATCAACCCTCATTATAGATGGTTGTGAGCCACCATGTGGTTCCTGGGAATTGAACTCAGAACCACTGGAATAGCAGGCAGTGCTCTCAACCTCTAAGCCATCTCTCCAACCCACCCCCCACTTTCTTCTTTATAAGTCCTTCATTTATCTGAAATACCATATCTTCATCTACGCAAAACAAAGCAAGAACCCTCCATCACAAGCCATGTGAGTGTGAGGGCACTTATTGAACATTTAACACTTTTTAGGGTATTCAATGACCAAATTCTCTTCCACTGAGCTCCGAGATGCAGGAGGGAAAGGCTGAGGGTAAGACAACACAGCTCTCTGCCTCCGAGGGTTAATGCTGTCAAAATCTGGAACTAATTACTGGCTATTTAAATAATTTGTTGGAAGACAATGGGGGGGGGAGTCAAGTCTTAAGCTTGAACTCTGTTTTGCAAGGTCACCCTTCATTCTGTGAGACCCTAAAATCCAGGAGAGAACCAGACGGGTTCTGTGCAGGCAATAGCAACATGCCACATCAGAAGTAGAGGATTTATCTAAACAACACTTTTCTCTTCCCAGGCAAGATCCCAACAGCTACAGTGTAGCTCTGTAATTATCTAGAAAATGTCTGCAGATCAAAACGGGACTCTATTCTCCCATTGTTACCAGCAGCCCTGCCCAGCCACTTGGGTTCTTTCTTTGCACAGAAAGCACAGACATAAAAGCCACTCAAGATAAGGTGTCCACATTTGGGAGTCCTAAATCAGAAGGGAATCCGCCTAAACGGTGACCAGAAGCCAGTTGACTTATGTAAAACAACAACAGCAACAATTCTGATAACAACAGATAGAAAGGGGAAATTGGGGCTTTGCTTTATAATTTTGGAGTTCTTGAGATTAGACCTCATGTATCCCAGTCTGTCCTTGAACTCAAGATCCTCCTACCTCTGCCTCCTGAGTGCTGGGGTTACAGGTGCCCATCAGCACCCTCCACTCCAGAATTGATTTCATCCACACAACTGGGAAAGACAAAGCAGAGAGGGCCAGCTGCCCCTTTCCCTGGGACCTTGGGTCTGTTTCTCTGAGGCACTGACCTCACTTTGACCTTCTAGTGACGAACCTCTGTCCCCTCTAGGCTGCATTTTCTTATTTTCACTCTACCATGTTTATTGAAACTGTAGCCCATGCAAGATGCTCCACCTTCTCTTCCTCGCTGCCTCTCCACACCCCGGCTGGCTTCTGTCCCAACACTTCCTTCTAAACCTTCCCGCTTCCGAGCACCAAGAACCTCACAGCGTTTAAGCTGGCCAACTTGGAGGTTTCCTGCCAAGTGAATTTTCTGTTATATTTGTTCTGTTCACACACACACACACACACACACACACACACACACACACACAATCACACACACACAATCACACACAGTTTTATGCATTTCAAGTCTTCTGCAACATAAACCTATGGCAGTTTAAATTTTATCATTAGATGAGAAATACAAATTGTACACACCTGAATTTCTCCCTGTTCCACTCGCCCACATACAAACACACCCCAGCCCAGGGTCCTTTCCTGGATCTTCTCCTTAGCCAGCACTTAACCACTATTAGGCCAAGCCCTACCCTCTGCTGTCTTCTCTTTGTGCTCTACACATGTTCTCTGAGTGGACTAGCACATTCTTTCCCACCCCCTAACACCACCATCACCCGGAAGACATCTTTCCTTTCAGTTCTATGCCTCTCACAGTAGTGTTAGAAGCTTTCCAGAAATTTCACTTTCCAGAAAACATCCCAAAGGTAAGGAGGTCAGGGGGGATGAGCTCATCCATATGAAGTCAGGGCCTACCCCCTTCCCCTGACACACACACACACACACACACACACACACACACACACACACACACACCTTGTTTCTCCCTTGGGAACTCACATTAGAAATCTGGGAATCATTCTCAGACCCCACATTTAATTAATGTCCAGGTCCTGTTCACGGCAAGGCGTATTGTTCCCTCCATACCACCGCCTAGCCACTTCCCACGTGGACTACGGCAGAGGTCGTCCCCAATCACAGTACTGGACATTAGTCACCATCCATGCCTTCTCCAAGCCAATCTCAACACTCCTTCAGTGTGTTCCACGAGGGTTCACGCTTCCCTGTCCGTAGGCTGAAACTCTCGTGTACTATCATGCACCTGCCTCTCACCATCTACACCTCTGCTACGAGTACGCTGGCAACCCGGCCTTTACCTGCACTGTGCCTCAGATGTGGTGGTCCCCCTCTCTGTTCCTGGCTATGCCTCTTTCTTTCTGAGAATCTTTTCTCTTCATCGGGGGCTCTAACTCACCCCTCCCCCACTTTACTTTTAGCCTTGGAGTTCATTCCCAGGATGGCTGTAGCAAAATGCCTTAGACTGGGGGAACGAACCACCTCTCCGTTCTAAAGACTAATGACTGGAAGTTAGATGTCTGCAGAACTGGCTCTTTCTGGGCGGCTGTGAGCAATTCTGCCCCCCGCCCACACCTGTGTTCTCACAGATTCAGACAGTCCTGGCTCTGAGACAGCATTTTCTCTGAATTCACAATATCTTTTCTCTGTGCATGCCATGCTCCATTTAATACCCTTCCCCCACACTTTTAAGGACGCCAATCAAATGGTGTCAGGACCCACCCAAATGACTTCATTTTAGTTTCATCATCATCTGCAAAGGCTGTATTTCCAAATGAGGTCAAATTCACAGGTATTGGGGAAAGGGCTTCCTTATCTTCCAGAGATTGAATAGCCACACACCGATTTGCATAGTCTCTCCTCTCCCTTCTGACTGATGTCATCACCCCATGTCTTCACTTACCTTTAAGGCACTCTTAACCCAAAAAAGTAGCAAGCTGAAGCTGAGAGGACCCCAGAGCATGTGTGACTTGCTAGATGTTTTCCCTTGCAGAGTACTGAACAACGTTACTGGTCTCCTGGTAGGCAGGCCCAGAACCAAGGAACAAAATTGAAAGCCAAAGGTCACTCCAAAGTTAAGAGTCTGGCATAGCCATTGATGCCACATTGCCACCCTCAAGAAAGAAGGAGCTAGAAGCCACTGGGCTCCCAGGCTGACATCAGAGCTGCCACTGCATTAGTGCTGGACACAAGAGGGGGGACAGGAAAATCCAGGAGGACACCTACCTTGGAGAGGGAGCAAAGTAGCTTGGACACCTACCCTTTCCCAAGGGATCTTAAATGCCTTCTGCTCTCAGATTAAGTGGGAGCCTTCAGTACCTGTGCACACAGGCAGCAGACAGGTGGGGACCAAAATGAAACAATTAGAGAAATACATTACATCTTTGGAGCACGCAGTTCACACTTGCATGCTTGTTGTCCTTGGTGATTCACTGAGTTTACTTGGGGCTGCTTGCATGAGCATGGGGGTGGCGTTCTTAACTGGCACATAGGCAGCATACCAGTGGCTACACTACTGAAGAAAGTGACTCCCCTTAACCCAGCAACCATTAACTGCCGGTGGTTCCCCCGGGATGGACAGAGCACCCTGAGGCTTCGCCACACTTGAAGAAATGCTGACGAGTCCCACCTGGCGCAGGACTTATACCCAGCGCTGCTGTGAGTTCATACGTTTGGCAGCCATGTCATATCCAGAAGACAGAGTTTCTCAGCTCTCCTGCCCATGCTCTGGCTCTTACGGTCCTTCCTTTCTGCCCTCACTTCTATGGGGTTTCCTGAGCACTGGGGGGGTTGGGACCAGCAATACAGATGTTTCGCTTGGCCCGTGCTCTCAAAAGAAAATGGGATGGAGATTTGTTAGGAAGAAGGAAGTATTCATGAGAAGGGGAGGAGCTGAGGGAAGAAGGGAGATGTAATGATGATAATACATGCTACACTATCCACGTGTATAAAATGGTCAAGAGCATTCTTTAAAGTAGACAAAGCAAAACCATCTAATGCTTATAACCCTTACGGCCTGTGCACTGAAGAAAGGACAGAGAAGAGAGACGAGGGGTTTTGGTGATTAATGCTTAAAATTCATATTCCAATAATGTCTTTTATTAAACTCATAGATAATAAAGATGCATTCTCCTGATTAAATTGCTTATTTTCTTCTACTCCTGCCCTTTTATGGCAGGAACACATCATAGCATCCTTGGAGAATGTCCTTGGAATCCAGTGACAGTGGAAACATTGAGGAGCACCAGGGTTGTATCACAGAGCAAACAGTGCTGTGGCAGGGACCTCCGCCAGCAGCAGGCACCCCAGCACACCTCCAGAAAGTCTAGACCTATACCTCTCCCTGATAATGCAAGTTCAGTGCCTGTCCCTGTTAGGAAGAGAACGGAAGGAATCAGAGGTGTCCAGCCAGCTGCAAACAGCCGTGGCCATGAAAGCTGTTTCTATCAAAACCTTCCTCTCAGAGCTCAGAGAAAGCCACGGAGAAGGAGAAACGAGTGGAAGAGACAGAGGGCGTAGAGGACACCCAGGAAAGAAGGGCCTCTAAATCAGCATGAGCAAAGTTCCTATGAGCTGAGGAGATTGAAGCAGCAGCCACAGCATCTGCATAGGTCAGCACCGGGTCCTCTCTGTTTATATTGTAGCTTCCTAGCTGGGCTCACACCTTTAATCCCAGAGCTCAGGAAACAGGCAGATGGCCCTCTGTGAGGTCACAGCCAGCCTGCTCTACAGAGCGAGGTCCGGGACAGCCAAGGTTACACAAAAAAAGGCTTGTCTTTAAATAAATAAATAAAATAAAATAAAAATGTTATGACTTCCAGTTTAATGTTTCCTTGGGATTCCTGGGTATGTAAACAAGTGGGTCTCTGATTCTTGTGCTTTCTTTGAGGCTCTTTTCCTTCTGTTAGTTTGTCTTGTCCAACTCTGATGTGATCGTTTTTTATTTTGAATAAATGAGTGAACGAAGTAAAATCTAGCCACTAGGGTAAAAGTTAGCAACTGAACTGTCCATTAAACCTGCTGGGAAAGCGAAAATTAGTTTTCTCCAACAGAGTGACCCTGGGTATAGAAACCACTCCAAGACAAGCCTCATGTTCAAAAGTAGTTGACCAGCATATAATGGACTTCACAGCTGTGTGTGTGTGTGTGTGTGTGCGTGTGTGTGTGTGTGTGTGTGTGTGTGTGTGTGTGTCTGTGTGTGTCTGTGTACATGTATATGGGGGTACACATGTGTTTCCATGCACATATATGTGTATGCATGGGAGCCAGAGGTCAACTTTAGATTACTCTTCAGGACCCATCCACCTTGGTTTTGAGACATGTCTTTTCAACAGGACCTGGTGCTGGCTGGATTGACTCGGCAAGGCCCAGGGATCTTCTGTCTCTGCCTTCCCAACCCTGATATTGTACACATGCACCACCGTACTCGGCTTTTCATCTGGGTGTCGGGGATCAAGCTCAGGGCCTCATGCTCACTGAGCACTTAAGCAACGGAGCTACCTCTGCAGCCCCCATAAACAAGTCCTTTCACAGAGAATTCATGGTAGGTACTGCTGGTGACACAGCAGAAGCCTGAGTTGGTTAAGCCATGGTAGACAGTTCATGGAACTTTGTACAAAGTGGTATGATTCTCTAAAAGCCAAGCCAGTCAGTCCATGGACATGATTTTGTGTTCTAAGTTCAGGATGCTGAAAACCGAAACAGAAGGCCAGGTCCAAGCAGGGGGGACATCACTGTGGGTATCAGCCAATCCGTACATAAAAGGCATAGTCAGCCTGAGGACTTGGCAAAGCACTGAAGGAGCGAAAGAAAATCATCTTTAGCGCTTTACCATTTCAAAAAAGCATCCTCAAAGCCTTAACACTTCAGATCCACTCAGATCTGAAGGGAACCCGTTCAGAACAACACAGATACAAGTATAAAAATATATAGCCAGTGACGGTTCAGCAAGGAAAGGGTTTTGAACCAGTGCAGATAAAAACAACTGGGAACTGGTTCTAAAGCTCAGAGACAAGGAAACATCTGAAACAAAGCTCTTCAGCATGTGGGAGTGGGTAAGCTCTCATGAGAAAGAGTCGGAGCTGCTCATGCTTGGCTCGTTCCAAATGAAGAACCAAAATGGGGCCCGAAGAGAGCCATTTCCCTCAGCCACACCTGGTTAGACTTGCCCTTGGTTCCCTGGCGACATTCTTAGCTGTTAGTACCAGACCCATCAATGCAGCAAATGAAACTTATTGAGGATAATTATACTGGGCTTAACATTTAATGAAGTGAGGGGTGTTATTCCAAAGAGTGGGTTTGCTCATGAGTTCTTTGTGAAGGAGACCCAAGAGCATCATCAGAACAATGCCTTTTTGGCCTAGTTGGGCTCAACTGACAGGCACAGTAGGTTTTGGACAGCACAGGCAAAGTGGTAGCATAAGTTCTTCTCCCAGGTGTCTATCTTGTGTACCTCCACATCTCTGGGCTGCAGATTGTTTTCATTACCAGTGAGCTGACCCACATTATTTGAGGATAATTATATGTGATTTCCTATTTCTCCTGTAATAGTTCATCACAGCCCTCAATGGCTTAAACAATGCAACTTCTCATCCAGATCTCCAGATTTGAAGTCTGAAATGGGTCTTACTGGGCCAAGATTATCCTGTTAGCAAGGATGAGATTGTTCAGGAGCCCACAGACCAGGGAAGGGGGAGCTGTTTCATTGTCTCTTCCTAGGTTCCAGAGCATCCCTTGCCTCTCCCAACAATTTGCCATCTTCATCTGCCATCTCTCTGATCTCTCTTCTGATTTCTTTGCCCAGTTCGACATGCCTGTGTGATATTATGGACTCTGAGAACTCAGCCGCCTCCCTATCTGAACATCAGCTAACGAGCAGCCCCCCTTTCATCTGTCACCTTAGCTTGTTACCCTTTGCCATTCAACCTGGAAAACTCACCATTCTGAGGACTGGAACATGGGCACCTTTGGGGGATACTGTTCTATTGTTTCTTCATCAATCACAAAATTGTTTTTCTATCATAATTGACTCCAGTCATCTACTCTTGACTTCTCTGGAGCCTGGAGAATGAATTCCATGTAATTAGGAAGGAAAACTTCAGCTTTCTGAGCATTTGGTGCTGGAGAAAGTCAAAAGAGAAAGAAGAGAGAACATCAACATTCCTGAACTCATATGGAAGCTGCCAGGTCACACAGTTCATCACAGAAGCTGTTTGTTACACACAGAATCCCACAAGATGTGGTTGGGATCACCGTTTTCACAGGACGAGACTGGAGTTCTGGTAGTTTAGAGTGGTTAGCAAGTGGTTACAGTTAGAACTCAGAAGCATGAGAATCTAAACAAATTTTACATTTTATGGTCTTTGTAACGCATTCATCATTTCCCAGGTGGCAGTGCCTTGACCCATAAATTCATGACTTCAAAATGTAAATGTAAGATCAACAGAGGCTCCTCTATGCTGAGGGCCTTTTTCCTCCCTGGTTTTTGTTTTTGTTTGGTTGGTTAGTTTGAGGTTTTCAAATTATTTCTAGTTTGTAGAATTTGGGGGGTGGGAAATAGGATTTGGGTTATATACATCCACCTACATTTCCATCTCAGCCCTGTTGCTTGCTGCCTGTGCTGTTAGTAGCCCCCGAGCCTGTTTGCTTGGCTACAAAATGTGATTGTGAGGTCCACTTCACAAAGCTGGCTTGAGCACTAAAACCATCTCAAGAGCCTATTACACCATTGATTTTTATTCTCTCGTGCCACCAGCTCTGTGGTACCACTAGTCACTTGGTTCAGTCTGCTACTTTCATGCCATGACTCTGTCTGCACATCCCTGGCTTTCCTCCTCATGCTCCAGACTTTTCCACAGTCTGCTAAGCATCTGTACCCCAGTGCCTTGTCAATGGCTCAAAATCAGTGCATCCAGATCTGACCTCTGCTGCCCCACAGTCTGCTAAGGCTCTGGTTTGCCTTGTTGATATCCAGTACACAAACGATAGGCTCAGCCTTTAAGGCCTGTGATTTGAGCACCTTCGTAACTTCTCCTACATCTATTGAGTTATCACAGTAGATAGACTCCTCTGTTACTTTCACCACAAGTCAGTGGGTTCTCTCTTATGTCCTACATGGTACTGCTCACTGACAGGGGCTATGGCCACCAGTCTCTGCTGTGACTTATAACTGTATAGAAGTGATGGTTAGTCATGGTTGTTAGCTGGATCTAGAATCACTTAGAGAACAATTCCCAGAGTAATTGTGAGAATTTCTGGAAATGTTGAACTGAGGAAGGAAGACTCGCCCTGAATGTAGTACCCCCATCCCATAGACTGAGGTTCCAGACTGAAATGAGAAAGTGCGTGACCCACCAGCATCCATTTTTGACTCAGAACATGATACAGCCAGCACCTCCCACTGCCCTACCAGGATGGACTGCGTTCCCTCTGACTGAGACAGAATGAACTCACCTTCCCTAAGTTGTTTTTGTCAGACATTTTGTCACATTGATGAAAAACTAGCTAATAGGCGACATCACTTTTCTGGACAAAGGCCTTTAATACTTACCAGATGTTTCTAAAGCTACACCCAGACTCCTTACTACTTCTCAAAACTCTTTACCACATCAGACTCTTTCCTGTTCTGCCGACATTCCCACACTTGATCTTAGCTCAAAAGCAGGGGAGTGACTCTACCACTCTTCACTCCCTGGATGCATTCTAAACGACAGGCAAATTATCAACAACCCACTCTCTCCTGTTCACCAGCTGCTGCCAAGTTCATTATTTTTGCCTGATGTGATGACAAACATTTCCAGTGTCCTCCAAGTCAACATGGCTTCTCTCTAACCTTGCTTGAGTCTGCCAGAACTTGAATGAGCCAATAGAATTCTCATTCTATATTTATAGAATATAAAGGTGACTATGATATTTAATTTGCCCAATGCTTTGTTTGGTCATATGTGCGTAAGGTTGACTCTTGTTATATTTTCATAAGGAATAGGTTGATCACTCATGCCTGGGTAATTATCCCCACTGCTTGCTTCTAGGCTCCTCCAACCTGTCAGGCACCAGCTCTAAGGCTTCATGGTTCTGAGGGTCACAGCTGTGCCTCATCTCTGAGCTTTCCACTGCCCTCATCAAGGGCAGTTCTGATGGTGCATTGCAAACACTGAAGTCCTGGTACCACTGTCCAGAGAGCCAGGCACCTGGGCTGTTTGTATGATTGGGGCTGTTCATTTCTAGATTGTCATTAGGAAACTAGCTCCATAGCAAGGTCTCAAACTCCAGTTAGGGTCCTCAAACTTAACATTAGTGAGGGAATACCACCCACCAACACACACACACACACACATACACACACACACACACACACACACACACACACACACACACACACACATGATGTGCTTATAGTGTCTACAGGCCACATTTGAAGGTTCACTGATGATTATAGTGGACCTCACTCAGTTCTCTTCTGCTTAAAGATAAATAGCATCACAGTCTTGCATGGTCTCCTCTGCATCCTTGGTGAAAACACAGCAGTACTTTCCTCATCAGCCTCCCCAAATGAGCAAGTGAAATGAGTTCTACTTCTGTTGAGAACACAGGAAAACCTGGAAGAGGGAAATTGAATTTGAAGACCAACTTTTAGAAATGAAATTCATAAGCTAAAAACATAGCCTTTCAGATCTGTTAGTGTGCATTTCTCAAGGTATTTCTTTAGTGTTATGTTTCGGGTTCTTCTGATATTCTCCCTCCACCACCAAGGACCCACATGCTCATGGCTTCAAAGATCTAGATACTTCTACTAAAGGCCAAGAATTGTGTGTCTAAACAAGAATCAAAGACAAATGTGTGCTATCCTGTCCTTCGTTTCTACAAAGGAATTATTTCTTTACTTCAATCCCTGCAGTTGGTTCAGTTCAGCTGCCACTGGCTTTCCTACGTAGGTTATTTTGAAAAAATATGAGAGCCTGAGATTCTTTTCCATTTGTTCGTAAAATTGTTAGTGTTGTCAGAGAATTCTCAAATTTCTTTATTTGTGCTTTTTAATTGTTTCTCTTTTTTCACACAAGTGATTATATTTTGTCTTGAGATCAAGGAATTCCTGAAGAAGCATGTGCCAAGTGATCTTTTAAAAGCCTTCCTTGTATGTAGACATTTGATTGCTGTACCATGTGTCCATCTTTAAGGAGATGAACACCATAAAGAGAATCAGACTGGGATCACCCAGGTCATCTTTGCTTTCACTGGGCAAGAAAACAAACAAACAAACAAAAACCCAGATGTTTCAGAACTCTCGATGAGTCTCCTCCAAACATTCCAGGGCACTCCAGAGAAGTGTCCCTCCAACTTTAAATTTTCCCTCCTAGAGACAGAGAAGAGTCTCAGAAGACTTACGAGACCAATGAAACTTACGAGACTCAAAACGACTAGAAAGTGACAATATTTATAAGACTCCTTCCCACAATTATAAAAGCTGCAAACAATCGCTAGTGAGAAGAGACGCGCTGATGGAACTGTCTACAAGTTGGGTAGGAAGCTCCAGAATGGAGCTCTCTTGACACTTTAGCAAAGCTACGGTGGACTTTTTGGTGACCCAGGTGCTCTGAGTCATCCACTGTCCTGTAAGTAACCCTGATGAACCCATTCATTTGCTAAAGTAGACATAGGTGGAATCTTCTTTTTGGTCTGTCTTTGGTGCCCTACCTGGAGCGAAGACATTGGTTCACATCTTCACAGGAAAAGTCACCCAGCCTGTGCTCATTTTGTAATTCAGATGGAGAATGGTGACATGGCATAGTTAAAGAAAGGACAAGTTCTCCACGAATGCCATAACACCATAAGAGTATGGGTAATCTGAATGTACAAAGTCATGTATGATGAAGAGAAGAACTGAGGTCTTTGATGCTACCCTGGTGTGCTGGGCAAATACCCATCCTCCTTATCCACCAACCTCAAGGGAGAAGCAGGAAGCTTGGATATTGCTTAAGACTTCAAACTTACAGTTTAAAAAAAATGTGTTGTCGTAAAGGGTGGTAAGAAGTGGGGTCTGTCACTCTATACTGCACATCCATTAGGTGTTTTCTCCCCAATTGTGTGGATGGGATGGTCATTGCATTTCGAAGACTTTCTAGGATTAGAATCAACAGAATATATATTGGTACTACTACTACTACTACTACTACTACTACTACTACTACTACTACTCATACACACACACACACACACACACACACACACTATAGAGAGAGATTCATTAGCTTAGCTTACACAATAAGGGTGGATAGTCATAGAATGACTTTCTCCATACTGAGAAGGCAGAAAGCATGGTTACTTCTCAGACCATGAAGGCGAACACTCAATAATTCCAATCTGGTAGAGAGTAAGTCACTATTATTAAGTGCGCATTATAAGGCCAACAAAGCTGCAGGGTGACATCAGAGGACCTTAGCAGTCACTACAGGAGCAAAGGCAAGGTGTACCCAAACTGCATCTCCTCAGACCTCTTAGTATTAATCATCCTGGAAAGTGCCCTCACAGACATGCCCAAAAGTCTGTTTCCTAGGTGATTGATTCTAAGCCCCATCTGTTAACAAAAAAAAAAAACTAATCATCACAATCAGGAAAGACCCAAGAAGACCAAAGAGTAGAAGACTACCTAAAAATCAGGAAGGGTCTGGGACTATGGATATATATGACCCTTTACTTCTAAGCGGAAAAATTACCCTGAAACTTAGTAATTTAAAACAAGTGTATATGATCACACAGACTCTGTGGATCAGGAACTATAAAACGCTAATGCCAGGTGGCTCTGCCTTGTGCGTCTCATGAGTTTGCTGCCAATATGCCAGTAGAGACTCCAGTTACCCAACGGCTAGACTAGGTAGGTTCTCAACCTCACTCAAGTGTTGTTAGCAGGGTGCTCTATTTTTCACTGTGTTAACCAGGGCCCTGAAGGCTCTGTGTCACAAAGGCCTCTCCGTAGGATCCCTTGGGAGGTCTCATGGCATGACAAGTGACTTCTCCCAGACTGATTTAAGGAAAAATGTGAGGAGACAAGGGATCCCTTGTGCTTCCTTTGACCTAGTCTCACAAACAGCACACCATCACCCTTGTCATTAGAAATGAGTCATTAAGTCTAGCCCACACTCACAGGGATGGAAAGAGACTTCATCTTTTACAGGAATGCTTATCAAAGACGAACATATCTTAAAATCACCACGGAGCAGATGGGGAATCAGTTATGGAATAGTAGCAAGGAATTTTGTGGAGTACATTACTTGGCAATACAAATATTATGTGTTTTTTATTATATTATTCTAACACAGCTGCTTTCAAATAGCCAAATCTCTCAGACATACCGATATGACTTCCAGTCCTGGCAATCTATGACTCTGCATTTGTGCAGCTTTGCAAATCATGTTTGCATATCCAGAGCCAGTGAGCAATTTCATCAACTTATTATAAAGGTCTTACAGATCAGAAACCTTTGAAGGGATCCAGGCTGAGCTCACTGACCTCAGTCTGATCTCCCAGATTGCCCCAACTGGAGACACTAGAGAGGAAGTGTTAAATCATTTACATATTTTCCACAATGTATTAAAGTCATGTCATTTTGAAGCAGGAGATAGCTCTGTCCCTGCAGAGGCTCCCGACTCCATCTCAGATAAAAATAAGCAAAGCTGCTTTTAGAAGCTTTGTGTGCATTTTTTCCCTTCTGACAGCCTTCAAGTGGCAGCATATGATTTGGTCCCGAGACATACAAAGTGTTTTAATTAAAGGTTGTCTAAAAATACAGAACGTTTCCACAACCACATCTGCCATTAACTCTTCTGACATTCGGGCAGCATTAAGTCCCAGAAAAAGGCTTTACATATTCAAAGGATCCGAGTGTGCCTGTGCACTGCTGTCTATTTGCGCCGACAAAAACAGAATGGTGTGTTTACAGTCAGTGGCCACAGTAATTACAGGCGCTGTGGGGCCCACTGCAATTTGTTGCTACAACTTGAGAAACAAGCTTAGAGATGCTGTGGCATTTTTGCTGAATGGCTTACTTGGGCGGTCTAGAAGCAACAGCAGCTGTATCGCTGGACAAGATCAAGAAGTGGCCTTTTCAGGCCAGGTGATAGCCAGCTCTCCCGATGACCTCCAACATCCCGATGAGCTCCTACGAGCATGAGTTGTTCTACATGTGTACTTGTTATTGAACAAAGAAAATGTACCAACCACGTCAGCGGAGGTGCCCACTCCCAAGGAGACCTGCTGGGTCCTTTTGGTTTCCTCTATCATGGCCATTCAGCACATTATGATGGTCAAGGACTTCTGTTCCAAGGGTGATGAAAAGTGGAGTTAAGCAGTATATACGTTGTAGAGAGGAAGTCTGAGTTCAAATGCTGGCTCCATTCTTTACTAGCTGAGAGGTATGCAGTTAACCACCTCCTGTATCTACATTTCCATTCGCACATCAATACAACTCAGTTAATTGTAGTAACTACCTTATTTGAATGAGAATGTTCCTTACACCTTAATATACTTGAACACTTGATCCCAAGTTGGTGGCACAGTTTGAGAAAGTTATGGAACCTTTAGGAGGTGGATCTTTGCTGAAGGAAGTATGCCACTTCCCACTTTCCCGAATTTGAGGACTTACAGCCTGCACCCCAACTCCACCCCATCGCCCTCTCCTTCTATTCAAGTGAAATATGATTGTCTTACTTACGGTTTCTATTCCTGTGAAGAAACACCATGACCACAGCAACTCTTACATAGGAAAACATTTCAATGGAGTTCAGAGGTTTAGTCCTTTATCATCATGGTGGGAAACATGGCGGCGTGCAGGCAAACATGGTGCTGGAGAAGAGAGAGTGACACTGGGCCTGGCTTGAGCACCTGAAACCCAAAGCCCAGCCCCACTGACACACTTCCTCCAACAAGACCACACCTCCTAATATTCCCACTTCCCTGTGGGCATATTGGGGTTATTTCTATTCAAACCACCACAATGATCTGTCTGCTTCCTAACTAGCAGACAGTATTCACACTCCTGCTTCCATTCCTTCCTTTCCATGGTAGAAGCCTCTGGAACTGTAAGCCAACACAGATCCTTTCTCTCCAAAGTTGCTTTTCGTCAGGGTATTCTGTCACAGCGACAGAAAGGTGGCTAACACACGACGAGTGTGCCAATATGGATTTCATGTTACATCTCAGCTGAGATGCCTAGAACAGTGCCGGTATGCATGTCTTGGCCTGGTTGTGATAAATCAGCTATGATCTAAGACCTACTCTTTAAAGAACTGAAAACATAACTTGATTAGTCAGGAGAAAGGGAGAGCTGTATCTCCTTGAAGGGTTTCTATCCAGACCTGGTTCTACAGAGTCTGATCTGAAACAGATGACATGACTTTGAGCTAGCTAGGTTACCCGGGAGTGACCACCACATTTCTTTCGCTCCATACATCAGTAAATGGCAGCAAGGCCTTTGCCAGATATGTCACAGGACTGTCCTTCATTTCCTCTTCATCCCAAAATTCCTTCCCTTAAGTGAGATGTTATACATCTTCCTGAGCCCACTGTGGGTAGCACAGGAGTTCTGGTCTAAGATAATAGATTGAAAGTCTCCATACATGGAAAGCTACTTTACATTTTGTCTTAGTTACTGTTCTATTGCTGTGAAGAGACACTGTGGCCAAAGCAACTTACAGAAGAAAGCATTTAATTGAGGGCTTGCTTACATTTTCAGACAGTTAGTTCATTATCATCATGGTGGGAAGCATACCACTGGACCAGTATCTGAGAACTTAAGCTCTGATTCCCAAGCAGGAAACAGAGTAAGAGAGGATGTAGTATAGGCTTTTGAAACACCAAAGCCCACCCCCCAGTGACACACCTCCTCCAACAAGGCCACACTTCCAAATCCCTCCTAAATAGTCTACCAACTAGGAACCAAAAATTCAAATATATGAGCTTATAAGGGCTACTCTCATTCAAACCACACATGTCTTGGGAGTAACACAGAGGTGAACATTCCATTTATTTGAACCTGGAAATCTAGGGACAACTGTGTATTATCAAGAGAAAATCAGCTCAAAGGGGAGTTAAGTGAAGGGTGAATGGGACAGCAGAAGGGTCATGAGAAAAATCTATCTCCATTCAACATGGGACAAGGAAAGAAACAGAATGCAGGGAATTTTACACTGATCCTTGTCTTTGGGACAGATGCAGTTTGTGCATCTTTCTATATAGACGCACAAAGTGCGTTAAAAAGCCTTGAGTGTGTCAAGAATACCCCCACCTGACATCCCAATATCCCCTCAGTCAGTTTTCAAGAAACTAGGAAAAAAATTCTGGTTGTTTTTACTTGCTTTATTCTGAAGTACTTTTTAATTCTTTTCACTCATACTATGCAGAGATAGGGCCTCATGGGGCTGGGTCATAGTTAAGCTGTAGATACAAAGTATCCTGGCTTTCATAGGCTCTCAAACCTTGGATTGCATACTTCCAGGTCAATACCATATAAACAGTAGTGTTTGAGCCATTACTCCATAAGGAAGATGTGCCCTTTTCTTTACCTAGAGCCCCATGACCACTATCAGCAACAACTCAGAAGGCAGAGTGTACATGCAGAAAGCGCTAAGAGACTCCTACATCTGTCAGGACATACCGCAGTTCCAGCAAACCCATGTGGGTCCAGAACCAATGGGTTCTCTTCAGTTACTACTGTTAAAACTCTAATATGCTGAGGCCCAAGCAAGATGGCTCTTCAGCTTCTTCAGCTAGGAGGAAGAGCTCCAGGGACCCTGTGTTCACTCACTCAGGCCTTCCTGAGTGAGCTATCTCTCCTCTCATCGTATCAGGCATTTTCATGATTTCTCATGTCTACACCTTCAAATTCCCACAGAGCAGCTCGTGAGCTCCTCACTCCAGTGCTGTTGTCTACAAATACCCTGGAGTTGAGAGTCCTTGAGTGCAGTACCTCAGCAGCCCCCAGAGTGGTCCACTCCCTCTGCTAGGCTTCTCTGGTGTCATCCCTCTCAATAGATGTCCTCTGAGGGAGACCCTCCCACCTGCCCTTCCTCCACACACACACTGTTTTCCATCATGACTCCATTCCATGGCATTCTGGTTTTAGCCTGTGTCCCTTCATTGGACAGTCCCGGCACTGACAGAATGATCTATATCCACAGTGTCCTAATAACACACTGGAAGCCTTTGTTTGTATATTTGAAAGAGAACTGAAATCCAGAGTGTCTAATACAAAACATGTGATCACCCTTTGCACTGGGTTCTCTGCCAATCATTGTTGCCTCTGCAAATATAAAAATAGTAACAATAACTCCCACAAACATGTGCTTCTTGTTTATCATATCCCAACCTATAGACAAGACAAACACCTTCTGTAAATCTACTGCTGTGCCCACGAACTCTAACCCTGGAGCTCCAGTGGCTCTGCCCTACAAATGAGGAACTGAGACGTTCCTTCATTTCCCTTGGGCACTGTGCTAGTAAATGGTATGTTGCAGCTTGAATAAATCATGGTGTCCATGGGCACATGTGTTGAAGAGCTGCTGCCAGCTGGGGATGGTATCTGGGGACATGACAGAAACTTTTGGATTTGGGGGCTTGTTAGAGGAAGTGGATTATTTGAACACATCTCCTTTGTTCCTCTGCTTCCTGGCTACCTTGAGGCAAGCAGTTTCTGCCAAATGCCCCAGTTGCAATGACATACCTTACCTTGAGCCCAAGGCACTGGATCCTGCTGACTGTGAACAGATACCTCTGAAACCAAGAGCCAAAATAAACCCATTGTCCTTTGAAACTATTTTCCTTAGGTGTTTATCACATCCAGAAACCAGGACTACACTGGCACTTCCCTTCAATAAGCTTCGGTTAACTCATCACCAAGTGTGCTGGTTTATATTGATTGTCATAATGGTAGGATTTACGAGCACCTTGGAAATGAACCTCTGGACAAGCCTGTGAGGAATTGTCTAGTTTAGGTGAGAACAATTGCTCTAAATGTAAGCATGCACCATTCCACAGTCTGTCAGTTGAGCACCTGAATTTATCTCCTCTGATTCCTGACTGCAGATGCAAAGTGACCGACAGCCTCAAGCTGCTATTGTGACTTCTGAGCCATGGTACTCTTTATATTAAAATTATGAGCATCAATCTGCCCTTCTTTAAGTTCTGTTCAGTACTTTGTCATGGCAACAAGAAAAGTTAGTAATACATCTCCCAATCTCAGCTCTCTCTTCAGAATGCAGATCAAATTCAGTTTTGGGGGGAGAAATCCTTTTCCAAAATTATGCATCCCTCTTTTCATTTACTAGCCTCATTTAATAATCTTGCAGCTTCACTGTTTGGTTGATTTCTGCCTCCCATTCTGACTGGAAGGCCCTTGAAGCGTGTCACTTGTTTTCACTATTGTGAAATCACCACAAGCATGGAAAATCATTAGCACCTAATGCAGCCTGTTGGATTGGTGAGTGGGAAGGGGAGTGGCTGGGGAGTGAGAGGGCACATGGGAGGGTGAGTGGGTGGGGGATAGACAGGTGGCTACTGAACAAAAAGGGACAGAATGCTGATCTGTCCTGGACATTCACCTGAACCGTAAATCTCTTCCTTCTTTTCACGCTGAGCCGTGCCTTCAGTGTGCTGCATGAGTGTTAAGCACCAGCAGCCTAGTGACTCCTATAAACCTGAAGGAGGCTGGCTGCCAAACTCAGGAGAGCAATGAATAAAGCTAGAAAGGAGAGCAGTTCAAACCACAGCAGGAGGCAGCGCAAGGAGCCTGGATCTATTGCCTACACACAAGCTTCTCACCACAGCTCTGTCACACGTTAATCATGGGCCTGAAAGAGATGGTGTTTTCTTAGTTCTTCTGAATGTTTTGTTTGTGAAGCCAAAAACTCAGTGCTGCCGTCCTCTCCCTGAATTCCTGCTTTCTTGTTACAATTTAAGTTATAATATTTGAATCCATCCCACAGAGATACGAGAGGGAGTCTGAAAACCTGCACGAGAAATATACTTGGCTTTGAAATTCCGTTTGGCATCGCTTCCCAAACAGCGTTATGTTGCATTTTAAAATAGGAATTTAAACGGCCCGCTCCTTTTATTAACCTGTGATCACTTTTTTCCTGCTCTATAAAAGAAAGCCTTACATCATTGCTAGAATGATTAATTTTTCTTCATCAGAAATGCAGCTGAGGAAGTTCTTCTACACCGTCTAGCACAAGGTCGTTGCCAGTCATCTGAATGTCAACCATCAAAACATTTGCTTTTCCTAAAGAAAAAAGTTAATAAACCATAAATACCACAAGTGAAGGCTGTGTCTTATTTTAATAATTATCCAGCTATCTGTACACTTTCCATATATTACTTCTGAGAGGGAGACAAAGCAGGCTTTCAGATGGGTGTTGAGTCTCTGAGGTCAGAAAAGTGCAGTGAGTGAGCTGGAGGGTGACCATACTCTGGCAGAACTCTTGAGTTCATTTACTCTCTAAGTGTAAACACGCATATCCACCTTGCTGCTAATAAACACACCAGCAGGGCAACAGAAGCTCCACTGACATGAATAAAGATGAAGTTATGAATATTTGATGACACACTTAAGAGAAGCAGAATATGTAGTCTGGATACACGTGAGCTTCTTTTTTTATTAATTATTTCATTTATTTACTTTTCAAATGTTGTTCCCCTTCCCAGTCTCTCCTCTGCGAAACCCCACCCCATACCCCCTCCCCTTTGCCTCTAAGAGGGTGCTCCCCCACTCACACCCATTCCTACCTCATCCCTCTAGCATCCCCCCTCACTGCGGCAACAAGCCTCCACAGGACCAAACACCTCCCCTTCCATTGATGCCAGTTAAGGCAGTCCTCTGCTACATAAGTAGCAGGAGCCATGGACTGACTCATGTATACTCTTGGTTGGTGGTTTAGTGCCTGGAGCTCTGAGGGGTCTAATTAGTTGATATTGTTGTTCTTCCAATAGGCTTGCAAACCCCTACATCTCCTTCAAGCCTTCTCCTAACTCTTCCTTTGGAGTCACCAGACTCAGTCCAATGGTTGGTTGTGAGTATCTGCATCTGTCTTAGTCAGGTGCTAGCAGAGCCTCTTAGAGGACAGCTATACCAAGTTTCTGTGTGCAAGTACATCTTGGCATCAGCAATAGTGTCAGGGTTTGCAGTCTGTAGATGGGGTAGATCCCGCAGTGGGGCAGTCTCTGGACGGCCTTTCCTTCAGTCTCTGCTCCATTTTTTGTCCCTGCGTTTCCAATCCCAGAACTTCTACCATGATGGGAAGAAGGATCTGTAGATTTCACACCCGTGCTGAATTATACACATGTGAGTTCCATAAACAGCCTCCACCAAGACCTCTGTGGTCGGGTGGTGGGTAAGATTTGACATTTTAAGTAAAGGAGGAAAGGAATGCTTTTGAATGGTATATTCAGTGTGTTGTATGAGTTCTCTTGGGGAGATGTGAATAAATGCCTTCTCACCCCAAATAAAACACTGATGGCAAACCAGAGAAAGACTCCACCCAAGCCTAGCTTAGTGGACCAGTGAGTATACTGGGGTTACTTAAAAGATGTGGATGACTCAACCACAGCTACCTCACTGGAACCTGCATCCTTGGGGTTCTCTGCACAACTCTAAGGCTGCCCAGTCAATCAGAGAGCCTCCCCAGCAAGGCCCTGCTTTTAAAACTTCACTTAGCTTCCTTGTGAATCCTGTAAGTTTCAGGAACTTCTTCAGCCTTGTAATTTTTATTTACTTCCTGTATCTCATGAGCCTCCTGGCTTCCTCCTCCCTCCAGGAGGGAATGTTTCAATTGAGAGGGAATAAGAATGGCAGCACGTGTTTCTTTGAGATGGGATAGGTGAACCAAGGTTGAAGAGGCCAAGGTGGGACTTTATGGAAATGCATTCTTCTTTTATAAATGGGTTTGTTTCAAAAGTGCTGTTTTTTAAAACTGTTTTAGAATGTTTGTATCCAAAAGGAAAACAAGGGATTTTATCCAAGAAGAAAGCAAAGATGCAGGTGGGAACCATATTTTGTTTAAAGCTATGACAAGCTTCCAGATTAAGGAACTAGTTCATACACATCAGCTGGGAGGACTGTGCATACACCCATCCCAACACACACACATTTTGAGAGTCAGTCTTCCAAAATGTAGATTTTATTTTCAAATTGGAGTTCTCCAAAACACTTAGCTCTAATATTCAAGGATGCGATGAAGTCATCTTTATGACATGATGGAACTAAGTATTGAAATTTTCTTTTGATTCTCAATTTTAATAAATAAAGACTGGCCTTCTGATTTTCTTTTTTTTTTTTTTTTTTTTTAAAAAGAAATTTATTTATTTCCTATTTAAAGGCCTCTGTCATCTTTTTTTTTTTTTTT
>CM052703.1:107879898-107892111 GCA_028551405.1 Uromys caudimaculatus
GATCTCCGGCGAGGGATCTTTGTCCCGGCGCTGATTAGGTGTGGGGCCCTGTGGCCCAAGCTGAGGTTTCCCTGGCCTTCTGATTTTCACAAGAATATCTTGTGTGTCAAGTTGTCATCCCAGACAACTTGATCTACTCCCTGGCAACATTCAACTATTAACTCAACAAACAATACCAGGTATCACCTACCTTGCATGAATCGGAGCTAAATGATCAAGTCAAAATGTATGCTGGCAGGCCAGAGGGAGTAAGCAGAAATAAGAAGTACAGCAATACATATCCAAGAAACTGGAATTCACAGACAAACAGATATTTAGCCGACCTGACGGAAACATTCAGTTACTATTCTGGAGTAAGTAAAAAATCAGGAACTTGAGATTTCTCCATAGCAGTATTCAATCTCACAGGGTCCCCACGGAGCAAAGCCAACCAAGGCTTATGCAGAAGAAAACATGAATCCAGCATTTCCCATTTTAGGGACTGGAGAGATGGCTCAGTGTTAAGAGCACACATTGCTCTTCCAGAGGAGCTTAGTTCAGTTCCCAGTACCCACATGGCAGCTCACAATTGTCTGCAACTCAAGCTCTAGGGTATCCATCACCTTCCTCTGGCCTCCAAGGACATTATATTCACATGTGCATGTACTGTGCATATACATTGAAACATACACATCTTTTAAAATAAAAAATAAGGAATTTCCAATTTAAAAATACAAATAACATGTTTTTCAATAATACCTTCCTGATGGAACTACTAGAGAAAAATGTCATGCCATGAAGAGATAAATGGAGAAACAATATTGAAATACATAACACTCTATACTTTATTTAACTTTTATTACAACTATACAAAATATAAAATAAGTTCTACATAAACAAATATAAATGATATACCCTTTGGTGATATAACAATTATTGAGGAACAAGATTGAGAGAGGAAAAAAAAAAGCGTAAGAGGTTACTTGATATGCTAAATTTCTCTTCATTTTACAGACTGTTACCTAGAGTCAAGAAGCAGTGGTGATAGGGTTATAGATATATATAAAGCTGTAGTTGTAAACAATAAGAGAGATAATATAATCTTATTAACAAACTGAGAGTGGGGGCAATAAAGAAAGTATACTTATTTCCATACTGCTCTAAAAAGGAAAGCCAAAGTTAACTGCCAAGTTAACACTAGAAGATAAATATAAACTCTTAAAAATATGGTGGAATATAGACATGTTTATAAATATTGGGTAAAGGGCTTTTATCTGACAAGTGACTAACAGATTGTGAAACAAAGTTGTTACGTGTCTTAGTTTTTAGTTAAAATATTACTTCACATATACTCTACTCCTCAAAAATCATTTCTCTTATGGCAATTATTATTGTTACATATATATATACACATATATATATTTGTTACATATATGTAATAATAATTCATATATATATGAATAAATAAAGATAAAAATATTATCTTCTGAGTCCACTTAGTGTTGCTTGCATGTATATGTTTTTAGGGCTGACCATTTGGTATTAAATACCAATTATGTAGCTCACTTCTGGAAAAACTGAGTCTCCCTCTCTTTGCATTCATCTCATAACTTAATTTATCCGGTTCTGGAACCTCTGAGATGTCCCCCATCCACATTCAGATGTCGGCTGATGTTGAATTTGTTCGGGTCTGGTTCAGGCAGACATGTTTTTGAGTGTTATGAGTACATGCGTCCTGTCATATTTAGATGGCAATCTCACAGAAGTCTTCCTGGTTCTCTGACTCTTGACAATTTTTTTCACCTCCTTTTTCTCAAGGCTTCCTGAGCCTTAGGTGTTTTGTTGTAGATATATCAACTGAGGCCTGATACACCACAGTCACTTGTTCTCTGCATTTTTTGTCAACTCTGACTGTCTGTAATGGCTCCCACCTACTGTGAAGAGGAGTTTCTTTTATGAGGAGAGCTACACTTTCCCTGTGTGTGTAAATACTTAGAATGCAGTTAGGAGTTATACTGGATTAGGAATGTGGCATTAGTAGTAGCCCCAAGTAATTGGGCCAGTTTACAACAGAGGCACGATTCTTCTCCCCTTATTTAGGCCTTAAGTCCAATCAGACAGCTGTGGGTTACCACTTAGATATAACTGCCACTACCGCATCTTTAGGACTATCTTGTGGAGAGTGCACCCAAATTTTAAATGAATAAATGACTTTGGAATCAAAAAGCTATTCCTTCAGCATGAAAACATACTCTGCATAAATAGTCGCCAGGAAAAGGCAAATCAAAACCGCAGTGAGGAACCATGACACACTCTTAAGACAACCATGATTAAAAAGACGGACATCAAGAGCAGTTGTCAAGGATGTAGAGAAACTGGAACCCTCACACATGGATGTGAGATGGAATAGCCACTTGAAAAACAGTTGGTGGTTTTTTTCCCCAAAAGTTAAATATAGAGTTAGTATTTGACCCAGCAATTTGGTTCCTAGAACACCTGGTTTGTCCATTCCGGCTGTTGTAACTAAGTAGTGTAAGTAGGACAGCTTGGAATGAACACAACTTATTATTACTATTATTATTATCATCATCATCATCATCATTATCATTATTTTTGCACAATTCAACATGCTAAAAAAAATCTGAGAGCAAACTGTTACCAAATTTGATCTCTGGTAAATAGTACATTTCCTCGTTCTAGGACAACTCTCTTTGCATTTGTAAGCTTACACCGTACAGTGCTGTAGGTTAGAAATAAAAAACATGTCCTACTAGAAACTTTACCCATAGGTATCCATAGCAGCATTATTTCAAACAGCCAAAATGTAGAAAGAATAATTTCCAGTATGTAATGTGTTTGACAAACAAAATATTCCAAAATGGAACAGTACTCAGATGCAAAAAAAAGTCAAAATAATGATCACAGGGCAACATGGTTGAGTCAGGAAAACATTATGCTATTGTTTCAAAGAAACCAGGCACGAAAAGCAACATCATTCTTTACTATAGCAAGTCTGCAAAATCACGTATATCAGAAGTTCTCAGGGGCTCTTTATAATGCGGTAGAAATGGAGCTTCATTTCTTACAGATTGAGAATTTCCCTTTGTGATAATACAAGTGTTCCCCATCGATCAAGGTACCATCTACACACTGATTCTACTGAACGTCACTAAATTATACAATATCATGTGACTCATATCTCAATAAAGCTATGAGCTCAAAATGACAGAGAAGAAGCTAAAAGCCATCTCTTCATTGCCTCCTGGACCCTGCGTTATAACCATCATAAAACTTTAAAGTCCCCAGTGGGAACCATTACACGACAGGCTGAGCCAAGGTTGCACCCCTTATGTGACACTTCTATTAAAAGTCAGCCCAGCATTGTATATGTGCATTAGCCACAACTGAGTTTTGTAAAATGAGAATAAGGGAAATGAGAATGCAATCCATAGAGATGAGAACAGGCCATGCTCTGAGTTTATGATCGCTGCAGGTCCTAAACACCCGCCTATTTCTAACTGTGTTGTAAGTCAGCGAAAAGAACTGATCCATGTTTGATTGTGAGCCTGACTTTGTCGTTATACTGCCTCTCTGTGTATCGAGTTATCACACTGAAGCCTATAAACATGCGCAATTGAAGATCACAACAGTAAAGGTGGCCTGGGGAGATGCTCTGTGGGCAGCACACTGAGCTTAGAACTCCAGCACATGGTTCCTATAAATACCAGCAGTAGGAGCCAGAAACAGGAGGGTCCCTGGGTCTTTCTGGACAAGCAGTCTTTCCCATCAGTAAACTCCAGGTCCAGTGAGAAAGCGATTGAGGGCAGTGTTGACCTCAGGCACACACACACACACACACACACACACACACACACACACACACACATCCAGATAAAGAGATAGAGATAGATAGATAGATAGATAGATAGATAGATAGATAGATAGATATACATATATAAAGATATATACATACACACAAAATATTTTAAAATTATAAAAATATATTTTGGTTCTTTATGTTGTTTCCAGTTATTCAAACTAATCTTAGTGATCTTCTAGGCTCTTTCTGGAGCAAATTTTTAAAAATTTTATCTTATTTTTTATTACATTTATATAGGGCTGGGAATATGCACGCACACATGCAGGTGTCTTCAGAGGCAGAAAAGAATATCCAATCTTCTGAAACTGGAGTAACAAGCAGCTGTGAGTCACTCAACATGATAAAACTGTGGTCCTCTCTGAAAGAGCAGTCAGGGTTGTTAATTGCTGAGCCCCTCAGATGTGGGAGCAAGCTTGGTGAGGTGAGAAGAAGCCCCATGTGTCTGTCCCAGGCGCTGTGGCTCTGGTTGGGACAGAAGACACTCGGTTCTGACAGGCAGGTGGGGGCTGTGGGAAGTCTTTGCAGGCCTTACCAGTGGGTGGGGGAGGGAGTCATTCTCGGGGAACATGTGGCAGCCAACTCTGACGGGCTAGCTGCTTAAGCTTGGGTGAATGGGTACTATCTGGGAGCACTGGGAAGCCCTTGGTGAGAGATTAGACATGGCTCCTTAATCGAGGGCCAGATTCCTCACTTTCCACAGTGGCGGGTCCAGATGAAGAAACAGTGCATAATTCTAAGACGTTTATTTTCATCGTGTGGAGTGGCATGGATGGAATTGTACCCTGCCTTTCTGGGAGAGGCAAGGCAGATATAGTAACTGGGAAGGGGTGTGGCTAAGCCTCTAGGTGTCTCATTAATGTGGGGATGGCTTGGGGCTGTGTGGCCACACCTCTACCTGAGGAGGGGTGGTACGTGACTGTGACTGGAGCCAAAAGCCTCCCTGGAGCGTTGGCATAAAGTTTTCCAGTCCCTTGTGGATTGTTCCACTGGGTGGCCCAGATTTTATGCCTGTGCTCAACCAAGTGCCAGACACAGATCACTGCCCCACACTCAGAAACATTTTTTTCCAAAATGCGCAACTACTCCTCATGCATTAACACAAAATTCCACGACAACAAAACCAGTGTTCGACAGACATGACGGTGCTGGGTCAGAAAGGGGTCAACCCACAAGCAGAGGGGGCCCAGATTCTACAGCACACACTGCCCCATCCTGGAAAGAAGAAAATGCACATGACTTCTTTTCCAGTTGTCTGACTTAAAGAAACTGGACAGTACATGGGTACAGTTGGGGTACTAGTGTGAGCCCAACCACATCACCTCTGGTAGGAGGACCACCATAGCAGGGCTTGCCAAGAAGAGAGGGACAACCCCACTTGTCTGGCTGTGGACATACATGTAGCACTGATTCAGTATTTCAGAGCACACTGGTGAGTCTGTCTCAGCAAAGCAGAGCATGCCAGTGAAAGAAGAGGTGAGGTGAGGGATGGCTGAAGGGGGATTAAAAAGAAACAGACAGAGGGTCTGGGAGATAGCTCAGTCTTTAGATCACTTGTAGCCAAACTGCAGCCTGAGCCCCATCCCCAAAAACCACATGGTGGAAGGAGAGAGCCCTCCTCTTTTTTAACTTTTTATTGACTCTCTGTGAATTTCACATCATGTACCCCAATCCCGCTCATGCTCCATTCCTTCATATTCGTCCTCTGCCTTTGCAACCTCCCTGGCAAAAGAAAACAAAACAAACAAGACATCTCATATGGAAGCGTCAGTGTGTCATGGGCTCACACGGTGTCCTTTTGTCCACACATCTTTACTTGGAAATGTTCATTGCGATGGGCCATTGGTCTGATTTGAGACCTCTGGCTTCTACAGGATCTTCACCAGGACTCCTCTCAGATATCCTGTTGTTGCCCTGTGTCATAGAGACCTGCAGATTTGATTCTGCAGGACTGAGAACCCTACTCTTAAAAGGTGTCCTCTGCAGACACCCACAACCAAACAGTGGATGGAGGACTCTTAAGGAAGAACAGGAGGAAGGATTGCAGACTCTGAAGGGGATAGGAGCTCCACATGAAGACCAAGAGAGTCAACTAACCTGGACCCTTGGGGCTCTCAGTCTGCACCATAAACGAAAGAACATACACGGGCTAGACGTAGGCTTCCCTGCACATGTGTAACAGATGTGCAGCTTGATCTTCATGTGGGTCCTGAACAACTGGAGTGGGGGCTATCCCAAAAGCTGTTGCCTGTACATGGGATTTGTTCTTCTAGCTGGACTGCCTTGTCTGGCCTCAGTGGGAGAGGAAGCACTTAGCCAACATAACTTGCCAAGATGTGGGAATACCCAGGAAGGGCACCACCCACTCAGAAGAGAAGAGGAAGGGGGATTGGGGAAGGATTGTGGGAGGGGGTGACTGGGATGTAAAGTGAATAAGTAAAAAAATAAAAGTTAATTTAAAACAAGAAAGAACTAAAGAGGAAAAAAAGTTGTACTCTGACCTCTGCATGCGTGCCAAGCCATGACATGTGCACACCCCTAAACTCAAATAAATAAATAAATGTAGTTTTGAAAAATACAAAAAAAAAAAAAGAAAGGAAAATCTTCATTGGGAATAGCAAGTGTTAACTTGATTATTCTAAACATTGACTTAATAATGTGGTAAATAACTAGGAAATCCTTCTGAGTTTTTAAAAGAGAAAAGCTAGAATCACAGAGTAAAAAGACCTAAGTTCCTGAGTGCCATACCATCACGGACAGACAGACAGACAGGTCCAGCCTGCACTCATTACCAATACCACCTGAGGATAGCCCAAGAGGTTTGTAGGTGACGTATGACAAGGTTCAAAAGTCAGGCACACTTATGCCTGTACAGCTTACTGGACCAGTACTGGACCTTACTGGAGCAATAAAAGTGTGGATTTTATGTTAGCTTGACTCTGGAAAGCATGGTCCTTTATATCCTGGACCATGAGAACCCTGAGTTCAGGGTTCAAGACTCACAGCACCCTCTTTTACATCCCCACTCTTTCCTACATGGATGGTATATACAGTCAACATGATGTAGTTGAAATGGGTATTGTTCCCAAAACTGGGCCGTGAGGACACTGCACCTTCTAGCTCATGGTCTCTAGCACAACCTCTAGGAATGTCAACTTTGTCATTGCGTCTTTATGTCACAATAGCAAATGTGTCATTACACACATAAGATGCTCCATGGAGCTGCCTGCCAGGAGTGCAGGTGAAGTCTCCCATTGCTGACCTGCACTGATTTCAGTAGAGGCGAATGAGTCCTCACAGACACATGGATGTCTACACCACAGTCAGGCCTTAAGGTGACTGCGGGCCCAGCCATTGTCTTCAATACAGCTTCATGACACAGCAAGGCCAGAACCATCCAGTTCATCTCAGAACCCCACCCCAAAGAAAGCATAGTGAGAAATAGCTGTTTAGCTGAGTGACAAACAAACATAGAGCTCTAGACACACAGCACAGTACTGCCTTTGATCTGAGAGAGATGTCAAGAAAACCAGCCACTTATTCACAAAACAGGATACTTTCCTAAAGGAATAAACTGATATATTGTACATGGCAGACAGCTTTCTTAAAAAATAAAAGTATCTCCAAAGACAAATGATGCCACATGTTTGCAATTACAAAGTTTTGACTTTTAGGTAAAAATTTAAATTTTGGAAACGTGTAACTGCAGCTTTGTTATTTAGAGGCATTTCCGGTAAAATGGCCCTAACAACCAATGCTTTAAAAATAAAGAATTAAAAAAACATTGTCAGCAAATACTAGACCTGTGGCACACAGCAAATCACATGACCAATGCATGGCTTTGCAAAGGATCCATTCCAAACACAAAGAAGACTGAGCAAATCTGGAGAGACAGCTCAGCAGTTAAGAGCGTTTGCTGCTCTTGCAGAAGACCTGGGTTCAGTTTGCTGCACCACACTGAGCATCTCACAAATATCTCCAGCTCCAGGGTTTCTCATGCCCTCTTCTGGCCTCTGTGGGCATCTGCACTCTTACACACACACACACACACACACACACACACAAATATAAAACGAACCTTTCCCAAAAGACGTATGGATTACAATGTAAGACAGAGCAAGCACAGTCCACTCTGCAACTTATCCTCTCACCTTGAAGATGCAACTACTTGCAAGGTTAATGTAACATCAAAGAAAACTATGAGGATCCAGAAAGGCTCATGAATGCACTTCCATAGCTAATTACACAGCCTGTGAAGTCGGATCTCTTTTTTTCTGTAACACCAATCAAAACAATGCAGTGCAATGAGGCAGGTAAAGGGGAGATAGGATTTGGCTGTTGTTTTAGTCCCTCTTCAAGAGATTTGCAAAAAGACATCATTGTGCTACTCTTCCCGTTGTATTCTGGAATGTAAATGATATATAAATATAATGTTGTAGATGAAATAGCTTTACTATTTAAATAAATTATTAACAAATATTGTTTTAATTTCTGTGAATGATATATAATGTTGTAGATTAAATGGCTTTACTATTTAAATAAATTATTAACAAATATTGTTTTAATTTCTCACATGATAATTATTGATCAGGATATCCCACCAAAGCAGGCTCTAGAAGAGAAAAGTCTTCGGTCATCATTAAACGATTGCCCTGGAAGAATAAAGCTGCGTGCCTGTCTTTCTGACTGAGGTTTCTCCTACCTGTCACTCAGAATCCATGTGGCTGTACAATGGTGACAAAGGTCTCCAAAACCAGCGTGACTGTGACAGGAAAGTTTCCTTTCTTACCTCTGCCATACAGAACTTATGGGAAGTTTACAGTCTTCCTAGCAGAGGGGAAGAAGAGCTCTCTTCCCTCCCCACAAATGACAGGAGTCTTTGGAGTCATTAAATAAGGTAGATTCTAATGATGAACCTAGGTTTTCATGAACGGGCACCAAACAAGATTAGATCTGACAAAGCCTACCTATCACATATCAGGCAAAACTCAGAATAACCCACATCACAAACACAACTCAAAAAAAATTTGAACCAGGTGTAGTAGACATGCCTGTAATCCCAGGCAGGGCGATCAAGAGTTCAAGGCCAGCCTTGACTACATAGTAAGTCCAAGGCCACCTTGAACTAAATGACACCTTTGCCTCAGGCAAATAGAAATGAAAGAAATGCTTGAAATTAAAATGAAATTGAAATTAAAAGTATACCTGAGGAGCAGGGAAGGTGGAGAAGGGGGAGGCAGAGGTGGGAGGGGAACCCTACAGGCTTTATTCTTCTCTCCACTTTGTGTCAGAAGACCATAGATTCCTAAGTGTAAAATGATGTCACCCAAGAATTATGTTGTCACATTTCACAGCGATAGAAAGCCTTTGGAGACATTTAAAAGCTCAGCAACACACCTCACTGACACAACCTTCACAGGTATTTTGTGCCTCAGAATGAGCAGCTGAGCTTGGGAAGGTCACGTTGTAATTGAGGCAGCAGTGAACCCTGAAGCAGGAGGAGCTGAAGTAAGACTAAACACTGTCATAAATCCGCTGCCAAAGACGACGGTGTTGCCATAGAGGAAACAGCACCTAGAATAATAATCAAGACATTTCAAGTGAGAGGATTAAGCAGAAGTGGACTGAGGGGAGGTTAAATGTTTCAGTTTCTATTTCTAAAATGGAGGAATATCTTCTCCTCTTGAGTTTCATAAATGGTAAGTTAAAAGCTTCAACATAAATATGCTCAACAGAAATAAAGTTTTACAGATATGTTCCAAATACATTTTAAAAAACTAAGCATTTTAATAAGAAAACAACGCTCAAAAAAACATCAGGAAGTCGGGCTTGCTGTTGTATGGAGATGACAGATTTATTATCTAAGTTTCCAGTCCTTTAAATTTTGAGCTGAGGAAAGTCACCAAAGAAAATAGATCATGGGCTGGAGAGTTGGCTCAGTGGTTAAGCGCACAGAATGCTCTTCCAGAGATCCTGAGTCCAATTCCCAGCATCCACATGGTGGCTCACAACCATCTATAATGGGATCCAATGCCCTCTTCTGGTGTGTCTGAAGACAGCTACAGTGTACTCACATACATTAAAATAAATGAATAAATCTTAAAAAAAGAAAAAGAAAAGAAAATAGATCAAATGAGAGACAAGAAGTACTGAACTAAAAATAAAGATTAAAAATGAAATAACAAGAGATGTAAAACAGCTTTAAGTAAACTGTAACTAATAAGTACAAAAAAGAAGTGGGCATGCACATCAGATACAACCAATAAGACTTTAATGAAGTCTTGGGGGCAGAAAGACACTTGAGAGTTTGCTGCTTTGGGGACAGTTTTAAACATGGCAATGTTAAGGTTTCCCATGTTAAGAAACAGTGTTGGTTTGAATAGGAATAGTCCCCATAGGCTCATATATGTGAGTACTTGGTCATTACAAGTGGCACTATTAGAAGGTATGGCCTTGTGGGAGAAAATGTGTCACTAGGGGTGGGCTTTAGGGTTTAAAATACTCAAGCCAGGCCCAGTGTCGCTCTCTTCCTGCTGCCTGCCGATCCTGGTGTAGAACTCTTAGCTACTCTCCAGCACCATGTGTGCCTGAGTACCACCATGCTCCCTGCCATGAAAATGCTGAACTCAACCTCTGAAATTGTAATCAAGGCCCAGTTAAATGCTTTCTTTTGCAAGGTGTGACATGGTCATGGTGTCTCTTCACAGCAATAAAACACTGACTGAGACAAGTACCCACAAATAAAATTTTGAAACGAACAACAAACAGAAAATATTTACAATGTGTAGGACCTATCAATCTAATTTTTAGGGCATTGTTGCTAGAAAATGGTAAATCAAGGGCCTGCAGTACTTGTGCTTCCAATGTAAAAGTAGTCATTCTGAGAGCTTTAGACCCCTGGGATATAAACCAGATATAAATCTTTATAAAGTTATTCCAAATCATCCAATAAGTGGGATATTATTTCGACAAAGTGATGGCAAAAGATCCCGGAAAGATGTGCCCCATGCTAAGAGCATGTTCTGTTCTTGTACAAGACTAGAGCTCAGTTTCCAGCACCTACACAGAGCAACTCAGAACCTCTGTAACTTCAGCTCCAGAGCATGAGGGCCTCTGGGGGTACCTACAGTCACATGCACACACCCACATACAGACACACACATGTGCACACAACTAAAAATAAACATAAACGTAAACCGAAAAAAGAATGTGATGAAGATGTACCTTCCTGGCTCTAAAATCATTTTAATGGAATATCTGAGAAGGGTCCTGGGGAGACTAAAGGGAAATACAAGAATCCTGGGTTCAAACGGGAGGAATTTTACATAGCGTGTAAATAATCACCACCACCAATCCTTCTCGCGGCTTCCACAAACTGAAGAAGGTGGGCTACGGCTGCGCTCACTTTGCAAGGCCAGGTAAGGACAGTACAGGAAAGTTGCAGAGCAATATCCCTCATGAACGTAAAGCTGAGAGTCAAAGCCATCAAGGAAATTCTAGCGCACAGAATCTAATATTACAGCAAATGCATCATGCGGTATAACCAGGCAATTTACCCCTAAGGTGTGAGGATGAACTGACAGGCAGAAGTCAGGAAATACGATGTGTTGCACTGACCAAAGGATAACAGTCACATTGCCCCCTCAAGAGATGCACAGAAGGCATCAGGCATGTCAGCACACTCCCATTATAAAAACTCTCAACAAATTAGGTACACAAGGAATATACCCCAACAGTAAATAAGCCCTTTATGATGTCAGCTTGTTGGAGTTTTCTTCCTTTGTTTTTTTGGGGGGGAGGTGGTTTTAATTTTTTTTAATTATTTGTTTTATGTATATGAGTACACGGTAGCTGTCTTCAGACACACCAGAAGAGGGCATCGGATTCCATTACAGATGGTTGTGAGCCACCATGTGGTTGCTGGGAATTGAACTCAGGACCTCTGGAAGAGCAGTCAATGCTCTTTACCACTAGGCCATCTCTCCAGCCCCTGGCTGACAGTTTGAGAAACATCAGTCACCTACACCCACTACCCTAACCTCTCTTAGGATTTGGCACCAACTGTTTCTGCCTTTTCCTCTGAAGTGAAATACTCTCTGAGTATGAAAGTTTACAGGTACAGGAAACTCATGAAACTTACAGGACTCCCTCCTTCCAAGTGCTACTATCAGTTGGCAATTTCTGAGAGGCAAGAGCATCTTCAGTGGAACTGCATTCAAGTTGTGTGGGAAGCTACACGGATGCAGCTGTGAGTCCTCACCCATGCTGAGGTGGGCTCTGGGTGACTTAGCTACTTTCGAGTTGCTGCACTCCTGTAAGAACATACAACCACGTTCCTATAAAGAAGCCAGTAACCC
>CM052703.1:107892211-107939263 GCA_028551405.1 Uromys caudimaculatus
GGGGGGGGGGGGGGGGGGGTGTCAGGCCAGTTGACACTTTGGTCAGTTCTTTATCTGGGGTGAATAAGCTGTTTGTTTACATCTCCCCAAGAAAAGTCACACAAAGACTATTTTGCAGAATATCTTTTAATTTGATTTTCTGTAAAATGTTTCATTATTATACTGTAGTGAGAGGGTTTTGAGTGGAAGTCATAGAAATGGTGGCTTTTTTTTTTTTTTTTTTTTTTTTTTTGGTCCCATCTTATCGGATTCTGACATCTAACAAGGTGCCACAGCAATGTCCACAATAACCTTTGTCAGCTTTCTTTTCTCGCTTTGCCTCCTGTATCCATACCCCAGTCTCTGGGGGGACAGTCACCCCTATAGCTCATGGGTGTGTGATAGAAAGCTGTGGTCCACCTCCTCAAAGGGGAAGCATGCACCAAAACTATTTGGAATGACTGGGGATTTGTCTATTCTTTTCCATTTAGTTTACTCATTCCACCATCTGTGCAGTGTGAGTTCACCAGTGTTCATTTGATTCTCTTGGTTACAGCCTAAGGATGGCTTATTTTTCCTTTATGTTTACTGTTCCAGCTTCGCTACTGAGAGCTCTGCCAGTTGGGTAAGTGGCCTTGTGAGCGCCCCCCAAACCCCTTTGGTAAGATTCTTATCTAACCAGAATATAGGTCAGACCTTCTGAAAACACACAGCAAACTAGAGGCAATAGATCGGCAGCGAGGATCCGCAGAGCCCCAGGGAGAACTGGGTGGAAGGCGGATTTCTCACTCCGTCCCAGACCTCGCCGGCTTCTCAGATATAGAAGTGTTTTCTCAGATCATGAGATGTCTGGAGGCAAAGAAAACAAGTCTAAGACTATTGCAGATAGCGGGACATGTTGAAATTACAAAGTTAAACAAACTTGGCTTTCAGAAGATGGCAGGCTGGTAATTAATTCACATAGGACTTGGAGTTCCGGTTTGTTTCTCTCTTCTGCAGATCTGGGTTTGTTTTGGTGGAGAAGTATGGAAGTAATAATTTCATGTTGCCTCCCCCAGCGACAGAGCTAGGTCACATGACTCAAAAGTTTTACCAAAAGCAGCACTTTTATTCTGTAAAGTTGCCAAGGCAACACCAGCTGCTTATGACATCATGTGACTGAGGGGACACAGACTGATTTTAGAAGCCTAAAATTATCACTCAATCTGCTCACCAAAATTCTGAAGCAGCCAAGACAGCCTGAGCCCAAGGAAAAGCTCCAGAGACACTGCTCAGTGGAAAGGGTGATGGCGATGAATTATGCATTGTTCTCTAAAGTCTGGTACCACAGCCTCAAATCACACTGGAAAAGCGTGCTCGCTGTCCACATATGCTGCACATGCGGGACACATCTGCTAACCTGTTTTCCATTAAAGCGTCGGCGGCATCATCACGGACGGAAGTCGTTTTCAGCTTTTAGTAAACGGACTGAAAAAAAATCAAAATCTATTTTTACTTATGTCAAATTTATATGGCAAATCATCCTAAAGACACACTACAGATAAAAACTGAGAATAATTCTTTTCTACCCTAATACAGTATTACAGAGTAGCTGGAGGTACATATTCATACAGTAATTATTTTTATGTCTTTAAGACTGTGTGTGTGTGTGTGTGTGTGTGTGTATGTGTGTGTGTGGGGGGGGGGTGTTTGGCAGCATGTATCTCTGAGCACATGTGGGCCTGGTGCCTACAGAGGCCAGAAGATCCCCTGGAACTGGAGTTGCAGAGGGTTGTTAGCTGCCACGTGAATGCTAGGAATCCAACCCTGACCTGTATTTTTATAGAATAAGCAGTCTATGGAGCCTATTGAAAGCCTACATTTTAGAGGCTTTCAGGGAGAAGCAGTTGGACAGATAAATTCAAGAAAACAGTGACATAATTTTCAGTTATTCACATTCCGGCATCAAAAACAGCTAAGTGGCCACAACCTCACAGCACCCCCCTCCTCACAGCACCCCCTCCTCACAGCACCCCCTCCTCACAGCACCCCCTCCTATGAACAGAGGACATAAGAATAAAAAGAAGATCTTCACTGACTAAACACAACCGTTTACCGTTTATTGTCCATGGCTTATATTTGTTCTCAAAATATCCATTTTTAAAGTAAGACAGTTTTGTTCAAATTTCTGCTTATGATAATGAGAAATATTATCCCTGAGAAATAATTCCCAGTGTATAAACATTTCTCAAATGGAAAGACTTTTCAGCTTCTTGTAACTAGTTTTGCAAATTAGAAAAGAAATTAAGAACCTACTACGTGCAGGACAGTATACTAGATTCTACAATGATCATGAGATACATAAGATGTCTTCTGTTTTAACAGATACGGTTAAAGATGAGAAGCACTGTGAGGGCCCAGGAGAACCAAACATCCATCCAAGGCAAATGGGAATATGGTGGGGAGGAAGGAGGTAGCCAGGATGTACCCGTGACTCAGTCACTGACAAGGTATAGTAGCCCACTCCGTGAGTATGGTCAGAAGAGAGTATGGGGGACATTTCTCTGAAATGTCACCAGAGAAGTAGAATTACTCATTAAGATGCAGTTTAATCTGAATCAAAGTATCCTCACCTGAAATATAAATCCAATCTCTTCCAGTTCTATTTTTGGAATATCATATAGGCAAGAACAATGAATTTACCCTAAGTTATACCATTTTACTTTTCTGTTTTTGTCATCAGAAGTGACCAGGAACTAAAACAAGGAAAGGTAAACTGAGGCTAATGGAGATGCCCTGCTGTGCTGGAGAGATAAGAAAAGACCAGAGGGACAGTCTCAAAGCCATGTGTCCCCACCTCCTGATTATGACTGCAGATCCCTGGCTTTGCCTCCACCCAGTTATGACTGACAGAACCCAATCTGTCACCAGATTTGTCACTGCAAATTCCAGTCATATTCCTCCCAAATGCCTTCCGGCCTGTGCAGACTTTAGCAAACACAAACCCTTCCCAACATTTCAAGGACACATCCTATGATGACCTCAAGTGCTCACCTGGGAGAGCTCACATCAGCTACAAGAATTTACTGTTTGTAGCAAACATCATCTTGAAGACAGAGTCCTTACCCTCAGGCTCTGTGAAAGGAAAGGAACCCAACCCCCATAAACGCAACCGTAGATGGGTTTCCTGTGGAGCTGCCCTAACCCCACTTCCTGCTTCTTGATTTTTACTTCCCTGACTCTGCTGAGCACCCCATCCCTACCCAGCTGACTCCTAACAAACAGGAATTGCACTGAGCTCATTCTACATTCCTTTCCCTGGTAGAACAGCACACTGTAGATTAAAATGTGTCTGTAGGCCTGGCCCACTGTCCGGCTTCATTTCCTTGCCCTGACAAGCTTCCGGTTCCCCACCTCCTCCTTGAGGCATTCTCAGAACACTATAGCTTTTATCTCCCATTTGTAAACCGAAGACCATCGCCATTTGTTATGAGTGAATAAAAAAAGTAAACCAACTGTTAATTGTCACTGGAAGCAAACACCCAGCATACTTTGTGTTTGGGATAAATCAGATTTACGACTGAAGGGACAACGGTCCCCCAGTGAGGCCCTGGAAATGCTGAGCAGTACTAGTACATTCTTTAGCAACAGTGTTGAGAAGCCAGGTTGTACACCTCTTGAGCAGCTGGTGAACAGATTTTTTCTTTATGAAACAAAGCTATAATGTGATGTGGGTACAAGTGTTTGGATAAAATAAAAGTGTCTCTCTCGGGGATTTTCTGATTAATTGACAAATATACTAAAATATTTTGGCTAAAACATGAAGAGTTGTGGTCCATACCATGAGAAACTTTTGATTCATATCATCTCCAGTGATAGTCAATGTGGTTGTTTGCAGACAAAATTGTAAAATTAAGCCTTAATTATTTATTAAAGTCATTCATCCAGTCTGCCTATTTTCATTAGGAATTCTATATGAAACTTGGAGCTGCCAGAGCCCCCAGAGTTAAATTTTTCATGGTAAGATGGTTTCCCTCAGTGCATACATAAGGCCATTATACATAAGGCAGGGTTCTGACACACTCTAAGGTTGTATATTAGTCAGAGTTCTCTATTGGAATATAACTGAGAGAATTGAATGTAATAAAAGAGGATTTATTAGAATGGCTTACAAGCTGTGGTCCAAGTAGTCCAACAATGGCTGTATCCTGACAGAAAGACCAAGAATCCTGTAGTTGTTCAATCCTTGAGTCTGGATGTCTCAGCTACAGTTCAGTCCATGGTGGAATCCCAAAGAAGTAGATTCTAATACCAACAAAGGAATACCTCAGCTTCAGGACAGATGAACTTGCTGGAGAGAATGAGGATAAACAGGCCAAAAGCAAAAGTGTCTTTCTTCCTAGTCCTTTGATGTGGGCTGCCACCAGATTTAGGGAGGGTCTTCCTACCTCAAATGATCCAATTATGAAAAATCCCTGATGTAGTCAACTTGAAGAGAATACTCATGGAAGAATATATATAGACTCCATTCCTTTCCCGATGTTAGATGATAGGAAGTCTAAGCACTGGACAAGAGAGGACAAGCCTAGCATGAGGAGAGGTGAAGCGCTAGGGCAGTGCTTCTCAGCCTGTGGGTTGTGACCCCCATGGGGGATCATATATAAGGCATTCTGCATATCAGATATTTACATTACAATTCATAACAGTAGTAAAATTACAGTTACGATGTAGCAACAAAACAATCTTATGGTTGGGGGTCACCACAACATGAGAAACTGTATTAAAGGATCACAGCATTAGGAAGGTTGAAAACCACTGTTCCAGGCATGGATTGCAGTATGTTTCAGCAGCTCAGTTTAGCAGTAACTCTTGGACTCTATGGGGAGTAGAATGGGCTCTTATGTCACTATTGTTACGTTCAGATAGACAAGGGACACAGCTGACCTGGAAAACAGCAGGTTGTGACCCAGAAAGCAAGCTTTACTGAGAAACCATTTGCTGCTCCTTCCTTCATAAGAGCCCATTGTGACCACAAATTCTGCTGCCGACAACCACACCCTGCTCCTTTCCTAATCCGGGTCCTGAACATATAAATGTTGTTGCCTTTGACTATCAGAGATTCAGACCAGGGAGTTTCTGGAGGCGGTAGAAGGTACCAGACACCCTCTGTATCTCCCTCTGATCCTATGCCTTGGATTCTCCCAGCTCAGAACTTAGAAGTCAGCTCCAGAGTTTCCATGTCTTTTTCTCAAATGTAATTATCTCTCCAATTTTGAAATTCTTTCTGTTGTCCTCTGTGTCTCTCATTTTCTGTGTTCCCATAAATTACTGAAAATACCTATCAACACACTAGACTCAGATTCATGAGATCAAGACCATCATTCCAACGCTGTCCTCTGGTGCAGTGCGTGACTCAGAGATGACTTGAGGGTGTTTTGATGAAGGGATATGATTCAGCCAACTTTTCTATTGCTTGTGTTTCTCCCCTTGCTTTATATTCCTGCCAACGTCTTCATCATCTCTCATCTAGACACTCAGAAATGGGATGACGAAAATTCAAATGGCTCATGCTAGGGAAAAACTAACATGTGATAAAGGAAACTGAGGCAAATGGTGGGGGGATGCACCAGTTTAGATAAATTAGTCCACAGTGTCCTTAAGGAGGTGACATATGAGCAGAAGCACAGATGATAAGGAGAGAAATGTGTGGTCATCCGGGGGAGACAAGCCAATATGGGAATGGGTGTGTCCTGTTAAAGAAAATAACAAGCCAGCTCAGATCAGGCCTCAAACCAGGGGAAGAAGCCCATCAGACTAAGTTTCAGAAGAAAATGGCACCAAGATTGTCCCCCTATGTGTGTGTCAAGATATATGGATCCTCTGAAATTCTAGCACTTTGAGAGCAGAAGGCAGGAAGCTCAGAAGTTCCAGGTCACCCTTGGCTATATAGTTGAGGTCATCTGGGCTACAGGAAGCCTTACCTTTAAAAAGAAGAGTGATCCTATCCAAGTGCAATACCATGATTCTAAAGAACAGGTTGAAGTCAGATGAATTACAGTTTCAGAATGGGTTGGATTCTACAAAGAAAACCAAAATCTGATGGAGAGTTTACTCAGAAGGGCTGATGAAATGGTTTGGTCAGTAGAACTCTTGCCTTGCAAGTGCTAGGGCCTGAGTTTGATCTCTAGAATAGGGCCTCATGGGCCTCCTTGGCCAGCCAACCTAGTGTAATTGATAAGCTTCAGACAAATGAGAGAGTCATTTAAGATAAAGATATTTCAGATTGTCCTTAGAAAAATGAGGGCTTAAGAAGTAGATGGACTCAAAATAAAGATCAAATGGAAGATCAAAAAGAAGTAGTAGAAAAAGGATCTCAGCAATAAAAGACATTCTGCTAGACCCATAGATCAGTGCTTGCTCAGCCACCATCAGAGAAGCTTCCTGTTGCAGTACATAGACACCAACACAGAGACTCACAACTGGACAATGTGCAGAGAATGAGAGACCTTGGCACACTCTGTCCTAAATGTGTGTCTCCTCAGGGCTTAGAGAACTAGGCAGGAGAAGAAACAGAAAGATCGTGAGAGTTAGAAGGGCCAGATGAGTCCAAGGAAACTGTCTTCCAGACACAACAGAATTGATCCCCATATGAACTCACAAAGATAATGGCAGCATGCACAGGGCCTCACAAGTCCAAGGTAGACAGGATGCTAGTACTTAGAGGGGAAAATGGAGGTAAGCCTTCATCCCTATCCAAGAAGCTATTTGCAATTGACACATGGTTGCAAAGGAAAAATTTTCTCCAATGGAGTCTCGCTATGTATATTAACCACAAGTCAGGCCAAGCTCCATGCCCAGCCAACACAAATGGACTCAATGGTATTTTGTAGATTTTTTTGTCTCATATTGCTTTGTTTGAGTATTTTTAATAAATCTATTAATTAATTTAGCTAATTATTTTCTCTTTCACCTCATGTCTTAGATGAATGTTGGGCCCTTACCTGAGAAGGGGAACACAAGACAGAGGACATTTTTGCAAAGTGAATGAGCTGAGAAAGACAACAGAGTGAAGACAGATCCATAATAAGGTTGAAAAGTCATGTGCACCATCGGAGAGTGTGTATCCGGGGTCCATAGGCATGTACAAGTTCAGTAAAAGCTATGTTAAAAGTCATGATATTCTCCTTGGTTGGGATCACAGATGTCCATAATGCCTTAATCGGATTGCCTTTATACCTTTGAACATTTTAGGTTTTATATTTTAAACTTTATTATTAAAAGTTAATTTTATTATTAAATTTTATTATTAAAAATTGTAAAAAATATAGTCAAGATTTGCCAAATATAAGAGAGTAAGAGCCCCGGAAATCCACACAGCCTTTGTAGAGCCAACATCAGGACACACTGTCTATAACAGAGGGCCATGTGGCTGTATAAATTCCTGTGTGACTTAGGACAAATTGTCGTGGCAGCAGCAGCTACAACAATGGCTGGGGAAATAGTTCAAAAGATATGGGGCCAAGAAAAGCCAAGCACAGTTCCTAGAAATGCCATTTCTACATCTCAGTAGAGCTATCTTGTCTCCACAGACAAGACCCGCAGACCCTTGGAACTTTCAACAATTAAATTTTCTCTACTCAATTATAGCAGAGCTCGGGGGCCATTGCTAATTGATGAGCAACCTTAGTTCTAGCCTTGACCATGAAATTCATTTCAAAATCTAAATGTTGCCTAGACCCCAAAGCACCTTCATTACCAGACTTCTTTATAGGCTTTTGTGTCTATCTAGAGTTCTTCCCACCATGACACTTTGGCCCCAAGGTAGGGCTGACTGAATCGTCATGCCATGGGGCACATCTAAACTCACACTAGTGTCAGGCCACTGAAATGTCATGTTGATACCTTTGAGGTATCATAACACTACATGCTTGTGAAACTTATTCAAGTTGTTGGCCAAAGCTTTAATTCATTGAAAACTTCTGTTCTCAATCTTTAGCATGTATTAAAGTTTTCCTAAGCCCCATCCACATAGTTTCTGATGCATGAATCTGAAGAGACTCAAACATTTGCATCTCTACCAAGGGTAGGTAGCTTGATGCTTTCAGTCCAGGGTCTATGCTTTGAAGATACTTCTAAGATGTCCCATTGTATGACAACAGGCACCGTTCATTTATTCCACTGCTGATGGGCACCTGCACTTACAAAGAATAACTCTATGAATATCCCAGACATGTCATTTGGCTCACATGTATGCTACATTTCTGTTGGGTCCTTGGGATAGAGTCTGCACAAGTGAAACTTTTATTTTTTTTACAAACTACTGGCAGCATGTTCTCCCTAGTAGTTCAACACATTCTCACTAGCATGAGCAACAAGCATTTGAGTTTCCATACCATCATTAAGACTGAGAAGTTTTTACATTTCAGTCACTCTGATGAGTGTGTGTGGTCTTCACTATGATTTTAATGTTCATGTCTCTGATAACTAAGGAGGTGAAAGACTTTTAAGTTGTATACAGGACATCTTTCTGTCTCTAATTTATTTTAATATGTTTTTTTAAATGTTTTTTAGATATTGGGGCATTAGCAGTCACCAGTGTTACAAGCATGTTATTCTCCTTTGTGTACCTTGTCATCCATGCTCTCTAGTGCCTTCTTTTGGAAAAGTATGTGTTGGATTCTTTCTGCTCCCTGCATACAAGTTGATACTTTAAATAAGCAATCAGATGATTTGACTCAAACTAGAAAACCTAAAGGTGTTCAGAAAACTTTCATGTGCTATTTTCAAGTGATGAGCTTTAGAAATCTGTCTCTAAGCCTCACACAGACCCCTGAAGATAGTGGACCAGAGGATGAAGTAAAGACTAGCAATCATGCCGAAGATTTTGGCATGTCCTTATCAACTTACTTAAAATAGCATTAAACTACTATACTAGTTAACTTACTGTTGCTGAGACTGAATACCAGACAGAATTTGAGGGATTTAGTTTGGATCACAGATTAGGGGTACAGTCCATCATGGCAGAGGAGTAAGTCAGTAGTGGTTGGAGCAGGACATGCCTGGTCCTGTTACATCTTTAGTCAAGAAGAAGAGATAGAAGAATGCTGGCACTCAGCTCACCTTCTCCTTCCTTCTAATTCAGTCCTGGACACCAGCTCATGGAGCCAGTCTTTCCTCTTAGTCAATTGTCTCTGGAGACACCTTCACAGTTATTCTCAAAGGTATACCTCCTAGATGATTTCCAGATTCATTCAAGCTGACAATGAAGATAAACCATCACACCTACCATGGTTTTGATTACTGCACATCCGCTGGATGTCCTTTACCTCCTGCCTTCCTGAATCCCACTCCATTCATGATTTTCCCTCCATTTTTCCCCCTACTCCTGAGGCTCCATCTTCCTTGAAGTTCAATGATGCTTAAAACCATGATATGACAAGCAAACCTACACATATTATACTTATTAATTCAAAAAAAGAATTTTAAGGTTTACCATCATGTCAAAATGCCCTCAGATTTTTAGAAATCTGAGTCCAAATGTCACAAAGACTAGCAAATGGCATCCTTGGAGCGAAACTTTGATTTTTAGCAAAGTGTTTAGAAACTCTTCTGCAAGATATAATTACAGATAAAACGGGACAGCAAGAGCAGAAGGTGGCTTTGTTGGATTATGGAAAAGACTATTTGAGCAGTATTATTATATAAAGGGAGATTAGCATGTGGTGACTGACTTCACCCATGTTTCCCATATTTTCTTCTCTGCTAAGAGGACTTTTAAAATAATGTTATGGCTCATAGCTATTCCTGCTCCTGTATCTGTCTCCAGATTGAGCTGTGTGAGAACAAGAATTATCTCTTATTCATCCCTGCAGTTAGTGTTTTATTCATAATCTTTAGCACATTAAGAAAGCCTCCTTCTATTCCCAGTTTCTTAAGTGCTTACCAGGAGCCCACGTTTAATTTTTCACATGGCGTTCCTGCATCTATTGAAACAATCCTGTGGTTTTCTGCTTTGCATGGACATGTCCGACCTTTTACATTTTCAACATGACATTGTTATCTACAAAGAAAATATGCATGCACTGTGCAGTCGAATTACAAAAAAAAATCACATATTTTAGGTAAGTTTTCGATATTGTGTTGGACTGAATTCATAGCCCTCTTGAGACATATGCAGCATGTAGTCACAGGTTGGACCCACCAAACTAAGCTGGTTTGACATTTCCTGAGATAGACCGACTGGACAGTGAGCATTATCACATTTGCCTGCTGCTGATTCAGTGTTACTCCTTGTTTTGTTCATGACCTAAACAGCCCTTATGAGAATGTCTTAGAACAGTGTGTACATATGTGTACATATTCATGTGTGTGTGTGTGTGTGATATGCACTTGCATGTGTGTGTGCAATCCAGAGGACAACTTTAAGTGTTCTCTCCTCAGGTGCTATCCACCTTGTGTCTTTGAAACAGAATTGAAGAACCTGGAGCTCACAGATTGGCTAGGCTGCATGACCAGCAAGCCCCAGGGTTCCCCCCCCCCCCATAATGACAAGTGAACACCACCACATCCAAATGTTTTATGTAGGTGCTAGAGATTGAACTTGGGTCCTCATTTGAATATAGGAGCACATGGCATGTATCTCACTGGAAGTCTTCTATGGGTGTGTCCAGGACATGAAGCTACGGAGAGTGGCACCAGGTCTTCCCTTCCCTTTCCTTCACAACCATAATTCATCTACTGCCTGTCACGTGGTAGGTGTTAATAGTCATTTAGAAAGAAAGTGGGGAAAGTATTTTAGCCGAAAGGCTGGGAAGCTAACTATAACAGAGAAATTGTGGCTATCTTTTTTTTTTTTTTTTTTTTTTCTGGTAGAAAATTTGTGAGTAAAAATCAGAAGTTTCTAAATACCTAGTGTCTGTAGTTAACGTTGAGGCTCCCAAGGACCAGTGTCTAACTGGAAGTTAAAATCTTACATTTGGAACGTTGGTTGTTCTAGTGTGAAAGTCAGCACCCACCACCAGGATCGTAAGTAGAGGTCAGTATGCCTATATCTCAGTATGAATACAGACGAATCCCTGCCCCCGATGCTGGACCTCAATGACATTAACTCTTAGAAGATTCTTTAAGGAACAAAGTTTACCTTCTTTAAATTATAACTTTTGACCTTAATTATAAATAAATCAGTTTATATTACATCAAATATCATTTTAAAATACATTATTTCAAAGTTGAGCACATATATACCTACTCTTCAAAGGAACCTCTTTTCATCTTCCCATCTTTTCTAGAAACTTTCTTTTATAGAAATCAATGATTGACAATTGGTTATATTAACAATGAATTCATGGGCAATTTCTAATGGCTTATGTGCAAGTAACATATATTTATATACACATACACATACACACACACACATATATATACATATATACACATATATATACACATACATACATACACACACACACACACACACACATATATATATATATATATATATCTCCTTTATATGTGGGCTGACACAGTTACCCAAAGTAGACATTTTTACTACAGCCTAAGAGGTCATGAGGAGCCTTCCTTACAGCTTGTAAAAGGCAGGTCAATTTCTGGGAATATTTACATCAACTGAGTAAGTGCATATGTTCAAAAAGTTTCAGGAAAACTCCTGGACAATGTATATTTATTCTCTGAACTACCCCTGTACTTTTTAAAGTCACACATGCTATTTCCTGAGCAAAGTATAGCTATGACCCAGAGTTCACAGCTAAGGAAAATATGTGTGTGTGTGTGTGTGTGTGTGTGTGTAGACAATTGAGCTCCCAAAACATAAAAACAGAACTTGTATTAATTGACATTTTCCAAAGAAGCATGAAGCACGTAGAATACGGATGTGTGTACATGCATCTCTATGCTGGGATTTATTGGGCTGCCTTACACTATCAGAAGCTGACCGATCTCACAGAGGTCATCTACCAGATGGAGATCTGAGGAAACAGCAGCCTCTTGATCCATGAAGATAAAGGCCTTAGAGCAAGGATGCTATCCCAGATAAGGGCCATAGGCCTGCAACGCCCCCAAGTACACATTAAAGGGCGGGAGACTCTGGAGTCAGATACCCACAGGAAGCCTCAAGGTTGGCATCTTCTCAAGCATGGGTGAACTGAGCAGCCCCTGTCTTCCACTCTTCAATCCCTTCTGTCCCTCAACATGGGGATTGTGTTGCCCACACCTCAACATGGGGATTGTGTTGCCCACACCTCAACATGGGGATTGTGTTGCCCACATCTCAACATGGGGATTGTGTTGCCCACACCTCAACATGGGGATTGTGTTGCCCACATACGGGTTCTTTCCTACTGAGTTAGCTGACCCATCCTTTTTACTCCAGAAGAACTTATAGACATGCTGAGAAACATACTTTACCAGTTTCCTTCCCATGTTTCAATCCAGTCAAGTTGACAAGCAAGATCAGCCATCACAGACACACACTTGAACATAAATCTAGCTGAAGTGAGAAATTTGGCTCTCAATACCAGAGAGCCAAATTTAAGAGCAGCTGGTCACTATGAGGTTGTGACTTTAGAAATCAATTTGGCCTTGAATCCCAGAACACACATGATACCATGTGCCTTTGGCTCTCCTCCCTGTGTTCACCTGGACTCTTTCTCTCTTCCTCTCAATACATGCTCCTAAACTTCAACCTGTTTAAAGTTGGAAATAGCACCCGTAGAGTCTAAACCTATCAGTATCACTCTCAATCTAAGGCTACTCAAAGTCCACACTCATTTGTGTATTTGTGCACATGCGAGTACACATCTATGTGGAGGTTAACCTCACATATGGAACCTCAAACACTGTCCACAGTTTTTGAGACAGGTTCTCCTTGTGTTCTGAAATGTATCAAGTAGGCCAGCCTAGCTGGCTAGCTTCAGCTCCTGCTTCCCTCTCCTCAATGCTGAAATTACAAGTGGGAACTGCCACCCCCAGATTTTATTTTACCTGCGTCCTGAAGATCAAACATAGTTCCTCATGCTTGCTTAGCAAACACTGTACCCAACTGAGTCACCTCACCAGCTCCACAGCCTACACTTGTTAGCATGACATTCATGCAGTATGTTTGCTACCCTGGCCACCCACTCCCAGTCCAGGACTGCCACTGCTTCTGCTCAGCTGTCACACCCTGTCTCTCAGCCTGCCCACTGTGAGAAGCACTATTGAACATATTAGAGTCATGCAAAAGAAAACGGACAATGCTATCTCATTTCCCAAAGTAATTAAAAACAGAGGTAAAAAGGGACATTGATATTATCGATATTATTCACACTTTAGAAATTAAGAAGCTGAAGCGCAAGGCAGTCAGGGATTACTGAAAGTCATGCAATCAGGAAGAGGTGGGTCAAAAGACAGGGGAGCTCTGAGCCCTTGGGCTAATGTTCGCTTTTAAGGTTGGTAGCAAAGGGGGCTCTCTACCAGGACATGCTGGTGAGAAGTTGGGGGGGGAGGTTGTGATGAAAACAAAACAGAAATAAGGCTGGCTTTATCTGAACTGCTGACTGGCTCCTTAATGCCTATTTGCAAATGCCCCACCTCCTTGTATGCTTTCCAAACCTCCCGTTGTCCAGGGAGACAAGTGCTACATGAAGTTTAGCTCCCTGAAATTTTGCTCCCTGAAATATAAAAAGTTCTGTGCCCTCAACAACTCTCAATTTACCAAAAATAATTGTATTATATTACTAAGCCTTCAGCGATGTCATCAGTACATAGGTGAGGCAAAATGTAAGATGGTGCATGATAGGGATAATGACAGCAAGTGCTCTATGTGTTCTGTCTAGAACACCCTCTACAAAACAAACTAACAAATAAAATGTGTACAAGTCTTGGTCCTTCCTCCTTATTTCGAGATAAAGAGCAGACAGTCTTAAGGAATGAACTAGCTTTGGAGGGAAAACAACATATGAAAAGATCTAAGAAATGTCCCCACTAGGATGTCCAAGCCAATGCTGGAAAACCCTGAGCTCTGGGATGGAGCTTAATCCACCTCACCTCCGAAGCATCTCGCCTTCCTTCCTTCCTTCTTTCTTTCTCCTCTAAACATAGAATCTTTAAATGTTAAAGCAGCAAATTGATAACAGAGTAGTAAATTCCGTTTCCAAAGTCTTGATCCCCCTGGTCACACACAGCCTAATAGAGTTCCCCTAACAGCTTTCCTACAGAACCACCTGTCTCATCTGCCACAAAGTAGTTACTGACTCAGGGATCCCAGAGCCCCCAGAGTGTCAACTCTACCCCCATAGCAGAGTCACACACACACACACACACACACACACACACACACACACACACACACGCATCACACAAGCCTACCCCAAAAGGCCACATATCCCTGCCCTACTCCTGAGACTCAGGTAATTACTGATTTTCTAAGTTGGGTGTGGAGTACTTGGGAGGTGGAAGCAAAAGTTCAGGAGCTCGAAGTCATCTTCAGCTGCAGAGTGAGTTCCAAGGCAGCCTGGGCTACATAAGACCTTGTTTTGAAGAAGGGGGAGTTGAAGGAGAAGAGGAGGAGGAGAAAGTGGAGGGTGAAAGTGAGGAAAGAGGGTAAGGGAGGAAAAGGAGGTAGGAGAAAAGAGGGAGACAGGAAGGGGGAGAAAGGCGAAGGAATCCATTGTGGGAGCCCTGGTAGTGAAGGTGGTGTGGTTGGAAGAAAAAATGGGATTTGGGGAGACAAAAAAGATCTGGTCACAGCTTCTCATCACTACCAGGAGGTGACATGGATGGTCTGGTCTCTCACCTCTTGCTCACCAGTGCCCCTTCTTCGACTTGGATCCTCAGTGCTGCCCTCTCCTCTTGGAGCACCTCATCTCCAGCTCTGTGAATATTATCTACCCACGCAGCTACAGAACACATTTTACACCCCTGCAGCTTTTCCTCATACTGTCTCCTGCACCCATGCTTTGGCCTCACCTCTCTTCCAGCTTGGGAGCTGTATCTATTTGTTTCTTATTCCTGTGATGAAACTTGAGATTGGATAAGTACAAAGAAAGTAGGCTTCTGTAGCTCACAGTTTTGGAGACTCAAGGGCATCTTGATTTTCTTTGCTCAATAACTTCTCCTTTTTTAAAGATTTGTTTTGTCTGGTAAGAATGGGCCTTTGCCCACATGTATGTCTGTTGTACTTTGTGCATGCCTAATGCCCATTGAGGCCAGAAGAGGGGAACCAATTACATGAAACTGGAGTTACAGATGGTTAATGTGGGTGCTAGGAATGGAGTCCTAGTCCTCTGGAAGAGCAGCCAGTGCTTAACTGCTGAGCCTCTCCAGCCCCTCTTGTTAACTTCTTAATGACTGTAATCTCTTACCAAGTTGCACAAGCATATTTTCCTACCATCTGTCTCTCTAGATCATTCCTAGTTCTAACAATTTATTCTGTCTTCTCAAAGTATTAGCTATGACTCAGTAGCATAATCTATAGAAATTCCCCTTGTTGGAAGAGCAGTGTCTCATCCCTTTACAAATTGAAGATCCCATTGTAGGCTTTTTCTGTGATTGGAAATATTTTCTTCACATGGAGACTTCTTGGAGGAAATGAGAGGTCATAAAAGTACCTGGTAAAGAGGAATTAGCTTATTGTCACTGTTCCTTCAAATTCCCCTATGTCCTCTGACCTTTTTGACTGTTCAAAACTCTGTAAAACAAGTCTGGGACCCACACTCTACCACAGCAGCCCAAGACCAGCTTGTTTCATTTCCTGAGCCTCTTCAAGCTCCTTTAAATAATATTCTTCTCTGTCATCCAGTTCTTCAAGTTGTTCAGCCTAGTGTTCCCGGGGATCTCAGCACACAGGTAAGTGTTGGCTCTTCTCCTTTCTACGAGGGCACTGTCTCTCTGGGTCCATCCTGGACTCTGAGGTCAATTGCTATGTCATGTCCCAGCACACCTCCTTCTAAGCCTTACTCTGTTCATGACATCTGATAAATGAAAGACATGATACACCAAAATGCCTTGAATATGCAGGGCCTGTTGGCCAATACCTTTCGTCCAAGAACATGGAAGGCAAATGCAGGGGGATCTCTGTGAGTTCAGGCCAGCCTGGTCTACAGAACAAATTCCAGGATAATAAGGGTGTGTGGAGACACCCTGTCAAAGGAAGAAGAAGAGGAGGAGGAGGAGACAGACAGACAGACATACTAGAGAGATGACTTAGTGGTTAACAGCACTTACTGTTCTTGCAGAAGACCTGAGTTTGATTCCCAGCACCCACATCCTGCAACTGCCTTTAACTCCAGCTCCAGGTGATCTGATGCCTCTCTGACCTCTGACCTCCCCCACAAACAACTAATTAAATTTTTCAAATACTTTGAATATCACTATGAGGATATGAGCCAAAGAACTCCAGCTCCTGCTCTTTATTACTTGCTGTATGGGTGGAAGAGCCTGGCTGTATTCATTACAGATACTGTCCTCAATGAGTACAATCTTGTGTTGCTTCAGCAGCTATGGTAACCTACTTTCTTCAGCATTCATTTTCCTCAGCTTGGCTGATAGTCGATGCTACTGTATCTACAGCTTTTGTGTTTCTTTTTTCTTTTGCTTTGCCTACAAGGTTCTGAGATATGGAGCCTTAACTTCAACTCCCCCTTGCACAAAATTCATCAGCTGAACTTGTCCTTGACCCCATACCAATGTGTTCCAGAATAGCCTCCAGGGTGGAAAACAAGTAGCAGCTGGACATGCAGCAGAAGCTCTGTTCTATGCTGACAAGCAAGTTCCCAAGGTCTTTTTATCCCCTTCCTTAAAAAGACAAGCACTATAAATTTCTGCCATTCTTTTCTCCTCTGACACAAAGCAGCAACCAACAAGTAAAAACAAACTTCACTATATTAAATACATGACTGCCGAAACTCATTCTGAAGTTTTCACAAAAGGATAGAAAAAGAAAGTGAGAGACTCTCACTGCTCTATGGCTTGGACCTAGAAGATCAAACACTCACAGTGTAAATTCCAGAAAATTACACTAGAACAAAAAAGACACCTTTTCAAAGGTGAAGAAAAGTTCTCCCTCCCCTCCAACTAAAGGCAAAGAGCATCCTTCAGACTGAGTGTTCCCACAAAGCATGGCGGTAGGAAGAATGAGAAGTGACTCCCTCCCACCACCAACACATCACTGTGACAGTTCAGGAGGAAGGAGGAGGAGGAGGAGAACAAGACGAACAAGAAGAAGGAAAAGGAGGAGAAGAACAAGAAGAAGAACAAGGAGGAGGAGAAGAACAAGAAGAAGAACAAGAAGGAGGAGGAGGAGGAGGAGGAGGAGGAGGAGGAGGAGAAGAAGAAGAAGAAGAAGAAGAAGAAGAAGAAGAAGAAGAAGAAGAAGAAGAAGAAGAAGAAGAAGAAGAAGGAGAAGAAGAAAAGAAAAGAAGAAGAACAAGAAGAACAAGAAGAAGAACAAGAACAAGAAGAGGAGGAGGAAAGAATGAGGAGGAGGAGAAGAACAAGAATGTGGAGGAGGAGGAGGAGAAGGAGGAGGAGGAGGAGGAGGAGGAGGAGGAGGAGGAGGAGGAGGAGGAGGAGGAGGAGGAGGAGGAGGAGAAAACACTAAACATCCTACACCCAAGAGAAAGGAGAATAGATGTATCAGAAACTTTTCTAGTGGTCTGATAAAACACCAAGACCAAAACTAACAAGGAAGAGAGTTGATTTGGACTCACAGTCTCAGGGAAATGAGTCCATGATAGTGGAGGAGAGGCATGGCAACAAGTGTCAGGCATAGTGAGAGTCACAGGAAGATGAGAACTCACTTCTTGAATCTCAAACATGAAGCAGAGAGAGCAACTGGAAATGGTGGGGGTCTCTAAACTCTTACATACTTCCTCCAATAAGGCCACCGCTCTTAGCCCTCCCCAAATGGCACCACCTACTGGAGCCTATGGGGGACATTCTCATTCAAAAACCACACTTAAATCGCCTGAAAGGGAGCCAGATATACAGGTAAGGTTTCCATCAGTGATGCTGAGTGATATAACAAGGGACTCTTGTTAGCTTGATGGAGAAGTATCCTTAGAAGTCCAGAGAACTGACTGGACAGAAGAACTGAAGTCCAAAAACATTAGCTCTAACCCAGCGAAGCAAGAAGGGGGTGATCATTTGTGATATTTATGTGACAGGCTGAGAGGAAAGACAGTAGAAACTGTCACAGGAAGTTGACATAAACATACATTGTAAATGTAGTGATCTTATGTTATGTCCATAAGTGCCTAGTGTATGTCTATATCATGTAGCAGGCAAGGCACAGACAACATGGTGGTGAGAAGTTCCACCAACTCCTGTCTTTGTAGCCCATAGTCTACCCACACAGGAACTAGCTATGTTAGATCCCAGTCTCCCAAACGCTCGGGAGAGCTGAGCTCTGACTCCATCCCAGGGCTCCAGCTCCTGTCAACATAGTGAAGCAATGTGTGACTCAGCTGCTCGCAAATGTTGACACTCCAACTGGAGAAGAGATGCCAAGGATGGCTTTCCACTTCTGTCCTGAACTTCATCCTGCCTACTAGACCAGAGTACCTCTCCCTTGGTCTTTCCCAACCTGATTGTCTGTCACCCTGATCCACCCTGCACTCCACCCCTGACCATAGCTCTTAGATGACTCCTTCCCAGAGGGAGACTCCTGCTGTTTTCTGTGCTTGGGATTTTCGTTGAAAATGAACTAGGAGTGGAGTGAAGCAGGCGAAGCAACCCAATGTGTGTGATAAAGCTGCGGTTTCCCTGGGAATCACAAAGCACTCAGAGAATGCAACAAGAAAGAGAAAATTGGAAGTCAACAGCTACTTACCAATGAGAAACTGGGCGTGGCTTGCTTTACTTATGAGCAGTCTTCCCTGAGCCATAAAACAAATGGAAGAAAACGTCTTAATTTCTCTTCAGAGAATAAAGTATGGCACTAAGGTACTCTGGTAATTAAGTTTAATTGCAATCAAATTCATAAAACAGACGGTGAGTTGCTAAGAACAAAGGTTTCATCCTATCCACCCTTGTCTTCAAGGAATTGGGCCACTGTTGTTGTTATCTAATTATGTGTTACAGGAGCCAGAAAGAATTGTCTCTGAAAAGGAACAAATCAAGTTTTCCTTTTATTGATAAGAAAAAGTGTTTTGGTTTTGGTTTTGGTTTGTTTTATTTTCCTATGCTAAATGTCAGCAGAACAAAATGAACGTGAATCTCTTCTTAAAGAACCAGCCTCATCCTGCCAGATTTGTATATAAACCCAAGTAATCCTTTTCTTAAGGCTCTTAGAAAAATTGGGCATTAAGAGCATTGTCTTTCTCCCTCTGTCAAGTCCCTTTGGGCCAAGTACCCTACTGACCTACCACAAATAAAACTGCATCTCTAAGCACTTTTGCTAGGCCCCATGTCAATCAGGGTGGGTCTTCCATTGAGGCACATACATGGCTGCTTCTTGGGAAAAAACAGTGAGTATTTCAGAAAGCCTGGCTTGTACCCTGGAAGCATAGGTAAGAATAAGAAAGGAGGAATCTGGGTCAGAAGGGAGAGGTTGCAGCTTGCTCAGAGAAAGGAAAATGAGGAGGGGAGGGGAGAGAGGGCAGAACAACAGTTGTGATGACCAGGTGAAGATGGTGCTGAAGATGGTGAAGGCAACAGGGAAGAAGGCTGTGGGTGAAGAAGTGGACACCAAGGGCTCCCTTCCAGAGCCAATTGGCCTTGATGCAGAAGAAGCTCTCCTCCCAAGTAAGCAGGCATCATAAGCCTCACTGGAGATCAGGGCAGGGAAATGTGGAGTGTCCCCAAACTGCACTTACCAGCAGGTACTATTGGTCAAGCCTAGATATATTGTCTGTGTCATTGCATTGAGTCCTCATAATGTAATCTGCCTAAGAGACAGAGAGACAGAGCGAGAAAGGGAATAAAGTCACCCAGCAGTTACAAACGAGGACAGTTAAGTCTAAAGGAAATTAAGTACTTTTTTCTTCATGATCAAACATAAAATGACATTTGTATGTCCCCAAAGTCCTCACTTCTAAGGCTGAGCAGATGGATCGATCGGTAAAGCGTCTACCTTGAAAGCATGAGGGCATGGCTCTAATCCCTGGGACCCATGGGAAAGAGGCCAGCTGTAACTCCAGGGCAGGCCCCATGCCCAGGAGTAGCTGGCCCACACAGTGATGGGTGGGTGCGTGTGTGTGTGTGTGTGTGTGTGTGTGTGTGTGTGTGTGTGTGTGTGTGAGAGAGAGAGAGAGAGACAGAGAGAGACAGAGAGAGACAGAGAGAGACAGAGAGAGAGAGGGAGAGAGACAGAGAGACAGAGACAGAGAGACAGAGACAGAGAGAGGTCTGATAGTTTTTGTTGTTCTTCATCTGTTTATATTGTCTTTGTTTTGTGGCGCTATCAAAAGCTTGGGAGAGACATTATGAAGTTGGGGAAGTAGGGAGGGGGAGGATCTGGCTGGAGTTGGGGAAGGGCAAAGAGTATGATCAAAATATGTCATATAATTTTTTTTAATAAAAATTATTTTAATCAGATGTGGTAGCATGCTCCTGTAATCCCAGAACGGGGGGGGGGGGGGGGGATGTAAGCAGGAGGAATCCAAAGACTCACTTGCCATGCAGCCGAGTTAGATACACAAACCCCATGTTCATTGAGAGACCCTGTGCATAGTGACTAAAAAAGACACCCAAAACTCACTTCTGGTCTCCACATACACCATACATACAAGTGTACTTCTAAACATGTGAACAGATTTACACACACACACCAATCCTCATTACTCACCAAAAAAGAGACCTGAAGAATTATACAATGGTTTTAAAGTCTTAACCTAGCTTGACATGTCTTCCTTCATTGTCTTCAAACACTTACCTAGTAAAACAGTCAGATCAAACAGTCAGATCGCTTATTAACATTTTAATGTGACAAATGAACAACTGGGCTACTAGTCACAGCCAAGAAAAGAATTCCACAGCAGTGGCTTCAGCCAAGTCTCTCAGCTCTCAGACAAGTGACTTTTCCATGTTTCCTTCAAGTTAACAAAAAGATATGGGATCTGTTTGTGAATGAGAGTGACAGTGCCTCTGGGCTGAGCAGGCAAAGGCACTTGCTGCCACCAAGCCTAATGGTGTGTGTTTGATCCCAGGGACCACAGGATGCAAGACGAGAACAACTCCTGAAAGTTGCCCTCTGGCTTCTATGTACATGCCTGTCATGGCACTGGCGCGCGCACACACACACACACACACACACACACACACACACACACACACACACAAATAGAAGTAAGATTTTGTAAATAAACTGATAGTGCCTCTGAAAGAACAGAGTCACCTGGGAGCAAGTGCCAACATACAGGAATCAACTCAATTTCCATTACCTGTAATGATGCAGTTCTTAGTCAGATGAACCCCTCATCCCAACACAGTAACAAATAGATAACTACTTCTCCTGTGAAGCCTCCGAGATGCTCAGGACATCAGGTATTCTTTCACCCTGTAACTCTGCCTTCTTCATCCTGAGAGCTCTAAGATGAACATGAAAGGGAAGAGAGGAGTTGGGCTGTAGGAGCTTTGTTATGATGCCTGTAACCTTCCGACACTTTAAATTCTCTTCCACCTCAGGCAGGGCAACACCGTGTCCAGAGAAAGGGGACGTAGGTGATGTGTACCAAAGCCTGCTTCTCTGGACATCAATTCATTCATTGTGTTGCATGTAAAACGCCATGCTAGCCGTGGCGTCTGGACCATGCTGGAAGGATGAACAGGAACTGAGACGGGAAGAGTATCCACTCTGTGAACACTACTGAGGCAGGGCCAAAACCACCAGTAAGAAGTCTCCTTCATAAAGGAGAAGGATGGAAGACCCCTTTATTGGCTGGCGAGTCCCTCCAAAGAGAAATACTCCCTCCAGGGGGGGAGGGGAGGCCAAGGAAACTAGGTGGAACAAAAGGTCATATGTCTGGGAGAACAGGGACTTGAAAGATTTCTTGGCACCCCTCCCCAGCAGTAGATAAGAGTAAATGACTCCTGGGAGGAGGCTCACCAGCCCGGATGCATCAGAGAGAGTCTAGACTGTCCAGCCGCCTCGGTTTTCCTGAGATGTCACCCATATTTGGGCAGGTTTTTCGGTGATGCAGCTGCTTTTGAGTCATCCATGTTCCTTACACATAACCCTTCTTCCCTACTCCTGTTAGTAACCTCAACAAAAACTCTACTGCTTTCCCAAGTGGGACATTAGTGGGAGCATTACTGCGACCTGCCATGATTCCCTTTCTGGGGTGGGCAGCTCTATGTGCTGCCTCGCCTCCACAACATCCCAGCATCTCTGATGCAAAGCAATGATGAAATCCATTCCCCCATGATCCTGAGAGATAGGCCCCTCCCTAAATCACTGCCATTTAGGGGGAAAATATTATCATTATACCCAGTCACCTACAAGGCCCCAGGAAGATGAGTTCTTGACCATCACCCTTCATGTCACTGACGGAGTGAACACCAGTAAAGATGCCTTTCTTTGAAGCCTTCCTTTCAGTTGAGCGAAGCTTGAAGATCAGGCATTGCTTTAAGCTTCAGTGGGAAACTTAAAATATCAGCAACTGATAGCCTTGACATTCTTTCAAAACTTAACTGCTTCCCCATTCAGTCCCATACTCTAAGCTCTTTCTTTGGTATAATTCTCAAGTCTGGTTTTTGTTTTGTTTTGTTGTTTGGTTTTGTGAGGGGGGTGGTTTTGTTTTGTTGGGATTGTTTGTTTGTTTGTTTGTTGTTTGCCCTAGCTCTTCAACCCCATTGCATCTCTCCACTTGAGACAGAGAGGTCCAGTGGTTACTCTGCTCTTGGCCCCAGGATTGCATGGTGATTCACAGCTAGCTCTTCCTAGCCCTTTGTCTAAAGCAATGGTTCTCAGCCTTCCTAATGCTAACAACTCTTGACTACAGTTCCTCATGTTGTGGTGATCCTTAACCATAAAATTATTTTCGTTGTTACTTCTTAACTGTAATTTTGCTACTGTTATGAGTTGTAATGTAAATATCTGATACTCAGGATGTCTGACATGCGACCCTTGTGAAAGGGTCATGCGACCCCCCAGAGATGTTGTGACCCACAGGATGAGAACTGCTAGTCTAGAGCCTTGCCTTCTCCCTGTAGTATTAATTTTCATTTATGTTTGGAAACTAGTCTATCATCCTTTTATGAGTATGTCTGTTTCTCATAAGACATTAACCAAAGGAAAAAAAAAAAAAAACCAGAGCCCGCAGTTCATCAAATGTGTAGCTCCTTGGAAATGATCAAAGCTGACAGCTCACCAAATATCTTGCCACTGTTTAACACAGATCTCCACCTTTCCATCTTTCTATGGCCATTATTTTCCTAGGACTTCTTGAGAGAAGTAACCCAATGTCATACACAGTATTTAATGATTTTATTGTAGAAGCATCCTACTTAAAGGTACCAGATAGCAAGTCTCTGAAGTGGTTAGGTACTAGCTGTGAAAGAACAGATTAAGCCATGAGATCACAGGAGCATAAAAAAAATATAGTTGGACATTGCCTCATCTGAATAGCTAAAAACCAAAATGCTCCAGAGCTCAAACCTACCTGAGCACCAACAAAATGCCACGTATGTAAAGCTCCACACCTGGTCTCACATGATGGGTTGCTGTCAAGACACAGCTATGTGTAAAATTCCCTTCTGGCTGCACATGTCGGATGCACAAGAAATGTAAGTGAACTTTATATTGAGACTCAGGTCCCAGCCCCCAAGTCATCTTGTGCACTACACTTGAGCAACTCCACCTCTGAAGCTGTTTACTACAGGAAAAATTCTACTCCCAGGTGCCTTGAGGACACACATCCTACGGTGCATTTCTCCATCGTGTGAATCTAAGACAAGCACTTTTTGAGCGAACAGCTCTCCTCCAGAGAGATAGCTCAAGGGGCCCAGAATCTCTCCATGTTGGAGCTCCACCATCTTCAAAACTGGAACACAAGTTCAAGAGGAACATGCAGGAAGCTATATCAAAGCAAAAATACTTTCACTCCCATCTTACTGGCTGCAAAGCAATTGCGAGGTCACAGTCTTTATGAGTCTAGGAAATACGATCTGACTGCATTCCCAAAAGAAGATGAAGTCTGTGCACTAACCAGCTGCTTCTACAGCACACCTCCAGTTCCCAAACAGCCGAAGTCATTAAAGACCATTTGAGACCCTGTTCCCTTGAATAGCATTAAGCATTTGCCATGTGTAAATGAGCCCGCTTTGCAAGGTGTGAAATCTGCTCTGAGCAAAGACAGTTGTGGTAGGGTCCCCGGAACAATTTGCATTCTTTTACTGCCTTGTTCCCAAGTGTGCTGGGCCCTGGGTTTCATTTAGGATAGAAGACGGAAGCACTTGTTTTTGAGTGAGAACTTTCAGTTCTGGGGTAGGGGTAGGGGTAGGGTGTCCGACCACATGCTCCTAGGGCAGATTCAGTCTCAAGGGAGCAACTGTTCATCCTAGAAATGTCTGTTCACGCTACAACTAGGCATCCAGACATTCCTTCCTGACCCTCCCCATGTCAACAAGTTCAAGTCTGACAGTGGCAGATGTCTGTGTGTACAGTTACCCTGTGCTCATGATCTCCAGTCTTTTTAGAAAACTACGGACACCCACAATGCCATCTCTGAGCCGTGCAAATCTATTCCCAAGGCCAGAGCACTGGTGCTGAAGGTTCCAGACTTTTTAGTGCTTCTGGAAAATCTCTCTCTCTTTTTTTTTTTTTTTTTTTTTTCTCTTTGGATTCACTTTACAACCCAGTATCAGCCCTTGCTCTCTTCCCAGTATCCCCCCATTCTCCTTAGAAGCAGAAGCCCCCTCTGGGTGTCAACACCCTCAAGTTGTTAAGGGACTAGGCACATCCTCTCTCACTGAGGCTAGACAAGACTGTCCGTTTAGGAGAACGGGATCCGCAGGCAGGCAGATAGGCAACAGGCAAATAACTACCCCAGTTGTTTGGGGGACCTTCATGAAGACCAAGCTGCTCACCTGCTACATATGTGCAGGAGGCCTCACTCTTGGGTTGGTGATTCTGGGAGCCCCCAAGGAGCCAGGTTAGTTGACTGTTGGTTTTCCTGTGGAGTCCCTTCTCTTCTTCAGGTCCCTCAATCTTTCTCCCAGCTCTTCCATAAGATTCCCTGAGCTCCATCTAATGTTTGGGGGTGAGTCTCTGCACCTCTTTCCAATGGCTGTTGGGTGGAGCCTCTCAGAAGACAGTTACACTAGGTTCCTCTCTGCCTGCATAATGGTGTATCATTAATAGTGTCAGGGATTGGTTCTTGCCCATGGAATGGATCTCAGTTTGGACCAGTCATTGGTTGGCCGTTCCCTCAGATTCTATCTCTGTCCCTGCACATCTTGTAGGCAGGACACATTTTGGGTCACAGACTTTGTGGGTGGGTTGTTGTCCTTATCCTTCCGATGGAAGTGCTGCCTGGCTATAGGAAGTGGCCACTCTCCCTACACAGTATCCCCCCACCCTGCTCTTCTCCCCGTCCCCTCCCCCTTCCAGTTCCCTCCTTCTATCTACCTCCAATATCTATTTTGCTTCCCCTTCTGAGAAAGATTCAACCATTCTTCCTGTGTTCTCCTTGTTTGGCTTCTTTGGGTCTATTGATTATAGCATGGTTTTCCTGTATTTTGTGGTTAATATCCACTTATAAATGAGTTCATACCATGCATGACCTTTTGGGTCTGGGTTACCTCACTCAGAAAGATATTTTCCAGTTCCCTCCATTTGCCTAAGAAATTAGGTCTTACTTCAAAAGCCTGTACTCCACAAATTTGGAAAATCTAAATGAAATGGATAATTTCTAGACAGATACCAATACTACAGCTAAATCAAGATCAGGTAAACCATCTATAACCCCTAAGGAAATAGAAGCAGTCATTAAAAGTTTCCCAACCAAAAAAGCCCTGGGTCAGATTGTTTTAGTACAGAATTCCACCAGACTTTCAAAGAAGAGCTAATGCCAATAGTCCTCAAACTATACCACAAAATAGAAACAGAAGGAACAATGCCAAACTCATTCTATAAGGCCACAGTTACCTGATATCTAAACCACACAAATACTCAACAAAGAGAATTTCAGACCAATTGCCCTTATGAACATTGATGTAAAAATGCTCAATAAAATACTCACAAACCGAATCAAAGGCATCATCCACCATGATCAAGTAGGCTTCATTCCGAGGATGCAAGGGTAGTTCAATATATGAAAATTTATCAACGCTTCTGGCAATTCTTATCTGGGCATTGACTGTCTGCTGGTGAGGCGGGAGCCAACTGAGAGGGAGACGTGTCGCCACCGTCTTCTCTAAGAGCCAAGCGACTGCCTTGCCCTACTAACCAGCCACCCTCCCTTGTCTCCTGTCCCTTCAGGCACGGCTTGCTCTATCCTCCACGGGCATCTCAAAATGAGTTAGGCCACTCCAGATGAATAAAAGAAACCTCAAATATGATTAGTTTTATGTTCAAAGCCAGACAAATTGACAAAATGTTTTAAATCATTCAGAAGCCTTCCAATCTCAGAAACTCTTTGGGTTCCTTTGTCAAAGCAAGTCCCACGTGGACTGGTGGACCATGTTGTAAGAGTAATAAGAATTCTTAGAAAGACAGACAGACAGACCCACTTCCCTCCCTGTTCATACACACCCTCCCTTGGCTTTATTTTTATTTTTATTTTTTTTTTGATTGATTGGTTTTTGTTTGTTTTCAAGACAGAGTTTCTCTGTATTGTTCTGACTGTTCTAGAACTCACTGTGTACACCAGGATGACTTCAAATTCACAGAAATCTGCCTGCCTCTACCTCTGCCTCCCAAGCACTGGAATTAAAGGCGTGTGCCACCACACCCAGCTCTCCCTTGGCTTTTTCTGTGACTGATGGGGCTCATCCATGCACCCCTGGATCAGATCTTGGCCTTTAAGGTACTCTTTACTCCAGACCAGTGACTAAAGAATGATCAGAATCAGAGCTGGAAGCAAAAGACTATCAGAGCCATCCCTGCTGCTTCCAACCCATCATTTGCCTGTGAGAGGAATCCAGCAGCTGTGGAGCCAGTGCAGAGAACACAGCGGGGTTCCGGTGTGTGAAGAGGCATTCAAACCTCTAATTAATTAGTTAATTCATCTGATCAATCTACAAACATATGCTGATGATTTCAGTGCCACTCCTTGTGCTGGGCAATGGGAACAGGATGGCCATGCTCTTCTTCCAGGCCTCAACCTGGGGCATTTCCCTGCAGGCATCACTTGCTTTAGTCTAGAGCAACCCTTGCTCACAGTCAGCAGGTCCTCTTTACAGGCCATTGGGCAGCCAGTCAGAAATTAAAATCTTAATGGATTTTTTTTTTCTCCTGAGGGTATAGTCAAGAGAGTTCAATAAAAAAATAAATACTTTTCAGGGGAAAAAATGCCTTGGATTCTATGACCTCAGATTTCTTCATAAGCCAGGGTATCTCCTGTGTGGGGATAAACTCTGCTCCCTGATTGTGGGCTGTGGGGAAGAAAGGGGACCATGTTGGCATCTGGGTAAATGGGTAGAAACCCATTCCTCTTACCCAATAAGGTTTCTTATGTTCCACTGCTCTGGGTGTTCTGGGTCTTCACACTGCTGAAAACAGAAGTAAACATCACTGTCTCTACACACACACATGTGCACATATGCAATCATGCATGTATGCATTCACAGGCACATACACACACATTTGCATAAGCACATATTCCTAAGGGCACATCTGCATACACATACACACAATACATGCACATGTATACACATACAAGCACACATACCTGTGCATATATGAGTGAACACATACACACACTGCTGATGGTCCCAAGGTCTCTCTCACATAACCATTTTCCACCAAAATCTCTCCACTCCACTGTAGCACTGAGGCTCTTCATCCAGACTTAATGGCTTTGCTTTCCAGGCAAGGCCCTGGTTCCACTGGCTCTTTTCCTGGACATAAATGGTCCTTCAAAGGTCCCTTTCTGAGGCCAATTGTTCTGAAATGCCTCCCAAAACACCAGCCCTAAGACCTATCTTGTTGGCCAATCAGGAGGGAGGGTGTATAACAGATTCGATTGCTTCTAATAAGGATACTTGAAAAGAAGTTCAACAAGTGATTTCCCTTCACACTTGAAGGGCCTTTGTCTTGACAGGAAGGCATATTTCCTCTCATCTTCAGAGTCCAGGGTTCCTTTGCTTTTCTCCCTTCAAGCCTGGGTGTTGGCAGTCAGTCCAGCTGTTGCCAGCCTGTGCAGCTGCTGCCTCTGCTCCCTCAACTGTTCTTGCAGGACTCAACATGTTTTTTTCTTTGCCTGCTTGTCTCTCTTGGCGGAAGGCCCAGTCAAAGAAGTCACCAACAGAAATCTGCCCCTCCAGCCAGGGTCACTGCCAGGGCCTGGCCTTTCCATCAGCTGCAAATTTGGTTCTTTCAGATTTTGTCTCATCTTCAAAATCTCATTGCTACTGGCCAGGGCTTTTTGTGAGTTTTGCTGGCTGGTAAACAAACATCACTGTCCTCTGCAAGGATGACGATTTATAATGGGGAAAGATTTCTTCAGTGAGCAAACATAGCTCTACTTCCATTTCAGTTGTCTCTCACCATAGAGTTTTCCATCTGCTTCTTCGATCTTCCACAGGTACAGCTTGCTGGCCTCCAGAGAAGTCCCTCCTCAGCTGCTCACTGGGCTTCCTGAGATCTGAAGAGTTTAAAGGAACCAAACAAGAGTACCCTTCCTCTTCTACTAACAGAAATCCAGAGAACTCTCTGCATCTCTTTTCCGGTCTACAACCAAAGGCAGGTTCCTAGCCAACAGTCATTCACCACCCAGAGGAGGTCTGGCAGTATTCAAGGGGAGATGTGCTTATTTGTCATTCAGGACTGACAGGATGATGCTGGCATCTACTAGGTCTACATGTTTCGAAGCGTTCCATAACACACACAATAGCTCCTAAGCCAAGAATTACCCCAAGTGGAGAGGCCGGGAAACCTGTCTGTAAAGGTTTCTTTCCCCCTTTCCCTTTGGCTGTTCTGGAACTCACTATGTAGACTAGGCTGGCCCTGAACTCACAGACACACACACACACCCCACCCCACCCCCCACTTCTGTTCCCAAGTGCTGGGGTTCAAGGTGTGTTCCACTACACCCAGCTCATTAAAGGTTTTGGTCTCAAGGATCTATGAAATCATATTCATCTTGGAAGTCCCTGAAATCCTATCAAGTTCCATCCACCCTCTCCCACTTCCCCTTCTCTGATTTCAAGTTCTAGATGTCAAAGTAATGTTCATTCTGGTACACAGTTTCACACAGACCAATGCAATTATAGCCAATGACAATACTTTGTTCACCGTAAGAAGCACACACTTTGCTTTTGTTACTGCAACATGTCTGTACATGGGGTGTGTGTGTGTGTGTGTGTGTGTGTGTGTGTGTGTGTGTGTGTGTGTGTGTGTGTGTGTAAATTGGTTGTCAGCTTAAAATTTCTTTTCAGTGTTTGACGGATGTGGATGAAACTTCATCGGCACTTAAAGCAATGCTATTTGACTAAAGCTTCATCATGCATTTTATCTCAATCAAGGGTTATGTAGTTCTCCTTAGTAACACTGGGGTTTAGGCAGAGGAAATGGTGACCTGTTCATAGTGGCATCTCACATCAGTAAATTTTCTTGAAGAACAAGAGTGACTCTTATCTTCCTGTGGAAGCTTTTCCCAGATCTCCTGGTGTAAAGGCCTTCCCCTGGCTGCACTTAGAGCAGGCTTATCTGTAGACTTGAAAATGCTGAAATTGCCTTTCTCCAAACATTTTCCTCTCAAGTCAAAGTTCTGGGGTTCTGATTAACTTCTAGGGTGAAGTCAAATCATTGACATCTATTTCATCTGACGACTTTGAAGTCACCAGCCAATTTGTCAGACCTACACAGGACTCAGGAAACTTAAAGGGAACACTGTCCTGTGAAGTACTTGTGCATGACTGTGATCTTGCAGCACAGGCTGAGGGGGAGAGGGAGGGGGAGCAGCAGGGTGTGATAAGTGTCTACCAAGAGAAGAAGAAGAAAAAAGACACTTGGAAGAGCAAAGTGCCAGAGAAATCGAGGCTCAGAAGCAGAGCTCTCAGTGAGCTATGGGACATAGGACAGGAACAGGGAGGGTCAGACACAGAAGGCAAGGACAGGAGAGCGGGCTGATGGCTGATTTTAACTTCCAACTTGACTGGATCAGGAATCAACTAAGGAGACAGGCCATCAGATATTCCTGTAAGGAGTTTTCTTAATTGGGTCATTAGAAATAGGAAGACACACCCTAGGTATGGTGGCATCTTTTAGTTGCAGCCAGATCAAATCAGTGAGAGGGGGGAAATCTGACTTTTCGCCTCATTGTCTCCCAAGTCTTGCTGGTGATTTCATCTACTCTGTTGCTGCCATCGCTGCTGCTATTTCTCTGATATCAGAATCCAGCTTTGGGCTTCCAACATGAAAGACCACTGACCCTCCAAGAAGTCACCATGCTTTCAGCACTAGTTTGGGACTGCTGAGGTGTCCAGTTGTGTGGAATTCTCTTTCCACACAGCAGAAGAGGAGAGATGGAGTGGCGAAGGACCATGGTGGTAGACTTCCCAAACACATTACTTGACCTGAGTCCATCACTAATGAATACAGCCCCTGGGATGCTTCTGTCTGCCTCTGTGCTGGAATTACAGGGGACACTGCCATGCTAGGGGTTGAAACTCTGGTCCCCATTCTTGCACAGTAAGTACTTTTTCCACTGAGCCACCTCCCTAACCTAGACAGTGGAGATTTTCTTTGAGATGCAGTGCACTTTTGCCCCACCCCCTTTTTCAAGCTCGCCTCGAAGTCAGATCCATTGATCCCATCAAGCATTTCTTCATATGGATTGCAGGACAGTCGAGTTGCCTAACTGCAACGTGGGCCCTGACATTCACCTTCCTTGGTTTTTCTTACATACTCTGGGAATTTCTGAGTATTTCTTACTTATTCTCTGAAACCCTCCATCTCTGCTTCCCCAAACACTCTTACAGAGTGGTAAAGCATAGGTCCCATAATCCTCTTATCCATCATTTTGCCATTTTCTTGGCATCTTGGGGGAGTTTTCATTGGATCATAGAATCCATACCAGAGTTCACACTAAAGAAATTTCTAACATCAGTGGAGGAATTGTCTCCATCAGAGTGGCCTGTGGGCATCTCTGTGCGTGTGTCTGAGGGGCATTTTCTTGATATGTGATCACTGTGGGAGGGTCCATCCCACTGAGGACCATGCCATCCCTGGACAGGTAATCCTGCAATGGATACGTAGGCTGAGCAAGCAGTGGGTAGCAAGACAGTAGGAGTATTCCTCCATAGTCTCTGCTTCAGTTACTGCCCCCAGGTGCCAGCTTTGAGCTTCTGTCCTGGCTTCCCTCAAGGATTGACTGTAATCTGTAAGCTAAAATAAAGCTCCCTTCCAAAACATAAAAAGGCTTCCTTGCCAAGAATAGTGGCATATACCTTTAATCCCAGACCTTAGGAGGAAAAGGCAGGCAATCTCTGTGAGTTCAAAGCCAGTCTCATTTACTTAGTAAGCTCCAGGGCTACATAGTAAGACACTGGCCTGGGGGTCAGGGAGGGCAGAAGAATCAGGGAGCTTGTCAGCTCTGACAGCCTCTCTCCTAAGGAGACTGGTGCTGCTGCCCTTCTTCTCTGACACTTTGTTTAAGGCCACAATCACGTCTTTAAGAGCTCAGCTCTGATCATATTTCCTCATTTCATTCTTCAGTCCCAGGTTCTTCTCTTTCTATCTCTCTTGCCTGCAAGAGGGTGTTGATAAGGAAAATCCGGGTCTTAGAATCTAATCAGCAGAGATTAGGGCTGAGCCAGTAGATAGTGGATCCTCCCACTACTTTGTGGTGTGCTCTTGGCTGCTGTGAGCATACTGACTTAACAGACCCAGATCGACCTAGACTCTGCTAATTCAGAGTCTTGCACTCACGAAAGCACTCAACATTACAGGACTATTGTATTTGTTACCTTTGTTTGTTTGTTTGCTTCCTTGCTTGGTTTTGAGACGGGGTTGCCCTACATTGTCCTGGCTTTCCTAGAATTTGCTCTGAAGATGAGGCCAGCCTTTGAATTCGCAGAGATCCACCTGCCTCTACCACCCAAATGCTGGGATTAAAGGTGTGAGCCTCCACATCCAGCTAGCTAACTTCCTATTGCTTTGATAAAACACCATGAACAGGGCAACATATAAAAGGAAGCATTTAATTGGACTCAGGGTCCCCAGGGGTTAAGAATCCATCATGGCAGAGCAGCGGCAGCATGGCAGCCAGCATCAGGCCTGTTAACTGGAGCAGCAGCTAAGAGCTCATATATCAAACCACAGACAGGAAGCAAAGAGGTGAACTAGGAATGATGAAAGCCTTCAAACCTCCAAGCCCCCCCCCCCTTCCGTGACACAACTCCTCCAAGACCAAACTACATAATTATTCCCCAAACAGGTACCAGCTGGGACCAAGTGTGCCCCAGACCTATGGGGGACATCTCATTGAAACCTCACAACTATGGTAATTGCCTACAATGTACCACGCAATGTGCTCCTGCATGGCCACGCATGACTGAGGCGCAGCAAAGCATTTCTGGAAGGCCTCCTCACCATCCCATTATGCTTCCTTTGTGCTCTTCTCTGAGGTTCTAGCACTTCCCAGTGTCCTCCTGTGGCAATCAACTTGCCTGGAACACATGGTACACAGATTAAACGCTATTTCTGGGTATTTGTGAGGGCTCCTGGTAAGATGAGCGTTTGGTTGAATGGAGAGAATAATGCAGATCGTCTTTCTCAATACAGATAGGGATTTAAGGTGGCTGGAAGCTCTGGGAGTGCTGTGTCCCTCCAGAGTTCATATTGGGGATTCTGAAGTCACTAACGTGGTAGCGGCTCTTGATCAGTCTCTCAGAGTCTGCTGTTCCCTTGCAGTATAGCAAATTTGTACTTTCTCTTTACTTCTGAATGAACTCCATTGGTAGGACAAGAAGAGGCATGTGGCATTAAGAGATGGGGCCTTAGTGAGCTAATTGGGTCATGAAGCCTCTTCTTCAGAAACTCACAATCAATGGTCTTATACATTATCAGCAAACACACACACACACACACACACACACACACACACACACACACACACACACACACACTACATGCAGCCATGGAAGGCGGAGACAAAGGAGCATGGTGGTTAGAAGCTCAGCTGATGACCAGGAGTGTGTCAGAACAGGATCATAAGACCCTTTGCACATCTACTAGAGGGTGTTACCAGCTCCAAAATTTTCGCCATAAATATGACAGCCACTGTAATGTTCTGTTGACTTCATTGCCATGTCTGAGGCTCAAGGTCTTCTATACCATCTCAACATTTTGGCTTTAAGATAGTCATTGATACATAGCTCTGTGATAAACATTAACACTTGTGACGTCAGTCATGTCCCAAAGGAACCTGAGACAACTCTTACTCAGTGTCTATGGCTTCTCCCAGCACTTCTTACCTGGCCCCCTATCTAAACCTCTCCAGCTCAAAGGCTAGGCATCACTTCCCTTCCTCCAGCTTCTGATTCTTGGATAAAAACAGCCATTTTAGCTATGGGCTTTATTGATTTTTCTCTCCTTCCTTGTTGGCCTCTTAGTCTCTTGGTTCTTCTCTCCTCTTGGTTTTTGGCTCCTTTCTTGGCCCTCTTGCCTTCTATTATCTCTCTTCTCTTCTCTCTCCCCTCCCCCCTCTCCTTTCATGGCCCAATCTATGTGCTGGCTGTGTTCAGCCTGGACCCTTCCAGATGCCCCTGGCCAAACTCTTCCTCATATCTACAATCAAGCCCTTCTCCTCAACCGTACCTACAAGAAGTCATGCCCTCATTTGCATTCAGCATGCAGTTGCCATACTTTCGATATCTTCTACAGCCCTCAAGCTAAGCCCACTCTTTCCTCAGGCTGTGCCCAGGTTGTACGTATGCCCAGGTGTGGTAGATAGGCCAGACACTCTGGCCTCCACCAGAGCTCTCTTCCCCTCCCTCTATCAAAGCTGTCAATCAGGCTACAGTCACCAGCTTCCCACCTGCTTCTGCACCCTTTTCTCTTGCTCCTCCACATGGCTTTTCTCCGAGGAATAGTTTGCATGTCTCAGTCTGTCTTGACTTACGCTTCTTATAGAGTCCAAACAAACCCAGCACTTACTTACAGGGCTCCGGTGAACTGGATGACCCATTGGCAAGCCAGAAAGAATTTTTATTTCCACGATGGGCACACTCACTGGTACAAAGTGGCTGCCAAACTACAAAATATTGCCCAGATGTTTTCCTGAGAAGAATGTCACAGTGGGGATGTTTCCCTCAGCACTCTCCTGCTGCTGTGGGGCTTTTTAGAAACTTATAGGACGTGATGGCTCCTGCAGAGCAGTGAGGACACACCTGAGTTCCTTTGACAAACAACAGAGGAAGATGAGAAACAGCTCAGGGAAGTGGATACACAAGGATACATATATTAAATAAGGCTGGAACTTCCACTGGAGAATTGCGTTCCATGGATAGGCCCACTACAGCCTTTGCTGCGGCCATCAGAAATGGAGGACATCAACAATTTAGGATGCCTGTCTTTGGAAAACCGGGAGTGGGGTTACACAGAAGAACCTCACAAAGGGTTGCTTGTTTGCTTTTCAACTTTCACATGTGTCTGTGATGTTTGCACATATTCTCAAGTGTAAATTCAAGTGCATGTGAGCCATGGTGCTCATGTAGAGGTCAAAGGACAACCTTGACTGTCCCTCCTCACCTTCCGCCTTATTTGTGACAAGGTCTTTTGTTGGTCAGCTAGCCTGCACACTTTCTACCTCCCACGGCACCACAGGAGCATTGTGATTACACACACACACACCCTAAGTATGATGAACCTCATTAAGGTCGGTGTGTCCATAACTGTCCACTGTGGACTGAATTTTCCAAACTGCAGACTTGATCATCAGTAGGACCGTATACAATTTGAAACTATTTGCTTCCCATTTCTCCTAATTGGACACGGTGGGGTCCTTTTCTTTATGCAAATTATGTATTTAGGGGCAAACATGACACAGGCCTATGAAGGAAGGTTGAATATCATGAAAAGAGCTTCAATGTGCTTGTTTATTTCAAAATGATGTGTGTGTGTGTGTGTGTGTGTGTGTGTGTGTGTGTGTGTGTGTGTGTGTGTGTGTAGCTTAAACAGGTTTCCAGCTTTCCCCTGAGTCTGAGTTCCTCATCAGCATTTCAATAAACCAATGTACAATTAGAAAAATTAACTAAAACTGCCCATTATTGGTTGTCACACACATTAATACTAAGAGCCAGTAGGTTTATAATATCTCTTTCTAAATGTGAATACATTTCTGAAAGTTCATTAATTTAATCTTTTTCAAAATTAAGTTTAGAAATAAGCTTAGGCATTTGTCAATAGAACACAGACTAAACAAACATAGACTAAAGTGAAAAAAAAGACTAAGTAAATAAATCTAGGAGTAGGGGTTTAGCTCAGTAAGTGGAGTGTTTATCTACCATCCAGGGAGCCCTGGGTTCAATGTCCAGCCCTGCATATACCAGGAAGGGTGGTACATACCCGCAGTCTTTGTATCACCAAGGCAGATGTAGAGGATCGGGTCATTTTTAGCTTCACAGAAAGTTCCAGGCCATCTAGAAATACATGAGACACGATACTAAAATATAAATGTTTGTAAACACATGTATATGATATAATCAGTCGGCAAGAATAAATGCATAAAAAAAGTATCTCCAGCAATGAACACTGAAAGACCAGACATAGGGAACAGCAGAAAAGACATCAAATAAATGCTTTCTGATAGGGACGCTTCATTTGCACAGTATGTTTGAGACTCCTTCACTATTATAAGATCCACTCACACTGGGCAACGCCCCACACTCCTGTAATCCCAGGACTTGGAAGGTGTAACAAGGAGGAGCGGGAGTCTAAGATCAATTTTAACCACATAGTGAGTTCGAGGCCAGCCTTACCTACATGAGATGCTGTGTAACAACAATAGCCAAAACAAAACAACACCAACAAAAATCCAGTTGGGGGTGTAGCTCAGTTGGTAGAACGCTAGCCCAACACATAGAAGCTCTGTGTTCCAGCCCAGGTCCATGTAAAACTGAGTGTGATGTCAGAGGCTGCAGTTCCAGCAAGGGAGAGGAAGATGAAAGGGTCAAAGTTCATGGTAATTGTTATATAGAACGATCATTCCCAGTCCCATAGTTCAAGGCCAGCTTGGGCCACATGAGACCTCGTCTCAAACTTTTTTAATAAAGAAATTGTTTTTAAATAATACATAAATAGAAGCCCAAAAATCACCAGGCATTCCCAGGAAGCCCAACCCTGCAGAGGACACAGATCGTACCACAGTTAGCAGTGACAAGCATATACTGGGAATGTGTTTGACACCCCAGGGTGACCAGTTGTTTAACTTAAGAAGGAAAAGAAAAATAGGTAGGGCTGGGAAGGTAGCTCAGCAGTTTTCGCTGAGTAAGTGGAGACTCCAGCTTAGCTCCCAGCACCCACTGGGTGGCTCACAAACATGTCACTGTATTACAGATTTGATGTCCTCTCTGGCCTCTGAGGTCAGTAGGTACTTATTCCATATTGGAAAACATTCAGACATATACAATATAAATAAATCTTGAAGTATAAGGATAAACATGCTATAATTTTATTAACAAATACTAGGATATATTAATTAGCATGTCATATCCTGGATTCAGCCCAAATTTGTGCATAAGGAAGACAAACAGTTGTTCAGATAAGCTCATGATGCGTTTATCAGCAATGTTATTTTAAATATATATGCCTTTTTATTTAAGTGCACACACCAATGTGTTATTGTCATAAAAGTTTCATTTCAATAGCTCAGGATACATTAATACATATTTTGGGCTCAGTGCCAATCAGATTCCACTGACGTCAACCAAGGAAGATATGAAGATGAATGAAAAAATCTAATCTGTAGATATCCCTCCCTAAGTCCATATAGGAAGAAAAGCTTTCTCAAATGCCACTTAAATTTTTACGAGAATTTGGGACAGCTGAGTACATGGTGGGCAGGGCAGGTTTTTTAATTGACTGCCTGAAGACTTTGCCCCCTTTTCAGTAAGGCTGAGATTACCAAACAGCCCACTACAAGCCTCCGAGTTCTTGATGGCAGTCCACACACCACATTTGGAAACCAGATCGAAGACCCTTCCAGAATAGCACAAGTCATGTCTCTAATGCTTAGAATCCTGAAGTGCTTGCATTCAGACAGCCTCCAGAATTACTCCACCAAGCAGAGAAGCTTCTCACAACAGCAAAGTATGCAACATTCAGAATGCAGGGTGGAGCAAATGCTGGCAAAAGAGTGTCGAGAAACACCATTGCGTAGCACCATGTTATTGAATTGAGTTCTGGTTTGAAAGTCCTGGTCATGGGTACTGTACCTGGGTCCTGTACATGGTCCAAGCCATGAAGGAAGAGACGGGCTCCCAGTATGTGAGGGAGTGACTAACCCCTTCCTTGCTCCTTGCAAAGAACTCTGAAGTAAAATTCAGGAGATATTAATGGCTCGTTAATCTTAAAAAGTATTTGGGTGGCTATCCCCTGTGAGCTTACTGAAATTATCTGAAGTCACTGAGATTTCTTTCCAAAGTTTGGCTGATATTTGACCATGTTATGGTGGGCAGAAGGGAGGCAGCAGGGCTCATAGACAGCATAGCTGTATTATGTTGTGTGTCACAGGGATATGGAGCAGGAGACCTTCCTCTAGTCATCTGCAAAGGGCTGCCAGGGTGCCAGAGACTGAGGTGTCCGGTCATAGAAGTGAATTGTCCCTGCATTCCGGAGGACATAAAGCAAAGAATCAGAAGTCTTGGTTCCCTGGGACAGCTGGGAAGGAAGGAAGTGTCTGCCCCAGGTCTCTCTCCTTGGTTAGTGCATGGCTGGCTTCTCCTGTGTCTGATGTTATCCTCAGCATATTTAGCTGATCCCAAGGACTCTCACTTGAGGCATATCAAAGGAAGAGGGGCTCTCCACAATGCTCTCAGGTGAGCGTCTATGGAGAGCTGGGAAATATGGTCGCTCTCTTAGCATGCTTAGAATCACCAGATGAGTTAGTCTCCTGTCTGTCAATATAACAAATGCCCTCCCTGATGAGATTGTAAGGGATGCTTGTGCTCCTGGTTGCAAGAGTCTCAGTCTGTAGGCACTTGACCCTGTTGCTTTAGGATAGTGCTTCTCAACCCTCCGAATGCTTTGACTCTTTAAAACATTTCCACATGTGGTGATCCCCATCCATAAAATTGTTTTCATTGCTACTTCATAACTGTAATTTTGCTACTGTTATAAATTGTAACGTAAATATCTAATAAACAGATGGTCTTAGATGATCTTGTGAATAGTGAGTTGAATGACTTGCAGGTTCAAACCAGTGCTTTAGGACCTGTGGTGAGAAAGAAAATTACAGCACAGCAGCCAGGAGGCAAAGGAAAAAAGTCAGTGTTCTAATCCTTCAACCTCAGACTAGACTATACCTCTCAAAGGCCACAGTACCTTCCAGCAGCACCAACCCAAGGACCAAGCCCTTGTCCCCCAAACCCTTGGGGGAGACTTGAAATACAGACTCTAGACTAGGTGTGTGCACAGAATGTGCACAACTTTTTCCTGCTTTTCAGCCAGCAGAGTAGCAAGAAGGTTAAAGAGAGATATGACTTAGAGTAACTAAATTCTTCAAAAGACAAAAGAGAGTAGTGATTGCCAGCAGCTGGGGGAGGAGTAACCAGAAGGTAGTGTTGAATATGTGCAGTTTCAGTCTGAAGTAAAGGGGAAGTTTCGAGCTAGATAGTGGGTGAGAGCCATAGAATAGAAATGTAACTAACACCCTGGACTGTGTACCTGCAAATGGTTAAAATGGTCAAAGTTGCATTACAGGTGTCAGTTTGACTAGACTAAAGGAAATCCAGATGAGAAGACGTTCCTGTGTGTAGTTTCCTGATGAAATTAGCATCTGGGCTGTAGACTGAATGAAGAGGATCCACCCTTACCAAAGCTTGCTTCCATCACACAACCCGCTAGAGTCCCACACAGAAGCAAAAGGCTGAAGAAGACATCCTCTTTCTTCAGCAGCTGTAACGTCCACCCTCCCCTGCTCTTAGACATCAAAACTGCAGCTTCTTGGCCCTTCAGCCTTGAACTGAGACCTACACCGTCCGCTCTTCAGATTTCCAGGCCCTTATCCTTGAACTAAGAGTTAGACCATAGATTCTCTTTGTTCTTGGACCTAGCTTTAGACTGAATTGCTTTTCCAGGTTGCCAGTCTACAGATGGCCCACCATAGAAGGTCTTACCTTCCACAGTCACATGAGCCAATTCTCAAAACAGATCTCTTTTTCTAGATCTTTCTAGACATCTTATATATTTCTCTAGGTTAGTATTGGTTGTTTCTCCTGAGACCCTCATAATATTTTACCACGATTTTCTTTGGAAAGTGAAATAGTGAAAAAGAGGGGGCCATATTAACTAAGTTAACATCTAGACATTGTCCAAGAGAAGCTCTCCACAACGGGAAAACAATCTCTGCGGATTCAGAGAGAACTTATCATCTATAATTTCTCTGCAATAGTTTCAACACACGTTCCCTAAGATGACACAAGACCTTCAGGAGCATTCGGTCCTTTCTTTAGGATGCAGCCTTTCTTTAGGACAGTTCGTATTTTGGTTGGTTGATTGGTTGGTTGATTGGTTGGTTGGTTGGTTGGTTGGCTGGTTGGTTGGTTGGTTTGATTTCTTTTGTCAATTCAACACAAGCTAGAGTCATGTAGAAGAGGTACCTCAATTGAAGAATTGCCTCCATCAGGCAAGTCTGTGGAGCATTTTATTGATTAGTTATCAATGTGTGAGGGACAACCCCAATATTGGCAGTACCACTCCAGGCAGGTTATCCTATGTGTTACAAGAAAGCTGAGCAAGCCAGTGAGCAGCTACTCTTCTATGGCCTCTGTTTCAGTTCCAGTCTCCAGGTTCCTGCCTTGAGTCTACCCTGACTTCCCTTCAACATGACTGGGATGGATCCAATTGTCAATAAACCCTTTCCTCTCCACCTTGCTTTTGATGGTGGTCTTTATCACAATAATAGAGAGCAAACTGGGACATGTTCTACCTTTTGTACTGGACATCACCAAAAATAGCAAGAAGCTCATGAAAAAGAATGGAGACAGTAACTGAGGACAGAGAAGCTGTAGGTCACTGGAGCTCACTGACACGAACACATTTGGAAAGACAACTGGCCCCCAAATATTTTATTTATAGAAGTTAAAATCCTGAGTCTGAGTGGGATGGAAGCAGGAAGATTTGGGCTGTCATAGTTGGTATCTTCAAATCTCTAGATCAATTTAGATGAATAAATCTTGTGAAAAGGAGATTTGACTTGATGTATTAAGTAGCAGTGACTAAGTAGAGTTTCAGGTCTTACTCGACTCTAAGCAAGGCAGTCAGGCAAGCCTTCCCATAGATCTGTCAAACAGCACAAGAACCATGGCTTCCATGGCCCCAACATTCGTGAAGAAGGTGGTAGATCAAGGAAGCTGTGTCCGCATTAGCCGAGGTACTCTTTGAAACACTGGCCCACAACTCTGGGAAGCCAGGAAGCATCTCATCCCATCCCAATTCTGCCCAGTCTGGCTGCTCCCTCTTCTGGTCTAAGGTCCTCAACTCTTCATCCTTAGGGCTCTGACCCCTTTTGCAAAACTTTACCTGCAGTTTTGCTTCCCTACAATAGCACCTTAAGAGGCTCCTCTGTTCAAAGGACCATTTGCAGCCACATCAGATGCTTCCCATTGAGCCTCAAATCTTCAACAAGCACCCCACTTACCCCAATAAGTTCATAAACTCTGATTTGTGTTGATATGTCCACTCCCAGACCACCACTTGAGTCTTTATTACCTTTTTTTTTTTTTTTAATCAACACATTTCCTGGGTAGAGGGATGGTTTCAAGGAAAGGCACCAAATTGTGAAACGCACTAGAGGCATTTAGGAAAGCAGAAGTGAGTTCTCTGTGACTGCTATCTGATGTCCCATGCCATCACTATCTCAGACATACTCAAGGCTGTTTCCCAACTGTGCCCTAAGCCAGCAAGATCTGGAATGGCCAGATTTCTCTGTCCAAGAGTTCCCCTGTACTACCTCACAGTGTCAACTCTGTGAGGTCACTGAAGGTCAAAATGGACCAGAATCAGCAATTTCACAGTTGAACCTAATACGTTTCAAGGTACTGTGGTGAAAAATCTTGCCAATTTGATTAGATGGAGAAACCTAGATTAGTGGAGCACCCCTCTGGGAGGATCTATGATGATGTCTCCAGAAATCATTAGAGCTTAATTATTGCATTTATCCTTTAATGGCTCCATAATATAGTAGCATTGTTGAAGAAGGCAAAGGGTTGGGTATAGGCCCTGCTTATAGGAAGTAAGTGACTGGAGGCTGTAACTAAATCTTGTCCTGGATTCTGTTAAAAACAAATCTGTGGCTGGAGAGATGGCTCAGCAGTTAAAGAGCAGCTGCTCTTCTAGAGGATCCAGGTTCAGTTTCCAGCATTCACATGGCAGCTCAAAACTGTCTACTAACTCCAGTTCAAGGAGATCTAACGCCCTCTTTTGCTCTTCATAGGCATTAAAACCACATGGTACACAGATGTACATGTAGGCAAAACACCCACACACATAAAAAAAACTAAAAATAAACATTTCCCCTTATTTTCATTTTATACATATGTGTATTTTACCTGTACGTATTTATGTGTATCATGTGCATGCAATGCCCTGTACAGGCCAGAAGAGGGTGTCATAGCCCTAGGCCTGAAGTGACTGATGCTTGTGAGCCTCCATGTGAATGCTGGGAACCCAGGTTCTCTGGAAGAGTACTGAGTTGTTTCTCCAGCCTCCTCAAGCTTCTTTTTGTATCCCCTTTATGTTTTCTGGCCATCATGATGTAAACTACACAGGTTCTCCCCACCACAGTAGGCTGGACTACTCTAGAGCTGTGAGCAGGCATCCAGGTGACCTCCCTTAAGGTGTTACATCATGTTTGGGCACAGCTATGAAAAGCTAACACGGGTCCTTACATCTCTCTCCTCTTCCCCTCTCATCATAGTAGATGCTTCACCAACTACTTCTTGATCGAAGTCTAAGCTACTCCCTCCCTTCTGCTCCCCTCCCCTCCCCTCTTAAGCCTTCCCAGCCTGACTCCTAAATCAGTTTTAAAAAAAAAAAAAGAAACACCTTGGAAACAGTGTCCTCAGTACCCACAAGCCACACCCCAAAACTCTCAATGGAGCCTCCCTCTTCTCTAAATTCATCTTCTAGTCTTACTCTTTCTTCTCCAAATTCATCTTCTAGTCTTACAAGTCCCCTGAAATCTCACTGGGAGAATCCTAGAGATCGTCTAGGCCTGGTGTTTACACACCTGCGTTCACATCAGATGTCATGGGAAGCCAGGCGCGGTTCATGTGTACCATCCAAGAACTCGATAGGCTGCGTCAGAAAGGTTACTCTGGGTTTGAGGGCAGCCTGAGCTGCAGGGTGAGACTCTCTCAAAAATCCAAGGTGAGGAAAGAGGGAGAGAAAGAGGGAAGGAGGGAGGAAGAAAGGAACGAAAGAGGGTAGGAAGGGGGGAGGAGAAAAGTCCCATGGAGAAGCTTTACCTGATGGATCATTCTGTCTAGCCATAACAAGGGTGAGGCCCAACACATAAATCATTTTTAAAGCCAATAGTTCATTTTTAAAGCACTTTTTACAACCCCAGCAAAAACTAAGCAGAAAGCGCAGAGTACTTACCCATTGTACCATCAGCATCCCATATCGGGCAGCTGGATTACAAAAAACAAATAAGCAGGAGTGATCATCAAGCAAAGAGAAATATTTTTTAATAGGTGATGTGTGTGTGTGTGTGTGTGTGTGTGTGTGTGTGTGTGTGTGTGTGTGTGTGTGTAAAAAGATTCAATTAGGCCGGGCAGTGGTGGCGCATGCCTTTAATCCCAGCACTTGGGAGGCAGAGGCAGGTGGATTTCTGAGTTTGAGGCCAGCCTGGTCTACAGAGTGAGTTCCAGGACCAGCCAGGGCTTCACAGAGAAATCCTGTCTCGAAAAACCAAAAAAAAAAAAAAAAAAAGATCCAATTAGTTAAAAGAGGGATTAAGAAAAAGTGTTTGGTGTCCAACCCTAACCCTGACTCCCTTCCTAGAGACACAGGTGTCTATATATATAATGTTACTGGGACACATGGCTCTATATACAAGTTTAATGTAAACACAGCAGAGCATACACACAATGACAAACTTTCAGCTGTTCCTCCAAATAATATATATTCAATCTTAGTGTAAATTACGCCGTTTCGTTCTTTTTTATGTCTGTGGGTGTGTTGCCTACGTGCATGTCTGTGCACCATGTGTGTGGATGGTGCCTGGGGAAAGCAGAAGAGGACATTAGACATGCTGGAACTGTGTTTACAGACTGTTGCAAGCTGCCATAGGCATCAAACCCAGGACCTCTCAAAGAGCACCCACTAGTCTTAACTGCTGAGCCATCTTTGCAGCCCTGCCACATTTGGTTTTTGGTTTTGGTTTTTTGTTTTTTAGGGTTTTTTTTTTTTTTTTTGGCTTTTTTTATACTTTATTTACATTTCAAATGTTTCCCCCTTTCCAGATCTCCCCTTTGGAAACTCCCTATCCCCTCCCCCCTCCTCCTGCCTCTATGAGGGTATTCACCCACCCACTCTCGTCTTCCCTCCTTGGCATTCTTTGGGATACTGGGGCCTCTAACACCCTCAGGCCCAAGGGCCTCTCCTCCCCCTGATGGCTAACAAGACTCTCCTCTGCCACATATGTGACCAGCACCATGAGTCCCTCCATGTATATTCTTTGGTTGGTGATCCAGTCTCTGGGAGCATCAGGAGGTCAGGCCAGTTGACACTGTTGCTCCCTCCATGGTGCTGCAAGTTCCTTTAGCTCCTTCAGTCCCTTCTCCAACTCCTCCATCTGGGTCCTCATGCTCAGCCCAATGATTGCTGTGAAGTGAATCTTGGGTATTCCGAACTTTTGGGCTAATAACTTGTCAGTGAGTACATACCGTGTTCATCATTTTGTGACTGAGTTACCTCACTCAGGATGATATTTTCAAGTTCCATCTATTTGCCTGTGAATTTCATGAAGTCATTGTTTTTAATAGCTGAGTAGTACTCCATTGTGTAAATGTACCACATTTTCTGTATCCATTCTTCTGTTGAGGGACATCTGGGTTGTTTCCAAATGGTGCTGGTTCAACTGGCGGTCTACATGTAGAAGAATGTGAATTGATCCATTCCTATCTCCCTGTACAAAGCTCAAGTCCAAGTGGATCAAGGACCTCCACATAAAACCAGATACACTGAATCTAATAGAAGAGAAAGTGGGGAAAAGTCTCAAACACATGGGGACAGGGAAAAAGTTCCTGAACAGAACACCAATGGCTTATGCTCTAAGAGCAAGAATCTACAAATGGGACCTCATGATACTGCAAAGCTTCTATAAGGCAAAGGACACTGTCAATAGGACAAAATGGCAACCAACAGATTGGGAAAAGATCTTTACCAATCCTACGTCCAATAGAGGGCTAATATCCAATATATACAAAGAACTCAAGAAGTTAAGACTCCAGAGAACCAAATAACCCTATTTTAAAAATGGGGAACAGAGCTAAACAGAGAATTCTCAACTGAGGAAACTCCTAGGGCTGAGAAGCACCTAAAGAAATGTTCAACACCCTTAGTCATCAGGGGAATGCAAATCAAAACAACTCTGAGATTCCACCTCACACCAGTCAGAATGGCTGAGGTCAAAAACTCAGGTGACAGCAGATGCTGGCGAGGATGTGGAGAAAGAGGAACACTCCTCCATTGCTGGTGGGATTGTAAGCTGGTACAACCACTATGGAAATCAGTTTGGTGGACCCTCAGAAAAATGGACATAATACTACCTGAGGACCCAGCTATACCACTCCTGGGCATATACCCAGACGATGCTCCAACTTATAAAGACACATGCTCCACTATGTTCATAGCAGCCATATTTATAATAGCTGCATTTGTTTTAACAGTAGCCTGGGGAGTCTGAAATAATGCCTTTAATCAACCCGAGAGCAGACAGAGAGCTTTTTCAATTGCAGATTTTCAGGCCTCCTTGTTAGAAATGACACAGTGAGAATTTCAAAGGGGTTAGACCCAGAAACCTTTTCTTCCAGTCTTCTTCAGGTTGCCTGACATGGATTCCTACACAAAGCAATAGCATAGTCCACCCTTCTAACTTTCCAGCTGAGAGAATGGGGGACTGAAAACCCACGCATTGATTTTTCCCAAAGTCCCACAGCAAAGAAGTCAGAGAGCAGAGTGAACAGTGCAGCAATGGTCCCCAAACACAAGCTGTGCTTGAATTAACACAACTCTGATGTGTGCCATCAAAGATGAGTCTGTGATAAGTAATCCCAAAGATCATAATTCCATTTACCCAAAGATGGCAAGTGAATGCTTTCTTGAAGTACTGTCTCTGTGGTGCTCATCCGAGGGAACTCAAGTGCCTTCTGAGTCATCAGAGGGCCAGAAGGCAACACCACCACAGTTTTAATGAGCAGTGTGTTTTACTGGGTTCTAGATTCATGGTTGGTAGGTTTGGATGTATTGAGAAAGCAGCATATTAAAATATTCTCAGAACTCAGTGGAGACACTTCTTGCTGTTTTTGAGGGGACTGGAGTTTTCTGTGTGTGTACAGGGCACGGTCTAGAGATGCAGGTTCCAGATACCTTTAAGGATGACTCTGCAGGATATGACATGTTAACAGGCTATCACGTCATCAAATTGAGGATAAGGACTCTTTAGGGCTCACCATCTTCCAAGGTTGTTTGAGATTGTTTATGTGAAGAATGAATCTTATTCAAAGTTAAATAACTCTATTTTGTCCCTTGTGAAGTTTTGCTGCCTCGGCTCAGGGCATGGACCCTTCAAGTTTCATCTTTAAAACACATATACAGAACACGTGCCTATCAGAATGCTTTGATGTTGAAGATTTGGCTTAGGTCAGATGGACCCATATTATTTATACATCCTCCTTTCAAATTTCAAAATCTTTTTTGACCTATAATTGCACTGTAAAAAGCCCAAGAGATCATGGGTACATAAAGTGGTAAAAACATAGTATGCATATGGATTTATAGATACATAACATTTGTCACTTGCCTTGCATAGTTCGAACTGTTCTTTGGAACAACACTTTAAAGGGGATCATACTAGCGTCCCCATCTCATAGCAGAAGAACCTGAAAAGACAACTTAAGTCCAAAGCTTAGTAACTCCCACTTAACATACTAAATGACATCGCTGGTGTTCTAGCATTGCTTCCAGATATTGGTATGATTCTCATCTCCAAAGACGACTTTCTCTGGCAGTTAACTGCACACATGCATTTATTTTCTATCTCTGTGTAACAAATTACCCAAAATTTAGAAGCTTCAACAATAAGCATGTGCTAACTCTCAGAATCAGAGTGTGACTTAACTTCAAGTCTCTTAAGGAAGAGCTGTTAGGTTACCGCAGCCAAGATGGCGGTCAGGGAAGCAGGTTTATCGGAAGGTGCAATATGGGGAGGACCTACTACAAGTTCATTGGCATAGTTGGTGGTTAGTTTCAATTTTTCATAGACTGAGAACCTCACATCTGAGGAGGGACTTCCACTTTCACCACATGAATCTTTTCAAGGTTGCCTTATTGAGAGAAAGGGGAGGGAGGGAGGGAGGGAGGGAGGGAGGGAGGGAGGGAGGGAGGGAGGGAGGGAGGAAGAGAGAGAGAGAGAGAGAGAGAGCCAAACATCATAATGCTTTTATAACTTAGTTTTAGAAATGACATCTAATCATTCAGGGAATATTCTTTTCATTAGAAGCAAGTCACTACGAGCCACCTACATTCAAGAGAAGAGAGTTACAGGA
>CM052703.1:107955126-107966964 GCA_028551405.1 Uromys caudimaculatus
AAAAAAAGACAAAGGATCTTTATAAAGCGTGCGCATGTATGAACGTTGTCAACTTTTCTAGACAGCAGGCAAGGCCCAGGTGTCCCTCTGAATTTCTCCTTATTCTAAATTACCAGCCTAGTGCCTACGGGACAGACCCTCTAATTCTAAAGGGTCTTAGCCACCCTTTTAGGGTTTACTCCAAAGGGCACCAAAATTGTATGTGTGTGTGTGTGTGTGTGTGTGTGTGTGTGTGTGTGTGTGTGTGTGTGTGTGTGTGTGTATACCCCCACTGTTATGGCAACACTACTAAAACAGTTAAGTATGAGTCTCCCCATGAGATGCCTCAACCTCAAATTATTTCCTGCAATGAAGTTCGGAATTCTGTCTTCCCCTAAGCTGAGGTCTCTAAAAAGAACTTCATGGGCTGCTGGAGTTTCATGGCTGGAGACCTACAACCAGAGGACAGCAAGACCCTCTAAGAGCATAGAGCCTGCCTGAGCTGAGTCACAAGCCTCTTCTACCTAACACAATCCAATTGGCCAAATGATTTAGACTTTAAAGCCTAAGATCCATGTTCACAGTCTCTCCATGTTACAAATGAGAAAAGTGCAAGTTGACTTGGGAAGCTCTGGATGCCATAGCTGGGCGCCATCTTGCCACATATAGCGTCTCCTACTGACTCCTTCCTTCCTCAGCCCTTCTTTTTATCCTCTCTGCCCTCTGCACTTTCTTCCCTCTCTTCTTTCCTTTCATACGCAGATATTTAGAAAGTGAGTTCTGTGCCAAGCACTGTGGACATCAGAGTTCACAACAGTCAAGGCAGAAGGCGGGGAAGAATTTAGGGACCAGTGAGCAGCCCAGCCTTGGTGACACACAAATGAACTCACAATTGCACCAATTACACACCAGGAATCAAGGCAGGGACAAATATGCATGTGTTGATCTGTTAGTTGCCTTTGATTTCAGGCTTCCTGCTGTGAAGAGGTGGGGTGTAATCCTGCTTTCTCTTGAAGCCAGGGGGCCTTACGATTTTCACACACTTCTCCCTATGGATGCATTCCAGACAGCTAGCCAAAAATGGGGAGTGCTTCCTACAAGCACAGGGGCCCTGTGATTAAATCAGTGCGACTACTTTATTACTGCAGTAAAAGCTGACTAAAACCTTCCATGACCCAAATTCCTGCAGTGTTACAAAGCCAATTGTCCTGAAGACCATGCAGGTTCTGTGGGGACAGAGAAGGTGGCAAATACGCTGCAGGGCAGAGAACTGTCCTATGTCCTTCCTGGAGGCCCCACACCACAAAGTAGGAGATATAGGGCAGGCAGATGTGGTGGGTAAGGCTTCTGTAGCATTGCTTTAGTTTCCAGTTTGCATGACACCATTTCTAGGGCACAGGTGCTCACTTTAGATAAAAAAAATTACCTGGGGTACCTGAGACTGCAAAAGACCAGGAAAGGTTGGGTTGGTTCCAGCTGCTTGCAGCCATAGCCAGTTGAATGAAACATCATACAGCTGATAAAATTAACTTCATGTGGATCTACATAGAGACAACAGACAGCATTTCATGTTAAAATAGCTTTGCCCTTGAGGGGCCAGGACCCTAGAAAGAAAATCCACATATGCTGTTAACATTGGCAACCTAGATTTTGGTTGTGGGTTAACCATGTATTTTCACTAAAAGCTTTCACTGTTTCTAGTAAGGATTAAATTCCCAGGAAATGTGCCCCGAGAAAGGAACGATTACATCTTTACAATTATGTAAACATTCCCTGGAGAGTGTCTCTCCTGGCACTAAACATTCCAGCAGAAGAAACTCTTCATTTTAAAGTTCTGTCTGGTATACACGCGTGCACACACACACACACACACACACACACATATATATTCATACACTTACACATACACACACCCCTCACACACATACACACACACACATCCTTCACACATACACACATATATCCATACACTTATACACACATACACACACAGATACAGAGACACACAGTCACACACACATTCACACTCACACACTCACATACACACACACCCCTCATACACACACACACACACACCCCTCACATACATACACACACATATCCAAACCCTTACACACCCAAACTCATGTCTCACATGTACTCACACACATACACATGCTCACTATGTTGAGGTTTGGCCTGTTGCTACGTATTGCAATGCTAAATCTGTACCTGAAGGTCTAGTTGCCTACGAGTGAATTCTCACAGTTACCAGCTTTTGTTGTGCAAACCTTGCTCCTTAATTTAAAACTATTGGTTAATAAAGATATCTACAGCCTATAGCTGGGCAGAAAAGAGGCAGGCGGAGCTTCCATTCCTGGGCTTAGAGTCTGAGGAGAGACCCTAAAGAGAGGGAGAAGGAAAAGCGAAGGAAGAGGACACCAGGGAGGGGTAGTTCATGACCCCATGGCCATGAGGACCAGCCACTTGGAGTAGGAGCAGCCCAGGTGAAACATGGCAAGTTATACCTCAGAGTTACTGACAGGGAAGTAGACAAAATAGCATAGAGGGCTGATATCAGCCCAGCTCTGGTGCTTTAAGCTTATTATAAATAAAGATTTTATGTCTTTTATTTGGAACTAAATGATCTTAGGTGGGTAGAAACCCCCAATTAATGTTTAATAACACACACACACACACACACACACACACACACACACACACACACACACACACACTTTCCTGTACCATCCTCTTGCAGGTTCAGCTAGTGGGCAGTGGAGGAACTGACCTGCCCTGGGCTGAGTGCCCTCCCTTCAGTAGAGGTTCCCACTGCAGGTCAGTTGCTGAGCTGAGGCTGTGCCATGAGCTGTGAGAAGAATTGGCCTCACTCGGGAACATGGTATCTACTCTTCCGCCCCACCGTCCTCACCCCCACGCTGCCTGCTTAGCTACCTGGGATGCAGTTCCTTAGTCACCTACACAGCACACACTGAATACAGGTTTTTATCTTTCTTTGCAGGATGTGGGGAAGCATTACACATCAGAATCATAACTGGGAAGGGCTGAGGAAGTGTCCAGGAAGACTATCTCCAAGCCATTTTTTATCTTAAAAGCTTGTGATTTCTTTAAAAATTAAGTCAAGTGTCTCCAAGCCAGGTATGAGTTTTATAACATAGTCATCCTGGTCAAGGTTGAGGCAGAGCGGGGTAGAAGTCGAGCTCCCTGAGATGTCCCAGCTCTCCCCCTCTCCTCCTCCTCTTCCCCTTTCCTTCCCCCTCCCCCATAACCTCCTCCTCTCCCATTTCATCCACTGGCTCCATGTCTATACCAGATGCACAGGACCTTCCCAGGGCATCTCCATTTACTCATTTGTAGGATCTGGAAGTTAATGGGCCACTTCTGAAAGGTTTCAAATGATTTCATTCTTCTAACATGTCGTAGGCTCCAAACTCCCCCAGAAAGGACCCGGCCAACAGCAGTTATGAGGACCTCAACTTGCACTTTGGTTTTGTACCAGCACATCACACTGCTCACACGTGGGACTCCATCCTGAGTGACGTCACACTGCTCACGAGTGGGACTCCATCCTCAGTGACGTCACACTGCTCACGAGTGGGACTTCATCCTGAGTGACGTCACACTGCTCACACGTGGGACTCCATCCTGAGTGTCCTTGTTTTATATTATTTTCACTTCATAGTTTGGCGAAATGATCCTTGCCCTGACATCTATCTTCCCCTGCAGCACCACACACACACACACACACACACACACACACACACACACACACACACTGCCTTCATCTCTCATCTCACCAGGATCTTGGGGCTTGGGGTTCTGTCCAGACCCCTTCTTTCCTTTTCCCTAACCTGATCCAGACTCCCCCAATTCCTCTGCCAAATGGGAAACCTCCACTTGTTTTTCTCTGTGTTACTTCAGGAGCTCTTTAACCTTTGTGTCTCGATTTCCACTTTTGGGAAATGTGAGGCTATTCGTTATACCACACTCAGTGGAGCTAGCCTGAGAACAAAATAGTAAGTTATGTATAAACTCTCTACATGGGCCTGTCGGAGATGTGAGCAAATGCCTAGATAGAGCACCAACAATAGGTTAAAGAAACCATTTCACCAAGTTTAACCTGGTGAACCAATGATTTTATTGGGGTCACTTATAGGAACATAGGTGACTCAGGCAGCTACGTCGCTGAAAACCCACCCCAGCTTGGCTGACCTCATGAAAGCTATATCTCTGCACAACTTGCAGGCAATTCCAGATGAGAGAGTCTCCTTTCTCCAGTAACTGTTACTGCTTATGCAACCTCTGAGATGGGCTTCATGGGGGTGGGGCCTCATGAGTCATGTAATGTTCTTAAGAACTCTCATAACTTTGTTGTGAGTTTAGCATCTCTGAAGAGTGTAGCCACTAGGAAGAAGTAGCTACACAAGTTCCTGATATAAAGGAAGTAATCTCACAGAGATATTCTGAAGATGTCTGTGGGGGAATTGTATGCCGAAAGACAGTCCAGGGGTTAGTGGCTGATGTTTTCATGTTGGGCTCAGGCATGGGGATGAGAAGGCGAAACTCTGACTGCACACAGCCTTGCCATAGTGAATGGAACCAGCAGATGCGAGGCCACAGATAGCCTTAACTGTTCAGCTCACAGAGAATGATCTGCAGGCACACAGATGCTACTGTGCCCTCAGGCCTGTGACCCACAGGGGCATGCTCCAGTTGTAGGCCTCACTGTTCTTGAGGGAGCTGCATCTGTGGCTGGAATCCAGCCACCATCTGTGTCTCTGGCCCAGAATGTGACGGGGGCTTCTGGGAGCACAGACATGCCTGTGCTCCTAGCATCCCATCTGCAGGGAAACCCTTTGCCTCTGGTACAACTGGGCCAGCTGAACTGGGAGCACATTGAAGACCCATGAATAGGTCCAGAACAGTGGCAGTGTTGGGCCAACTGCAGGCTCACACAGTCTTCGGGTTCCAGAGCCTCCAGGCTGTGATACCTCCACTTGGAATGGTGACTTTGTTCAGGCTTAAGTTTTAGGAGTTTTATTTGTTGTTGTTTGTTTGGTTTGTTTCATTTTGCTCTGTTGTTTTGTCCTTTTAACTTTCAACTAGGGCTTAATTCAAACTTACAGAAAATTTGTAAAACTAAAAATAACACAAAGAGCCCTGATGCATTCAGATTCTCATGTTGTTGCTGGAGTTGTGGGTGTCACACATTCCTCCCATTGTCTTTGTCATTGGTGTCTTTCTGCTTCACCTTTCTTCGATGCTCTTCCCCTCATGTACACACACACACACACACACACACACGCACACGCACACGCACACGCACACGCACACATCTACTTCCTGAAACACCTGAGAACCAGGTACACACCATGGCCCTTGAACTTGGAATTCTTCAGTACCCATTTTCTAAGAATGAGGTATTCTCTTACAAAACCATGTTCCATGGATTTACTTCTGTAAACTCAACCTTGATGGAATTTTATAAAATTCTACTGTCTAGTTCTAGCACTGTCCATAAGGTCAGAGCTTTGTAAATTCTCCTTCACACACTGTGTGTGTGTGTGTGTGTGTGTGTGTGTGTGTGTATGAATGAGAGAGAGAAAGAGAGAGAGAGAGAGAGAGAGAGAGAGAGAGAGAGAGAGAGAGAGAGATGTATACGTGAATCTCAGCTACATTAAACTGGACCTACCTGGTAGCTCACACTTGGAATCTCAACCCTTGGGAGGCTGAGGTGGAGAATTTGAGACTAGCTTGGACTGCATAGCAAGACTCTGTCTCAAAAAACTAAAAAATAAAAAACTACTGTGTTGTAAAGAATCATATAGATTTAAAAATCCCCCGATTTATGACTAAATTAAGATATGCACATTTAGATGTGCCCTACGTAGTTTCATGATTCTATTCCTATTGTAAAAATGGCATGAGAGTCCAGTGTCTGCCATGCAACTGGAGGCCACAGTTCCCAGGGTTTAAACAATAGAGCATACCATGTAAAGAAGGCTCCAGGGTGGTTTGCTGGAGAGAATCTGCCAGGCCCAAATCAGGTTAGTCTACACCTCTGTCCGTTATCCATGGAACATCCCCTAGGCTGGACACCAAACGCACAAGTGTAAGAAAGAAAGTCTCTGATCCAGACTTGCTGATGTGTCAACTGAGAACCCAGACTTAGCAGGAAGTCCAACCCAGATTATATCGCTGAACCCACGGACTGACACCTCCCTCCACTTGCTGGGAGACTTGGCCAAGTAATTATGCCTGCGTCTGTTTCTTCATCTACAGATGCTCCTTGGCTTAAGATAGGGTTACATCACCCCAAACCCCTAAGTGGAAAATATTCTAAGTTCAAAATGAATATGCAGGTTGAGTATCTTTTCTGTGAAATGGCTGGTGGAGAAATGCTTTAGATTTCTCTAGATTTAAAATTATTTGCATATGTATAATGAGATATCCTGGGGATAGGACTCACAAGTCTTAAACATAAAGTTCACTTGTGTTTTATACATACTTTACACAGACAGCCTAAAGCTAACTTTATGCAATATTGTAGTTCACCTGCATTTTGACTGCAAACTGTCACATGAGGTCACACACGGGATTTTCCACTTGGAGTATCATTTCAGCTCTCAAAAATTTTCCAAGTTCAGAGCATTTCAGAGTCAGATTTCTGATTAGAGATGCTTGACCTGCTACACACTAACCTACAAAACCCAGGAAACTTAGCCACACCGAACATTCTGGAATGGTAGCTGCTTTCCCTTGTGATCTCCTAGCCACTGGAGGCTGAAGCTTCCTGATACCCAGCATGGAAAAAAATTGAAGAAAGATCAAGACTAAATGTTGAAAGGGGGACTTCCAATGAGTACTTGTCCCCCTCAGTCAATCATGGAAACAAAGTCAAGAAATAGAAACATTGTAAATAAATGGCTAGCTGCAATGCAGAAGCTACCATGCAGGGTGCTTTGAGGACCAAATGGAAACATGATTGAAGCAGGTCTGGACACATTCATGCTACTCTCACCACAGGAGATAGCAGTGTAGAGTGCCTGGCCAGAGGACCTGGGAGATGGAGCCCATGAGTCTCTCAAGTGAAGTCCTCTTCAGAGGAGGTATTCAAGGGGAGATTTGAGAGGTGACTTACACACTCACTGGGGAGAACCCAGATGCTGAAGGAAAGAAAAGGGTAGGGCATTCAGGATCCCACAGGATGCATGCGAAAACAAGACCGACTGGGAGAGATTGCAAATGAGTTGCTTATAACTAGGCTCTGAGCTGGAAGTACAGGTCAGTTGCGGATGAAGTTGGAAAAATAGAAGAGAACCAACGACACCAGCAAAACCAGGATACCTTCCATCAGGTATGCGTTGTCACATCCAGGCTACCAGGTGAGGTGACAAAGAGCTGGCGAAGCTCCTGTGGGCACACCTACTCACTCCCCTCTTTTGATGGCTCAAAATAGCCAGATGCTTTTGCAAGGTTCTGATCGTAAGATTAATAATGCTCATTACAGGTGGTTTTGAAAATATAAAACAACTTTTTCCCACTTTCAATTAAGAAGTGCTCACTTCCTAACAGCCTCATTATCTCGCATGCCAAGCTAATTGAAGGGCTGGTTAGCAGAACATTGAGTTGCTTAACTCTCTGCAGGCTTCCCCTTGGACTTTGCATCCTATGACTGAGGAATAACCAGCACACTGCAAAAGGTCCTAACACCTCATCTCAGGCTTGATCCTTACTGGATCCTTCTTTCCAGGAGAGAAAAGTCCCATCATGGTGGGCCACATTGCTGGTTCCCTAAAGGTGACCCAGTTTTGAAGGAATGCATCTTGCTGATGATTTAAAAAAAAAAAACAGAGACTTTTGAGCAGGGGGAGATGGCTCAGTGGGTAAAGCCCTTTGCACGAGTTTGAATCCTCAGAATGCGTGGAAAGTCAGACATGTTAGTGCATATCTGTAATCTTGGTGCGCCTAAAATTAGGTAGGAAGCAGATAGGAGAATCCCCAGAAATTTTGGGGCCTGCTAGTCAAACATGAGACCCTATCTCAAACAAAGTGGATGACAAAGGACAGATACCCAAGGCCCACTGACTTCTTACGTACTATGGCACTCTAGCACCCACGATGACACCACACAGAAATACACACTTGGGGGCTGGAGAGATGGCTCAGCAGTTAAGAGCACTGACTGCTCTTCCAGAGGTCCTGAGTTCAATTCCCAGCAACCACATGGTGGCTCACAACTACCTGTAATGGGATCCGATGCCCTCTTTAGTGTATCTGAAGACAGCAGCAGTATACTCACATATATAAAATAAATAAATAAATCTTTAAAAAAAAAAAAGAAAAAAAAAGAAATACACACTTGGAGAAAAGGGGGGGCTTGAGGGAGGAAGATGGAGAGAGGGGTGAGGGAGGGGGAGAGAATATGCAGTCTAGAGCTTTCAAATAAGACCCTTCAGGTTTGGTTCCTGCCTCGATCCTTACCAAGCACCACGTGGGGACTTTCCTGGCTCTCAGGCCCACAGTTGCTTTGCTCATCAGTCACACTAGGACTGGGTCCAGTGCATGCACATTGGGCTGCAGTTACCCAGGTGAGCCTGATGAGCCATGGTGGAAAACCTTTCCATCACAGAGTGTGTTTACTCGCTTGACACTCGGCAGTAGGTGCCCCAGAGGGAAACAGTTCTGCTAGAGCCCCAAAGCTGGCACCCCTCATTAGTGCTGTACTCACCCCATTGTTCTTTGAATAGACTGGTCCCCTGGTGCTTTGGAAGTGCCTTACTCTCAGACACAAGTGTTGGCTCCTTTTCTTCCAGTGACAGATTGGTTCAGGGAGCTGAAGCAGAACTCCAAAGTTGGGCTTTGATTCAGCTGTGGTGGCCATTAGGGAAGTTTTGTTTTAGTTTGGCTTGGTTTGGTTTTTTGGTTTTTGGTTTTTCGAGACAGGGTTTCTCTGTGTAGCCCTGGCTGTCCTGGAACTCACTCTGTAGACCAGGCTGGTCTCGAACTCAGAAATCCACCTGCCTCTGCCTCCCGAGTTCTGGGATTAAAGGCGTGCGCCACCACTGCCCAGCATTAGGGAAGATTTTACAGAGCAGAAACAGGGCTCCCTCAGTTCACTCACACAGAAAAGTTCATTGTCTTTGGGGGGAGTGTCTATTTCTGACTTTTAAGATACTGCTTTATGTCAGTGTTAAAGTAAGGGGCCTTTCATCACTTTGCAGAGTTTTAAGAGAAATGTAAGAGTGACAATTTTGTGTTGTGGACCAAGTCTTGGTTCTGATTGTCTAAAGACACTAGCCTTGCTGCTGTGTCATCGATACACTTACTGAAGACACAGGAGGGCAGTGGAGATTGCCACCAAATGCAGTGGCCTGAATTCCATCCGCAGGACCCAGTCATTGTTCTCTGGCCTTCATACTTGTGTCATGCCTGTGCATATGCACACATGCAATAAATAAATATAATTTTTAAAAGAGACAATCATGAGGAGAGCAGGAGGGAGATGTATTCAATGTGGCCACATTAGAAAGAGGAACAAGTAAAGGGGTCCAGGAGTCCCAAACCCATATTTAAAGTCCTGACATGAGGTTTAGCCCTGGCTGAAAGAAGAGTGGTGGCTCCGTCTTTGCCACTTGGGGCTGTCTGGTCCCCAGTGTCTTTTGGGATTCTGCTTCATTCTCTCACAAATCACCATTCTTCGTGTGTGTGTGTGTGTGTGTGTGTGTGTGTGTGTGTGTGTGTGTGTTGTGTGTGTGTGTGTGTTGTCCACCAGTCCAAATACCTCATAGAGATTTCCAGAATCCCAGAGTCACAATGTTTATGTTTATTATTATCGTAACAATCTGATTCAGCTTGGGTCCCACTAGCTATAGCCAAGAGACAGGTAGACTGGTCCCCTGGTCTGCCTGTTTGGTTGGGGACGCGTTTCTCCAGTGTACCATCTGAACTGCTGCTTTCTTTCAGAGCATCTGCCTTGTTTTTCTTGTTACTGTGACCAAGAAGTAACTTAAAGGAGAAAGTGCTTATTTTGGCTCATGGTATAAGGTGATACAGTTCATCATCGGAAGGCAGGCACGGTGGCAAGGGTGTGAGGTGGCTGGAAACTTTGTATCAGCAATAATAAGAAAGCAGGAAGTGGACAAGCAGCAGGGTTGGTCTGTGACTCCTCAAGGCCTGCCTCTTGTGACTTAATCCTCCAGCAAGCTTCTAGTTCCTAAAGGTTTCAACCTACCCAGACAGCACCACCCACTGGGAAGCACGTGATCCAACCTGTGAGTCTATAGGAAACACTTCACTCTCTGACTACAGCGTTCACATACTTCTGCATCCTTCATCCTCACCCTCACTGAGATGCCTATCGCTGGAGACACATTTGCTCATTTTGCCTATCCAGCGTCCTTGCTCCTTCTCCTAGCTTTGAACCCCTCTTTTTCTTTTGGAAGCATAGCATCCTACCCCTATGGCCCCGACAAACTGGCAAGCTTCCAGTCTCCCACCTGCCTGTTTTAGAGTCATGATGATTTGTTAGAATTTGACTCAGTGACCAAACAGAGCCAATGGAAGTCCTAGCTAGGAGTTTTGCTGATTCTATCTGAAAAGGAATGCTCTCTGCTGGAGTTACCAAACTTAGGCCTGGAGTTGCTGGTGACCATCTTGAGTGGCCCCTAACATGAAACCAAATCCAGGTGAAAAGAAGACAGAGCTAAGAACTAGAAACAAACAGTGGAGTGTGTGGTTAGAGGAATAACCAAATGTGACCAGATCTGCAGCAGGCACTGAAATAATCTTTTTATGCCTTTACTTTTTCACTTTTACCCATCACGCACGGAACCATGCTATATAAGGGCGTATTCATATTGATAATATTATACATTATGTTTATTCCTTTTTCCATGTCCAAACCTCTCCCTTTTTATTCCCCTCACGTTTAGTCTCCTTTGTTCCATACTCAGTTTCTCTCCTACTTCCATGGTGTGTGTGTGTGTGTGTGTGTGTGTGTGTGTGTGTGTGTGTGTGTGTGTGTGTGTGTTCCTGATTTTGTATATCTACATAAAACAAGAAACCAGGGCCATTAAAATAGCTCTGCTGGCAAAGGTGCTTGTCACTAAGCCTGACAACCTGAGTTCCGTCTCTGAACCAACAGTGAAAGAAGGTGCCCAACTCCTACAAATTACCCTCTGACTTCCACACGCGTGCTGTGAAGTGTGTGCACCCTCTCCCGCAACACACACAAAGTTACTGTCATTTTCCATATGAATTTGGAAATCACAAATGAGAGGAGACATATACTATTTGTGTTTAAGAAACTGGGTTAACTCCTATAATGTGACTGTCCTCCGTTGTACCCGTGATACGACTTTGTCATTCTTTGTGGCTGAAAAGCTTGCATTGTGTACAGTTAGCACATTAGACGTCCTTCTGCTGATAGACAGCTAGGTCGGTCCCACAGTTTAACTAGTGTGACTAGCACTATAGTAAACACTTATGTGAAACTATCTCTGGGATGTGTTGTATTCCTTCAGGCAAATACCTAGGAGTTGTATAGCTGGCCCATGTGGTAGTTGTTGTTTTTGTTGTTGTTGTTTTGTTTTTGTTTTGTTTTGTTTTTGTTTTAAACCACCATCCTGACTTCCATAATGGCTAAACCAGTTTGCAACCCCACCAGCAATGTTTAAGTGTTCTCTTTTTTCTCTACAACTTTGCCCGTGTTATACATTTCTTGACTGCCATTCTGTCTGAGTGATAGGGAATCTCAGTGTAGTTTCAATTTATATTTTCCTGATGGCTAGTGATGCTGAACATTGTATATGTGTGTGTGTGTGTGTGTGTGTGTGTGTGTGTGTGTGTGTGTGTGTG
>CM052703.1:107967064-108003377 GCA_028551405.1 Uromys caudimaculatus
CTAGCTAGCAACGGTTTCTTTCCTTTATTGTGTACAAAAGTCCGATTTATTTTAAAATTTTTCCCTTAAGGCAAAGGTGGCTGGCTTTTGTCCTTGTACACAATCCAATGGATAAACACAGGCCCTTTTTAGGGGCTAAGGTAGTTTAACTCCCTAATCTGTAGGTAATGGACTCTTTTTTTATTCTCCTGGCTGCTTTGAGTAAATGTTCTGTGGGTCAAACAGGAGGCTGGAACATACTTTTTAAACATTCCACAATGTTTTAGCTACTTTTCCTTTGCTGTGATAAAACAAGAGCAAGGCAGCTTATAGAATGGGGGGCTTGGGTTCCAGAGAGTCCATAACAGCAAGGGAGTCATGGCAGCTGGAGCAGGAAACTGAGACATCACATCTTCAATGACAAGCATGAAGCACCGATGGTGAACTAGAACTTGGGTGAGGCTATACAATCCCCCAAACCACCCTCACGCCTTCTCAAAGTGCCACCAACTGGGGACAAAGAATTCAAATGCCTGAGGTATTGGAAAGAATTTTCATTCAAAGCATCATACAGCTTCCCTTGAGAAAACTACACAGCTACAGCTGACAGCCTTAACCAGAGCTGTTTCAATAGGCTGTCACCTGGCGTTGTTATCACAAACCTTGGTGAACATTAGCTGACCCTGCAACAATTTCTGACTGAACAGGGCCTAAGGCAAGCACTTCCCAGAGTTTACAGGAAGCCTAAGTTGACCGGTGCAAAGACAAATCTGCATTTGTAAACCAGATGTGCTGTGACGCAAACCTTCATTTGCATGTGAGGTTCACCTGATCAGTTTGAACACTCTTTCTCTGGGCATATAGACTGGCTTTTCTGGTTTCATTGTTCCTTTAGCTGGGAGACGGTCTCACTCCGTCTTTTCTTGCTTGGATTTAGCAATGTGAACTGAGTGGTTACAAGAAAAAGAAGCAGCCGGGAGGGCCGTTGGAGCCCCGTGGCTGAGACAGCTGAGCAGCCACAGGCTAAGTTACACAAGTGTTAAGGCAGCAGCTGACAGAGGCAGAGTTGCTGCAGAAGGCAGCTGAACAGAGGGATGGCCAGGCCAAATGTTGGAGGGAAGACAGAAGCAGAGAGAAGAAAGAGCTGAGGCTGAGGAAGGATAGGAGGTTGTGAAGGACTGTAGAAGAGAAACTGCAGCGTTCCAGAGAGCCAGAGCCTGGGAACCATAACACTAGTTCTACGTGGGCTGGGAATTCCAGTGCAGTAGCCCAGCCAGAAGCAGAGGCTGAAGTGTCTGCTGCTGCCAGGGACTGAGGAACCTTGACCTAGGCCTGCTAAGCTGCTTTAGTGCATCACAGATGCCTGATACCTGAGAGCTGTAACACTAGCAGGCTCGCTTGCATCTGCTTCTGCCCATGGCTGCCTCTCCTGCCCGATACTGTCAAATGCCAAGAGACACCAAAGCTGCCAAAACCAGCGCTTGAGAGTGTCTTATGTCCCAAGAGCTCTATTCAAGTAGAGCCCAAGAATCTCAGCCAGCTGGTTGGAAACAGTTTTACTTGATTTAATTTCAGTATCTCCTTTTTATTAGCTTTAAAGTTTTTATTATTATTACTATTATTACAAAGACCTGTTGGGGGGGGGGCTGGGGAGATGGCTCAGTGGATAAGAGTGCTTGCTGCTCTTCCAGAGAATCCAGGTTTGGTTCCCAGCACCCACACAGGACAGGTCACAACTTCCCATCACTGTAGCTCCAGGGGATATCATTTAACTTCTTCTGACCTCTGAGGCACACACACATAAATAAAGAGAAAACAATCCTTTAAAAATCTGTTACCCGGCTAATGAAGCAGAGGAGCATGTCATAAGCAGGAAGCCTTGCTCAACACTTAACTTTCTCCAGCCGCAGACAGTCTTTCATCTTTGATAAGCTCTTTTGGAGATCTTTTTCTGTGTAAATGCACACATAACCACCATGAGACCACATAAAGCACTAATCTACAACTTAAGAAAAAAATGTGGCTATCTGTTCACCCAATGTACACATACATAGCTCTCTCTTTTTTTGTCATGCCATCTGTCACATGTCATCATACATGTTTGATAATTTGACAATTAATTCTTTACAGGAAAAATTTGCATTGCCAGCAGGGTTCATGATCATGGGAAATCATGCTGAGTGGGTGTGAACAGTTCCAGGCTTGATAGCTCATATATTACCTGTTCAACACTCATTGTCATCAAGACTCCCCCCACCCCCCAAAGTCCAGTGGGTTCTTCGTAATAAACATGCATGGTAAATAACAAACACAAGTATCTCAGTTACTTTTTTTTTTTAAGTTGCAATAACGCGTCATGACTGAGGCAATATATAAAAGAAAGGGTTTAATTTGGGGCTCATGGTTCCAGAGGGTTAGAGTTCACGACCATCTTGGTGGGGAGCACGGTGATAGGTAGCAGTAGACAAGTAGACACAATACTAGAGCAGTAGTTGGAAGCTTATATCTTGACCCATAAGCAGGAGACAGAAAGTGCTAATTGAGAATGGCGTGGGCTTTTGAAACCTCAAAGCTCACTCCAGTGACACACCTCCTCCAATGAAGCCACACCTCCTAATCCTTCCTAAACAGTTCCAGCAAGTTTGGACTAAGCATTCAAATATATGAGCCTATGGGGCCATTTTCATTCAAGCCGCCACAATGAGTAACAAGATCATGAGCTAAATGTTTATTGTCCCTTCCTTGTCTGTGTTGGATATTAGCTTGATCCTAGTATTTTGTTTGTTTGAGATGAGGTCTGGCTGTGTGGCCCTGCTCCCTTGAGCTCAAAGGCTCAAGAGGCCTTCCTGCCTCAGCCACCTAAGTTAACCTTCATGATTGACTCCAGATACCATTCCTTGAGTGTTGGCGTGTGAGAGGTATAGATGCCAGCAGTCCGAAGGACTCTGCTTACAAAGAGAATGGCTTGGATGCCTTCTCAGATCTCTTTTCCTTCCAATCCTACAGGATACGGTCCTTGCCATCTCCACAGACCCTGACTCTTCCTCTCTAGGGCTCCCATTGCAAAATACCAAAATTATTTACCGGCATGTCTGTTTTTTTTCACTCCCAGTAAGCTGAGCATCCGTGAAAGGACTGAATCACTTTGATAACCCAGTCACCAGTCCCTTGGTAATTTTTGCTTATTTTTCATGTTGATTTTTTTTCTTTTTCTCTCTCTCCTCTCATCCCCCTTCTGTCATTTCACTATAGGATAGCTTGGCCTTGAACTTGTGACTTTTCTTCTTCAAACTCTCAAGAGCTGAGTAATATAGTCCTGTGCCACCAGACCTGGCCAAACATTCTCAGTGTTACGCATCTTGGCTTCTGACAGGCATGGGGGTATCTGAAACCCTTAGGCATTTGCTTTTACAAACACCACTTCTAGAATGCAGGAGTGGAGCTCTGTGTTCAAAGCTACCAGCCTGGCTGAGATGTACCTGTTAGCTTCCACTTGATTGCACTTACTTTGCATCTTGCTTTCTTCCTGGAGCAAGTTCAGCTAAGACACTGATGTGAACGGAGTTAATGGCTCTTTCTGATGTCTTCTGATTCCCTCTGGACAAGTTCTTTCTCCAAATCCCACTAGCATTTTGCTACCATCTCCATGAGGTTGCCTTTCTTTCCAGTGCTGAGCTCCCCTTTTCTAGTGTGGGTGTTCTCTTGTACTTGTTTGGCCTCAGACTGGGACCGCTCTGGGCTTACAACGTTTGCTGTTGAGGACAATTCAGAGATCTCGCCAGTAAAAAAGTCTTCCATTCATAGACGCCGCTGTCCGAAAGATCATGAGCCAACTTGAATCTTTATTCAAGAATCAGCTATTGCCCTGGGGGCATTCCGATCCTACACACTCTACAGAGTAACCATTACTCACTGTTTCTGTAAGGGGCCAGTAAGGTTTGTCAGGGACTGAGCAGAGTTATGACTGGCTAAAAAGGCTGTCATCTCTGTGCTCATGTATTTCCTCTGAAGCAGTGGAACTCTATGAAGTGATAGATGAATACAGTTTAAGATCAAGCCTCAGGGACAAAAACACAACATACTGGAAAATGTCTGGCAAATACTGTCCTACAAAGAATGTTCTGGAATGGGCAGGTCCACATATGCTCTGCAAGAGCTCTCCTGGCAGCCATCTGTGGTTAACAAGCATGCTCCTCACTGACTGTCTGCTTTTGGCTTCTTTTCGGCCTTAAATAAATAAAGATGATTTATCATGTGAGCCCAGGGAGTCTGCCTTTGTAAAATGAAAGTCTAGCACACTGGGAATACGATGAGGGAGGAATTGTCTGGAAAGGGAACAGAGTCCTGCCTGCCATCATTACCAGAGAGTCTCCTCTTGTACTTTGTCCCCAAGAAGTCTCTGGAAACAAAGTCCTCCCTTCAGCTTCCTTTAGAATCACTGATGAGAGCAGTGTTGTTCTCTGTAGGTGGTGTTGGAGTAACGGTTAAAGTCAAGCTGTTGGAATGTCATGACTCTCCTTTCTGCTGCTGTTGCTGCTACTGCTACTACCTCTCTCTCCCCTTCCCCTTTGTGTGTGTGTGTGTGTGTGTGTGTGTGTGTGTGTGTGTGTGTGTGTGTGATGAAGAGACACGTTTTCTCTGAGTTAGCCCTATCCAAAAGCACCTAGCACTTAACTGTGATGACAGAAACCATCTATAATATGTCCTATCCAATACTGGAGCCGCTAGTCACTTGAGCCCTTGATATGTGGTGGAGGAGGAAGTGACTTTTAAACTGCATTGAAATTCCCTGAGTTGTAACAGAAGTGACACCATGAGACAGTGGCTCTTGTGTGGACCTTGATAGACCATTCTGCTCTTTGTGGTTTTACTGCCTTTGTGGCCCACACATGGTCTCTCTGTTCAACCAAAGTTCCCTAGGCAGTGCAGGCTGCCATGTCAATGCTTATGGTTGCCAAAATTACAGAACCACACTGCCCAGAGCTTACCAGACTTGTAGAGCAAAGGAGGGTTCTTGTACAGTGTGAAAGTGCAGTAATGAGCCTGTGCAAAGGTATATTCTAGAAAACGGGTCAAGTACTATGTCCAGGAGCATATGTAATAGCTTCAAAAAAGAGGTGAAATTTAGTGATGTGTTCTGAAATTCTGGACTTTTATCTATTTTTCAGAAGGAGAGACTGGCCTTGGGCCTCAAGCTTGAGTGAGCCCCAATTTTCCTCACCGACATGACTTTCCATGAGGTCCTAGCAATACCCTAAGAAAGATCTGTCTCTGTTTTGGTATCATTAAAAATCCATTAATCAACCAATCACCAGGCAATTCATCAGTTAATCAAATCAAGCCAACAGTAAAGATGTTTACAAGGCTATATCATTCCCACAAGTCTATGACAGTCATCTAGTCGGATGACTTTTTAAGGAAACTGAGGTACAGAGGAAAGCAATGTGGGACTCCTTCAGGAGCACGTGGCTAGAAAGAGTCAGAACAGACTGGAAATATACGCTGCCTGAAGAGAGTTTTAATAAAAATTTCAATTAGATTTATCTGTATTTTAGTTTATATGTGAGTGTTTGCCTATAGGTATGTATGTGCACCACCTGTATACCTGCCACCCTCAGATGTCAGAAGAGGGTACCCGATACCCCAGAACTGCAATTGCAGATGGTTGTGAGCCACCAAGCAGGTGCTGAGAATTTAACCAGTGTCCTTTGGACAAGCAATTGGTGTTCTTAATTGCTGAGGCATCTCTCCAGCCCCAAGACCTTTTTTTTGTTTGTTTTTTGTTTTTGTTTTTGTTTTTTGTTTGTTTTTTTTTTGTCTCTCCTTGATTTGAATTGAATTTAAAAAGCATAGCTTAAAAAATAGGCATCTGGGCTGTCAAGGTTGGGGGTGTTCGGTACAGAAGTTAAACGTGGTGTTATATTTGTATACTGTCAGCGGTTTATGCTTCCCAGGAAAGACTAACCTTGTTGCCATAACTGACAAGGACTTAACAGTTAATGCTATTAAATGTTTCAGGTGAAGCAGAGGAGAGGGTTCCTGTCAGCCCTCAGCCTTCATCCAGGAACACCTCCCTTCTGTACCGTCACCAACCAAGCAGCCACAGACTCTCTTTGTACCTTCTACTAAGCTCAGAGCACATGTTCGTCAGAACCTCTTCTTTCCTTTGCTTTATCTTAGCTAACTCCAGTGATTTAAGCAATGATAGAATAAGCCATGCAAGAAGGACCAGAAGGCCATCGTTGGCAGAAGGCACAATATCAGATACCAGTTAAACACATCCAAAGAGAGTCATCAAATCCTGGAAGGAAAACCTTGGGGAAAATTTTTGAAATGAATATCATATTTCTTCTGAAAATTCTATAGTATAGGGAAATGAAATACTGTATAGATTACTTGGATCTTTTTGTTTTGTTGTAAAATATTTTAAATACACAGTTGACTGTATATATTAAGAAGATACAAAACAAAATAATGAGGTAACTCAGCTTAAGTAACACTGAATCTGCTTGGGAAGCAGAGGCGGGCAGATCTCTTGAGTTTGAACCCAGCCTGGTTTACATAGGGAGTTTCGGAATAGCCAGGACCACACAAAGAAACCCTGACTTAAAAAAAATGTATAAACAAATAAACAACTAAATAAATAAGAAAAGAAATACAGAATCTTTAGAAGGAAAACAATATAAATAAAAGTTTATATTTTGGTTTGGCTTCTTTTGCTGTGATAAACACCATGACCAAAAGCGACTTGAAGAGAAAAGGGTTTATTTCAGCTTACACTTCAGGTGACCATTAATCACAGAGGAAAGAGAGGCAGAAACTGAAGCAGAGACCACAGAGTGCAATGCTACTTACTTACATACTGACCTGTTTCCTCTGGCTTGCTCAGCTGCCTTTGCTACACAGGCCAGGCTCACTTGCCCAGCGATGGACTCCTTCCTGCATCGGTTAACAGTTAGGAAACCACCCCATGCACATCCCCACAGACCAAGCTGGTGGAAGCAATTCTTCAACTGAGATTCTCTCTTTCGAGGCATGTCCAGCTTTGTATCAAATTGAAAATCTTATGACAGATATAAACATCAGTTGCCTTATGCTTTAAAGCTAAGTTATAAGACAGCTTATGAGTTATAAGAATGTGTCTGAGTGAAGCATTTTATAGAATTACAATGATCATAATAAAAAAAGTTATTTCTTGAAATATTTAAAATAACTCAGCATTTTATCTTAAAAACAAAAACTATTTACAGTAAATCTATTAAAATTTAATATCTATAATTTGTTTATGACTGTTCAAAGCAAATAAGTATAGATATCTGGAACACAAAGAAAAGCCCAGAAATAAACTCGGTTAAATATAGAGTGCAGTATTTCACATGATACATTGTTGCCAGGATACCTAGAAAGGAAAGTGGACAAGCCCATTCGTGCAATGCTCGGCCTGCTTCCTGGTGCTGTAAGCGCGGGGTTTTTAGATGTACACTTGTCTCTTCCATGGCTCACCATTGTGGTGAGAGGTGGGCACGGGGACTAGATCCACAGTGGAGAATGACGGATGCATTCTGTAGTGGGAGCTCTAGGGCCATGTAGGAGAGGACTTTATCCCAGACTGGGGTGTTGGGGAGAAGAGACTTCTTGAGGAGGAGAACCCTGCGCTGGCAGCAGGCTTATCCTGTCTGCTCACTCACAGCAAAGTCCTACTTTCTACATTTGTGATGAATGTTGATATTTTCTATATACTTGACTATATCATTTTTTATTTTTAAGGTTTATTTATTTTATGTGTTTGAGTGTTTTGCTTGCATTTATGTATGTGCACCACTTGCATGCCTGGTGTCTGCTGAGGCCAGAAAAGAGCATTAGATCCCCTGGAAGTGGAATTACAGATGACTGTGAGCTACCACACGGGCACTGGAAACCAAACAAGATTCTACGCAAGAGCAGTTGCTGAGCCATTCCTCCAGTCTCACAGCAAGGATCTTTAAAGAGCTGGACTCTTCATCTCCCTCAGACACCTGAGACTGAGGAACACAGCAAACATAGTCCTGAGAAAGGAGAGCCATCTGATTCCTGGTTAGATTGACATTTGTAAGGACACAGAGAGCAGAGGGAGTAGGGACAACGTCTAGGACACATTTGGCAGCAGATTTGGGGAGTATGTAACTAAAGAAGATCTACATTTTGAGTGAAGAACCAATAAAATGTAGAGAAATCTGGCTGAGAAAGTTAATCTGGAGTGCAGCCTGATCAGACTGAGAAACACCTGGCAGATCAGGAAGACGCAGCTCCAGGTGCATCTGTGAGGTGTTTCCACATGAGGAGGGGAAGACTTCCCTTGAATCTGGAACACAACATCCTATAGGCTGGGGCCTGGATGGAATAAACAAGAGGAAAACATGAGGGTAAGCATTTACTCAGCCTCCTGAGCACCCTGAAGGCAGCTGCTTCTGCTCTGCCCTCTGACATCCCTGAGACCAGGAGCTAAATACATTCTATTTTTATAAGTGACTGGGTGTAGTGGTAAAAAAATGAACACACCAATGTTGAAGAGAAATATGTAAGACTTTCTGTATAAGTAGAAGATATAAGGTATATTACACAGCACTGTGAAACACATGTGGAATGAGAGTGGACACTGTCAGAGAGAACTTTATTATAACAAGGAGTACCACATGGCCAACGATGTATCTGAAAGACTGTAAGTCAGTGTGACACAGAGATACTCACATGCCCATGGTTACTGCTACATCATTCACAGTAGGCGGGCCATGGGATTAGCCCAGAAGCCCATCAAGAGTAAACGGATAAAGGAAAGTCTATGTACCAATCACTGGAGCTGTGTCCCACTGCAACTCCCTTAGTATGTTGACTGACTTCCCTCGATCCCCTCAGAACAGACTCTAAGGAGGGATCAGAGCAGCAGTGTGCTCACATCAGCCATTTATGGCTCTCAGCTTAGAATATGAAATTCTTTTACATGTTTTCATTGAGACAGAGCTTCAGGTAACCCAAGCCGGCCTCAGACTTGCTACATGGTTGAGGTTAGCTCTGGACTTCTGGTCCTCTTTCCTCCATCTCCTGAGGGTTAGGAGCATAGCTGTGGACCATGACACCCCATTTATATAGTGCTGGGGGTTTCATACATGTGAGGCAAGTACTCTATCATGTGAATTACACCCTGACTTGCAGATATTGACTTCTTAATGGCCAAAGATAAAGACAGTAGAAAATATTTAACCAAAATCTAAGTCTACTAGATAAACTAGATAATATTACAAAAGTATTGACAAGTGGGTGGGCAAGATGGCTCAGTAGTAAAGGCACTGAGATGCATATGGTAGAAGAAGAGAGGCAGCTCCTAAATGTTGTTTTCTGAACTCAACATGTGTGCACACAAACTGAGATACATGGGCGCGCGTGCACGCGCACACACACATGCATACACAGATACACACAGACGTGTACAGGTACAGACACATACAGATGCACATAGGCACATGCATGTGCGCACATACATGCACACACACATAGATATATACACGTGCACACACAGAGATACACGCAGACATGGATGGACATGCACAGAGACATAGACATACAGATATATACGCACACAGAAGCATACAGGCACAGAACTATACAGATGCACACAAGCATGCATGCTGATGTGTATGTGTGCACACACATACATAGATACATGTAACACAGAGATAAACACATAGAATCACACAAACATACATACACATGCACATAGATACACACATACACACATAAAGATACACACACATACATACACACATAAAGATGCACACATATGCACACACAGATACACATACACACAAAGACATACACATACAGAGATGCACACATAGACATACACACTGAGAGATACACATACATATACAGAGAGAAAGATACACATGCATGCACACACATACAAAGACACAATATATTTTTAAATCTTTTTGTAAGTTGTGAATTGTTTTGATGACAGTTTTCTTAAGATATTAACAACAGACAACATCAAGCAAGAGCTATATAGGAATCCTGTCCATCACTGAACTTTGCTATGAATTTTAAATTATTCCAAAATTAAAAGCTTAAAATACTAAGTTAAAAGTCAGCCACCACACCGGGGAAGCATTTAGAAAGTTTACACATGTATGTAGTACAATTAAGAATCTCAGATTTTGGACAAACCTGGTTTCTGACCCTATGAGTGTCGACCACTGGTTGCCATGCTAGAAAGCCCTTTTTTCTTCTCCTCCCAGGGTCCTCATGGCGGGCGCAAAGAGTAAATAGAGGCAAAATGCCTCAGCACAGTGCTTGGCGCGCAGTAAAAGCCCAGTGGAGGTGACTTTCCCTTTCATTCTTGCAGCTGATCAAAGAAACACAGCCGGAAGCCATGGCATGCGACTTCACACCTACTAGGTCAGCAATGGCTATCATCCTCAGTGCTCCAGAGTGTGAGGACAGCAGTGTAAAGCCAGCTCCAGCGTCTGAAAAGATAACAAGGAGCCATAGATGCAGCAGAAGACTGTAGAAACATCACAGTTGTTAACCTGGACCTCCTGTTGTCCAGGGGTCCAAGCTCAGGTTTAAGTGGGGGAATCATTCCTGTATACTGTCTAAATAGTTCAACTTTATACAGTAGGCTACAACATATTCAATAAGAGTATGCTCTACCCTCCTATCTTGACCAACGTAACCTTAGACCTTGGGTTCATATTTAACATTCCTATGTTGGAGCTGATGGCTTCAAGACCATTCTCTTCAAAGGCCCCAGGTCTGTCTGGCCCTGGGAGGAGACCACAGCCCATATGGTCAAACACTGGAGGTCAGGGAACCATTAGTTGTTCCATCCCTCAGGTCCAGCTCTGTGCCCACTGCTAGTGCAGTTGGATCTCAGAAGAGGAGACCCTGAAAGCAGGGCCACCCCACACTAGAAATGAGCATCCAGTCACTGGGCAAGGACTTCTAGGGCTCTGAGGTACCTGCACAATAGTCTGGAGAGGGGTTGTGATATGGAGTGTGCATGCTCCTCTGGCTTGGGGGTTCCTCATCAGGAAGGTGGGATGCAGGCTGAGGATGGCCATGTGAGCTCCTCTTGGCTGATGTGAGCGCACTGCTGCTCCGAGTCCCTCCTTAGAATCTGTCCTAAGGGGATTGAGGGAAGCCAGTTGGCATAATATGGAAGCTCCAGTGAGACGCAGCCCCGGTGATTGGTACCTATCACGTTTCCTTTATCCATTTATCTCCTGATGGACATCTGGGCTAATCTCATGGCCCGCTTCTTGTGAATGATGTAGCAGTAAGCTTGAGCATGTGAGTATCTCTGGGTCACACTAACTTCAGATACATACCCAAGAGTGACATAGCTCTTCCTAGTTTTATTCTTTTGAGGAACCTCCACACTGATTTCCATAGTGACTAGACTAACTTACATTCCTACCAGCCCAGTGGGGCATTATTTAGCCAGAAGGATGAATCAAATCTTGTCATTCTCATGAAAGTAGATGGAACGGAAGATCATCATGTCAAGCAAAAGAAGGCTGACTCAGAAAGACACAGACTGTCACATGTGTTCTCCCATAGGAAAACCAAGAAGAAGAGGAGGAAGAAGAGGAGGAAGAGGAGGAGGAAGGAGAAAAGAAAGAGGAAGAGGAGGAGGAAGAAAAGGAGGAAGAGGAAAAGGAAGAGACAAGATAAAGTAATAGAGATGATGATTCTGATCAAAATACTTTATATAAAATACAAATGTCATAATTAAACCTATTAAAAATTTAAACTATTATTTTTTAATATTTAAACTCATTTATTTAATATTTATTTAAGGAGGGTACACTACCCTGGAATGCACATGTGGAGGTCAGAGGACAACTTGCCGCAGTCATCTCTCTCCTTCCACCACATGCAGCCTAGGGATTGAAGTCAGGCCATCAGACTTGGTGGCAAGAATCTTTACCTTCTGAGCCATCTCTCAGGCCCAAACTCATTATCTTGTATAATTACTATTCAGCGACAAGAAATCGCAAAATTGATCTCTACACACTAGAAAAAACAACAACTGTACTTTAGGATGGAATGTAAATGAATTGTTTAGGAGCACCACAAGCATTAGGCTGCATGCTTCACAGTGGCCACTCTTCAGAGCTGGATATTCCAGTTCGACTCTGAAAAGATGACAGCAAATGAATCACATGTAAAATGATCTTAAGTAAAGAATAAATGAAGCTATTCACTTATTAACTATTCAATAATGGTTGGACTAAGCATCTAGAATAGTTAGAGCAACACTCTACCTGATACTGGTAAAACCAACCCAGTGAGTATCAGACAAGACGGTCAAGCTACTCAGAGAAAAGCAGTGTAGGCACTGACGATGGTAACTAGAATGGGCACAAACATAAATAACTTAACTTTAAATAAACTTTAAATAAGATAAAGCTAGGTGCCCTTAACTTTAAATACACATGGACAGCTGTGCGAGCCCACTCAAGGTGAGGCTTGGATGGCAGATTGTGGGAGGGAAAGCACGGTGGGGCTAAGAGGAATTTCCCCCCCAAAGTGTCTCTCCTAGAACTGGAATGGCAACCAGTTTAGACTAGGGGTATTGCATTTGTGTTGGTTGCTCTGGGTACAACTGCTGCATCTATTAAGCACCTGTGATAGGCCAGGCATGGTATGCATGCATCTACATACAATGTTTGGCGAGCTCTCATCACTGCCTGGGTGGGGAGGCCTTGAGGAACAGAGAAATGAGACCCAGGCACACTCACCAACAACCCTAAAGCAAATACATCCTCTTTGTCCCTAGGCTGATTCCAGTGTCCACACCTTCGGAAGACCCCAATTAAAGCAGAATTTCCACAGGTGTGAGAGAATGGTGGCACCAATAAATAATAACAGCATGTTTGGGCCCAAGACTGACTCTGTGCTTCTAATAATGGGGATACAGCAGACTCATGCTTATTTTTCATTTAACAAGAGTGGCAAGACATTTGAAAGAGGTCCTGGGTATGGCAGAGCCACTTGCAACATGGGACAGGAGGTGGCAGAACACAGCCTGTGAGCCAAAGCTGCCCTGCTGTTTTCCTACAGCCACAGTCTAAGATGTTTGACAGTTTTAAATGGCCAGGGAGACATGTGAGAACAAGCAGAACTTCCAACTGTCATGTCTTTGATTCAATTCACTTGGCCCACACCATTGTCACTCATGTGTGAATTGTCTCTGGCCACTTGTACACCATAACAGCAAAGGCAGGTGGCTGCAACAGATGCCACATGGTGGGCAAAGGAGAAAACACGCACTCTCTAGTTATTTAACAAGAGAAGCTATGGGTCCCCAACACGGGGGCAGACCACATTTCTGCTTACTTACTATTAGTGGAAGCCAGTGCTCATTTTGTGAACATCTTCTCCATGCCTGTTGACCAGCCTCACGTACATAGATAATTTCAATTCTTAGAAAGGGGAACAAAATACTCACGGGAGCAAATATGGAGACAAAGTATAGAGCAGAGACTGAAGGAAAGGACATCCAGAGACTGTCCCACCTGGGGATTCATCCCATATACAGTCACCAAAATCCGACACTATTGTGGATGCCAAGAAGTGCTTGTTGAAAGGAGCCTAACATAGCTGTCTCCTGAGAGGCCCTGCCAGAGCCCTACAAATACAGAGGCAGATGCTCACAGCCAACCATTGGACTGAGCATGGGGTCCCCAATGGAGGAGTTAGAGAAAGGACTGAAGGAGCTGAAGGAGTTTGCAACCCCATAGGAAGAACAACAATATCAACCAACCAGATCCCCCAGAGCTCTCAGGGACTAAGTAAGCCACCAACCAAAGAGTACACATGGAGGGAACCATGGCTTCAGCTGCATAGGTAGCAGAGGATGACCTTGTCGGGTATCAATGGGAGGAGAGGCCCTTGGTCCTGTGAAAGCTTGATGCCCCAGTGTAGGGGAATTCGAGGGCAGGGAGGCAGGAGTGGGTGGGCAGGTGGAGGAACACCCTCATAGAAAGAAGCAGGGGGAGGGGGAAGGGAGAGAGGGTTTCCAGGAGGGGGGAACAGGAAAGGGGATAATATTTGAAATGTAAATAAAGAAAATATCCAATAAAAATCTAGACTTTGCTAAAGACTTGCATACACACAGACACAGACACAGACACACACAGACACACAGACACACAGACACACAGACACACACACACACACACACACACACACACACACACACACAGAGTATTAATTCCCTAAGATAACTGAAGTCCTAAGCTCAAATTCATTTTTAAACATTTTTATTTTGTCTTTCACCAGTTTATATAATATACTCTGATCATGAGGCTCCATTATTCTGTCTCATTACCCTCTCCTCCCCACAAAAAAGTCCCCATCCTACTTCCATGGCTTTTTTTTTGCTCCCCATTTCATTTAATGAGTTGTTTGCTCAAATTCTTTTTTTTTTTTCCATTAAAAAACAAACAAACAAAAAACTGGAGTGGCCATTGCTGGAGAGATGGCTCCGTGATTCTAAACACTTGCTGCTTTTGTAGAGAATGGGTTGAGGGTTCAGTTCCCAGCACCTACAGGTCAGATGCATTTCCAGGAAGTCTGTTACCCAGACATGCATTTGGTGCACACACGTTCATGCAGGCAAAATATGCATACACATAAGCATACATAAATCTTTAAAGAATGTTGGAGATGCACAGGAGTTCACTATGTAACTCAGATTGTCCTGGCACGTTTTAAGTAGCCCAAGCAGCCTACTGGTGATTCTCCTGCCTCATCCTTCCCTTTAGGGAAGCAGGCAAGGAGCTTCAGAGCTATGAGCTCTATCCAAGGCAGGAAGAATAGATTTCAAGACTCTAGGAAAGGTCTGATATTCTGTCTTCAACCTCCCCACTACCTAATTTAAAATTCAAATCAGCACCAAGACCTCAACAAAGTGAAGTAAGAAGAAGCTCAAACTTCTAATCTCCTCCATGAGAACACTTGGGTGTCCCTGCTCAAGCCACTGAATCTGTTTTCCGTGTGGTTAACTCTGTCTAGAATCTCCTGACCTTGCCAAGTGTGACCTGCAGACAGACAAGGCGGCCCAAGCCCTTACAGCTGTCTTCCTCTGTTGACCAGGAGCAAGCTGTCCCTTCCTACTTATGAAAGATCTTCATATTTACCTTAAAAGCCAAATCCCACCAGGCTTCCCAGCCTCTGTGTCTCTCAAGACCAAGTCATGCTCAGAGATGTTCCTTAGGGGAGATGAGGGGAAGCCCACGTCCCGATCTTGGTCTACATTCCAGTCCACCTTGTACACCAGAGAGCAGCAGAATTGGGTGCCCTTTCTCAATTACAGAGTTGTTTTTCAAGACAGGCATTCTCTGCCCTGGCTCCTGGCTGTTCTGGAACAGCTCTGAAGACAAGGTTGGCCTCAAGTCAGAGATGTACCTCCCTCTCGCTGTCTCTCCCTCTGCCTCCCAAGTGCTGGGATTAAATGCACCACTTGGCTTTGTTTTTTAAGATTTTACATCCTGACCACAGTTTCCTTTACTCCTCTCCTCAAACCGCCCTTTCTTCTCCTGAATTTACTTATCCACATTACATCCCAATGGCAGTCCCCCTCCCTCCTCTCCTCCCAGGCCCACCCTCACACCCCCTCCTCACGCCCCCTTTCTGTTCTCCTCTGAGAAAGAAAGGAGCCTCCGCCCATCAGTACCAACCCACCCTGGCACATCAAGTAGCAGCAGGACTCGGTGGGTCCTCTCCCACTGAGGCCAGACAAGGCATCCAGGATAGGGGAAAGGGCTCCAAAGGCAGGCAACAGAGTCAGAGGCAGCCCAGCTCCACTCTTGTTAGGGGACCCACATGGAGACCCAGCTGCACATCTGCTGCATATATGCAGGAGGCCTAGGTCCAGCCCCGGTGTGCTCTTGGGTTGGTGGTTCCGTCTCTGTGAGCCCCATGGGCCCAGGTTAGTTGACTTCCTAGGTCTTCTGTGGTGTCCTTGGCTTGCTTTGTTTGTTTTTAACCATGACATTTTGAGCAATTCATGGGATGAACCTCAGACTCAGTTTCCAAACCTTTGAACCTATGTGGGATTTGAACCTATGTGGGATCATGACGTCAGTGTGCTTAAGCTACAGGATGCTTGGAGATGTCACCCCTTCCTTCTGTCCATTTCCCCTCCCTGTTTGAAGGTTGCTCGTCATACACTCCTCTTCTCTCCATTTCTGTGTTATTAAAGCATCCAAATAAACTTCAGGTGTCTAATCAGAAAAAGAGTGCAAGAGACAGAGACAGCAGGCCTGGTCAGAAAACCATATCCTGCGACAGGGAAACAATCAGCTCCTTCCTCTCCTTGTCTGCGGGGCTGGAGAGGTGGAAAGGACTAAAATGGTGCCAGTCACCTGGAGATCGGACAGTGTCAGACACTCCTGGCACCAGTCCCCAGGGAACTCCAGAGGGATGACAACCCGAAGGACTGGACCAAGTAGAAGAAAAGGTGCAACGAGGGAGGGAGAAGGCTCGTCCCCTCCACAGCAACTCCCCTGGGAGCTACTGTCCTCTCACAGCTGTACTTCTTGCCTTCAAGCCAGGCTGGGCACGCTGTTACCGCCTGGCCCTTCCTTCCCCCTTCCAGCTCTCCCTACCACAGGCTCTGTAAGTGGGGAGGGATTCTCAGGGTCCATTCTTATGAGATCACCCAGGCTCTGGTCTTTCACACCACTCCCAGATTTCTCACTCCAGCTGTGACATTTTTCTTATGTGACACACACAGAGCATTCTTAGAGAAATTAAGAAGCAAATGTAGGGAGATAGGGAGTCACAAAAGGAGAGGGAGGTGTGTGTGTTTGTGTGTGTGTGTGCATGTGTGTGGTGTGCATGTGTGTGTGTGTGTGGTGTGTGTGTGTGAGTGTGTGTGATGTGTATGTGGTGTGTGTGTGTGTGTATGTGAATGTGTGGTGTGTGCGTGTGTGTATTTATGGAGTATGTGTGGTTTGTGTGTAAATGTGTATAGTGTGCATGTGTGTGTGTGTGGTGTGTACATGTGTGTGTATTTATGGAGTTTGTGTCGTGTGTATGTGTGTGTTCATGGAATACATGTGGTAAGTGTCTCTGTGAATATGTGTGGTGTGTCTCTGTGTGTGTATCTATGTGTCCCTGTCACTTCTCTGTGCCTCTGTGTGTTTCTGTACCTGTGTGCCTGTGTGTGCATGTGTAGCTCTCACATGTTAAAATAAAATAAAACAAAAATGAAGAACAATGTCTTTGGAAAGAAAATTTGCAGTAAATAAGAAAGACCAGGAAGTGATGTCTTACATATATAGCCCTCATAAAAGCAGCCCTGAAAAGCACTAAAGCCCTGGGAATTAATGAAGAGGCAAGAGATGATCAGAAAACTCACCACAGTGAAAACACAATTAGTATACCAACACAGCCAAATGTTCAGCTCAGTGGGAACTAATGGCGATGAAAGCTGAGGGAGACAACAAGTTCAACCAGAGGTAAAGTAAGGCCTCTGTTACGGAGAGGCTGCAGTGTGGGGGAGAGCTGGGGTGGGGGAGGGGCTGTCCTGGTCAGGTCTGTAAGATCGGATTCTGCACCCTTGCCCTACCTAAGCTACCGACTCTTTGCCACCACCTTATGCTGGGTCCTTTCCATCGAAGACTTTGGAAGGGACGTGTACTGATGTGAGATCAATAATCCACAGGTCCTTCAGAAGACATCCATCTTTCTTCTAAAGTGTTTTTCCTTTCAATAACATATTTATAATAATCTTAAAACATAAGTCTATGCTAAGTATCGGTGAGTACCAGCATTGACCCTACAGATCCCATCAAGGAGGCTCATGAACATTATTTTCACTATTATAAATACTTTGAGAAATCAGGAAGTAAATGAGTTGCAGGACTGGGTAACGGTGGGGCTCAGGGCCAAATCAGGATCATTTTATTTAAGAAGTCTTCTAGTGCAAGCATGTCCTTAGCTGATGGGTCCTCATCTTGCAGTAAGAGATACAATCAGCAACTGGGCAACATCTTTCCCTACAGCCCAGTGGTCCTCTGTTTAACAAGACAGTAAGCCATGTCTGAAATGTTCTATGCAAGTTTAGAATAGAGAAACTCCAGTCAAAGAAACCTATTTATAATGTGGTAGAAGCCAGTTCACGTCTGGGGCTGCAAATCAAACTCTTTCTCTTATGTATGGCTTTAGCCCAGAACTTGCCTTTCGGCCTGGGGAAGAGGGCCCTGTGCTGGTTAATATTTGTCAACTTGATACAAACCCAGGCAGACTGAGGACATGGGGAACTCTGTTGAGGAATGATTCCGTCAGGTTGGCCTGAGGCATGACTGTGAGCATTTTCTTGACTGGTAATTGATGTTGGGGGGGCTGAGGCAGTGCAGGTTGTGCCACCCCTGGGCAGGTGGGCGTGGGCTGTATAAGAAATGCAGCTGAGCAAGCCAAGGGCACAAGCCGGTAATCAGTGTTCCTCTGTGGGTCTCTGCTTCAGTTTCTGCCTGTAGGTTCCTGTTTGGAGTTCTTGCCTTGGCTTCCCTTAATAAAGCCAAATAAACCCTTTCCTCCCCAGGTTGCTTTTGGTCAGGTTTTATCACAGCAAAATACAATTAAACTACAATGGGACCTTTCTGAGGCTTCTGTTTTTTGGGTACGTTTATATGCATGTGGGGGCATGTTTGTATGGGTGTGGATACACATGTAATTCTGAGTGCACATATATGAATGTAAAGGCCAGTGGTCAACCTCGGATGTTGTTTCTCAGGGACCATTGGCTTTTTTGAGATAGAGTCTCTTACATAGCATGGAACTTGCCAAGTAAGCAAGGCTGTCAGACCAGTGAGCAGCAGATATTTGCCTACTTCTCCATGCTAGGTTTACAACTGTGTGCCACCATGCCAGGTTTTTGTTTGTTTGTTTGTTTGTTTGTTTGTTTGTTTAAGGTTTAACTTTTATTTTATGTGTGTGTGGCTGCCTTCGGAGGTCATAAGAGATCCTCAGATCCCTGGGAGTTGGAGTTACAGGAAATTGTGAGATGCTCAAAGTGGATGCTGGGAACCTAACTCAGATTCTCTGAAAGAACAGGAATCACTCACCACCACTGTGCCAACTCTCCAGCCCCGTAATGAGGGCTTTAAAAGGTTTCGTTAACACTAATAGTTAAAACAACCCTTAACGTCTGTCCAGCGTTCAAAGAAACACGAATCTCCTCGTCTGCCTCAAAATAAAATCAAAACTGGACTTGGAAGATCCACAAAGCCTCAGTTCTCCACGAAAGGCTTCAGGCAACTGAGTAAAGCTGAGAATGAGAAAGGAGGTCTTCCCCAGGGCAGGGCACACCAATCGATGGTCTCATGCTTAATTGTCAGCCCTGAAAACACACAAACAAGTAACACTGTATGGATTCAACAGGTTATATCTAGGAATATATATGTATATCCAAAAAACCGCATATGCGTGCAGTCACAATTGATGGAAAACAAAGCCATGAGTTTGAAAGAGAGCAAAGGGCTAGGGCACGGTGAGAGGCTTGGAGAGAGGAAGTGAATTGAACAGAGAGATGTGATTAAACTCCAATCTCAAAATTACATTTTAAACATTCAAAAAAGTTAAGGTATTTATTCCACTCCTTCTCCACAGTTCATACATCCTCAGAGGAACCCAGGATGCATACGGAGGCAGAGGAAAAACTAGAAAAATGCAGTTCATCCCTAACTGTTCACTGCTGGGCTATGGGAAAATAAGTATTCAGCTCAACAGGTAGGGCCGAGGCGAGGTACAGCTAGCTCACATACTGATTGATTGCTTAGGAGCACACACGGCCATTCTTACCCTTCCTTTACCATTCTGCCCCAGGTCTGTGACAGTTCCATCTCCTTACCACACTTCCCAGAGAGCAGGCCAGGTATCCATCTTTCCCCTTTGATTTTTGTCCCTGTGGAAGCCCGGCTTCTGTTCTGGTCTGAGAGGCTGTCTCCTAACATCGTATGTGCATGCAGCAGCAATCAGAAGTCCTATCTGGCGTTTGTGAACTGCAGGCTGTGTAAATGTGGCCATCTGACACAGGGCCCCAAGTCTGCAGTGCATATGACAACTAGGAGCAACTGCACACACTTCCTTCCAGCACCCCAAACGTGGTCTTTTCCCTTATGTCTCGCTGCAGATCTTTGTTGAAAAGCACAAAGGAGACACCACAGGTCGGGCCTGGGGGTTCATGTGCACAGTCTGGATAGGAGAATCTGCAGTCTAGGTGATCTTTGTTCTCACTCGAAAGCCTAGGTCTTCCTTCTCTGCCTCCTCATGGCTAAACTAGAGACTTCAGGCATGAGGTGTAAACTCACAAAAACAGAGATGAGACGTTGGGTCTTCTAGCTGGGAAATATCCACGTGTCCACTCTAAATCAGTGCCTCCGTGCATACGGTGCTGGTCACTTTCTAGAGTTTCTATGCTCCTGGCTTACTTTCCCTTCACTCCCTTTCTTCCTTCCTTTCCATTTTGTCCCAGGTCACACTTTGTCACTGAAAGAAGTCAGGGCACAAACTTAAGCCAAGGATCTGGAGGCAGGAACCAAAGTAGAGGCCATGGAGGAGTGGTGCTCCCTGGAGGAGTGGTGCTCCCTCCCTGGCTAGCTCTCCAGGCTCAGGTTCAGCTTCCTGTCTTGTGCCTCCCTGCTCAGGGGTAGTACTACTCACACTGAGTTGGGCCTCTCATATCAAATCATTCATCAAGAAAATGCTCCTCCCCCACCACCCCAGACATGCCTACAGGCCAATCTGATGGAGGCATTTTCTCAGCTGGAGCTTCCTCTTCCTGGTGGCTCCCATTTGTATCCAGTTGACACAAAGCTAACCAAAACACCTCTCTTGCTTGCTTTCCTTTTAATTCTCTTCTTGTGAATGAAACCAAGGAGCCTCAGAGTCCTCACTGCCTTAATACACCCAGGCTAGCCATCCCAGCTGAGAGACATAACACACATTGTTGAATATTGCTGACCACAAGAGACTGCTCCATATCCATCCTTCCCAGGACTTGAACAGCACTCTCACATGGTGTCCACACTGCTCCACCTTTGTGGGACCAGATACTCCATCACACTCTAGTGCATTGGGACTGTGGAGAGCAATGAATTCTTGCCATCCCACTGGGCAGGAGCAGCAAACAGCATGCCAAGTGGAAGAAAGAGAGGCATTTGAGGAGCCCCTAAGCATCTGGAAAGACAGAAATCAAAGCCCCAGCAGGACAGAGTAACTTAGCAGCAGACAGAAGACTGCCAGAACTCACCTCCGGCTGGCCACCCAAGACACCGGCTCCTGCAATGTCCAATGGAGCGATGACTTCAATACCTGCTTTCCTTTCCTAAAGGCACACCTCGATTGCGCCCACAGACACTTAAACTGTACCATCAAAACTCTTCATCTATTTAGAACTAGCTGGGTAAAAAACTGACGTGTTTAAAGATGTGGTCAACACTGAGAGGTTGAAGAGGTTCCTGAACAGCCCAAATAAACAAAGTCAAGCTCAGCCACTGACGCTCCTTACCCTACTCAAAGGAAAGCTACAGCCTGTGTGCTTGAACACAACTGCAGCTCGAACAAGAGCTGGTACTGAGTATATCTCATCTAATACCAATCAGAGCAGCAAGCTGGAGATGACTAGAGAAACGGACTAATAGCACCAGAAAGGGCTGCTCTAGGAACCCAAAGGGCTGCAAAGGAAAAACACAAGATGAGAAGTTGGTGGAGGAGTCAGAGCTACTGTGTGAGAAGAAAGCAGTCTGAGCATGCCCAGCAGCTTGTCCATTGGCCAGCTATGGCCTTTGGCTGATAGTTAAATATAAGAAGCTGTGGGGGCATTTTTCTCACACATAACATGAAACCCAGAGGAAGCCATGGTGTTATGGCAGCCCTCTGATTTTATTACAAACCTTCTGGTTTTTTTTTTTCTCCCTGTTCTTAGAAGGTGGGTTTGTGTTAGTTACTGTCCATGTTGTAACAAGATACCAGAGAGCCACTGCATCACTCTGCTCTGATGAATTTCTACCAGGATGGTCTGTTAAGCTTTGCTCACTTAGACTCTGCCTCCTAGGTCTAACACCTCTTGCGATCTTGTTCCAAAGGTCTATGTGGTGGTTTGAACATGCTTGGCCCAGGGAGTGGCACTATTAGGAGGTGTGGCCTTGTTGGAGGAAGTGTGTCACTGTGGGAGTGGGCTTTGAGACCCTCCTCCTAGCTGTCCATGAGATAATTTCTCCTGGCTGCAGTCAGATCAAGATGCAGAACTCTCAGCTCCTTCTCCAGCACCATGTCTGCCCAGATGCTGCCATGTTTCCTGCCATGATGAGAATGGACTAAACCTCTGAAACTGTAAGGCAGCTCCAATTAAATATTTGCCTTTGTAAGAGTTGCTTGGGTCATGGTGTCTCTTCACAACAGTAAAACCCTAACTAAGACAGTCTGTGAGCTACAGGGTTGGGTCCACCATGAACAACGGTACAGACTTTCTGTATGAGTTACGTTCCTTGTTTCTATGATGAAACACCAGGCAGAAACAACCTGAGGGAGGGGAGCTTTGTTTGGATTCAGTTGTGGTGAGTAAGATCCACTGAGGCAGGAAAGACGTTGAGGATGCAGCGACTTCATCCATGGCACCAGGAGTTTCCTCATAGCCTTTTCACACTGAGCAGGGTGAAAATGAGGACGTGACTGCTCCAACGTATGGGGTAGGAGAAGGGTTTTAAGAGAATAGCCAGAGGCATCTGGGAGAGTCCAAACTGAACCAGGCCATGAGGGGAGAAAGAGAGAGAAGAGCAAGATAGGAAGAGAAGAGAGAGGAGGGGAGAAAGAGCAGGTGGACCAAGAGGAGCCAGGAGCCAAGAGAACATGTGGCTGAAATGACAAGTTTATATAGGAATCAGAAGCTGGGGCAAAGGAAGGGAAGCTCCTGGGCTGTAGAGGTTTAGAGTGGGGGCAGGGTGAGAAGTATGGGAGGAGTTACAGATGCTGAGTGAGCCTCATCCCCAGGACTCTTTGGGACCTGACATTCCAGCCATTTTGTTGTTGATAAAGGGCTGTGTAATCTCCTCTGTAAGTGCTTCTTAGCTGAAACTGGGTCATCCTTATCTCTGAACCCAGGAAAGTTGGAATGTTGGTCAAAACCAGAATGGGAGAGAGGAGTATAGGCTCAGGAACATCTGTTTTTCTCCCTGCCCAGGTTCTGGAAGAGCACCTGGGGCTAGTGACGTGCAAGCCACTTTGGAGAAGTCTGGGCCTGGAATGCAGGTTCCAAAGGAACACCTGGAGCTAGCATGCTGTAGGCAGTTTGGTAGCAGTTTGCATTCTTTGATTGATTAGAAATGTGCTGGGACAAATATAGTCTAAGACAGAAGGTGAAACTAAGGGGCTTTGTCTTCATCTTGTGTGTACACTTAAAACTTCAAGGTCCACAGGTTCTGGTAGTTGGGGGAAAAGAGGAGTACCAAGACCAAGGGAAGGAGGAGTCTGTCTACCCTCAGAGCTAGGTAGCAGAAGGAAAAGCGTAAGCTGTTGATTGACAGGAGTACTTATCTGGAGTCCATTTGACCTGTGACAGATAATTCTAGTCTCTCGACCCCCTGACTCTTACAAGAATTTGTAACATTTACAAACAAAGTAAAAGCTTTAGACATATTAGTATTACCATTGTAATCTATACTAAAATCCACACTGTAGAAAAAAACAGTAGGCTCATGCCTTTGGATCATAGCAAAAGCTTTGGGACCAAAAACAGAAAAAATGATTCATGGTTAAAAGCATTAACACTTTTTCTATATATCTAGAGGGCTGATGTATAGATTAGTCAGAGATGTTTTTAGCACAATGAGAAGCAATTTTAAGTCTGTACTTAGTAGCTCTTGAGAAGGTAACGCCTGGTTTTACATATGAAATGAACACACCAGGCAGCTGCAGCCTTGAGGAAGGCGCTGGGTGTTTGCTTGCTGCTGGCAAACTAACAGTGCTACCCTTAGCCATTAACACCAGAGATCTGAGGATAAGTTATAATCCTAATGGCCTGTGTATCGGTTAAAATGGCAGAGACTTACCATTACCTGAATGGTTACCCCAAGCTCCTAGACAGTTTTTTTGGGAAGAAAGGTTGGTCTTTGGCTGTGACAAAGGATAGCATTACATCTTCAGCTTTTAGCTGCCAGACCCAGAAAGTCTGAGAGATTGTCCTGTGAAGGAGTAACTTGGGATACCTGACCTACCTTGAGACAGAGAAGTCAGTCAACCCCAACAGTGTCTACAGGTTAGGCAGGGCTCTGGTAGCAGGCAAGGCATGGGGCAGTTTTTCCCAGTGGTTAGCATTACCACAATCCAGGTAGAGTCATCTGTGGCCCATCGGCTCCTTTGAAAACTTTAGGGTCGCTTCTAGGAGGTAGCATTTCTGTCTATCATGGAAAGTATTTTCATTAAACACTTTAAATGCTGTATTTAACATATCTCTGAAGAGTTTGAGGACCACTATCTATTAAATATATATGATTTTGAACAAATTTTACTTGTTTTAGTTACCAGTTTTAGGCTTAGCCTTGAAAACATATACAAGAGGATCTATAAATCTTGGTTGTTTAAATGAACTACATTTGTATTTAGCATGACTATTAGCTTAGTTCTGAGCACATTATTTGATCATCTATAAGGTGACTAACCATTAACTTGTATGTCTTAATTATCTTTAACAGTTTATAAATTAGTAGCTTTTATAAAATTAGGATTTTGTAGTTTTATCCCTGTTAAGTTTGAGCCTTAAAAATACGGGTAGAAGATTTAATTGAAGACCCTTTAGCATCAAACTTTAAACCACCAATAAAGTCCACAGAGAGAATGGGACTTCTACTTTTTGATTATTTCATAGTGCGCCATTATAGAACACCACAGAACCTTATATGCCTCAGTTTGCCCAAATAGCTAAAGCTTAACAAAGTTAGCAAAGACAAAGAGGCTAGACATATATCTTCAAGTTAGTTACTGTTAACCTGAGTAGAACATAGGAATTTATAAACTTTATTTATTAAACATACTTTATTCATCAAAGATATCTTTTTACTTTTTTCTAGAAGCCTGCTATTGAACAGCAAAGATATACGTTAGCAAAGACATAAATAGTCAGATGAACATCTCTAAGTCAGTTCTGTTAACACGAGTATATCTTTATAACCTTAGGAATTTATCACCATATGAAAAATCCATCCTAATCCAAGATATTTTGGAGAACTGCATTGCTTCTTTAGTCTACATACAGTGATAAGCAGAGATCTCCATAGGATTAAGAAGTTTTACAATTGTTGCTTTAGTTGGTTTAAACCACATAGTCATCTTAAGATGATAGTGAAGTAATATTTCATGTAATCTCTAACCTTAGTAAAGATGGCTGCCAGCCACAAGGTTGCTTCCACCATCCAAGATGGAGGCAGATCACATGGTTGCTATTTAAAACATCGACTTTCCTAAACAAAAGCAGAGTTCACGTTACATATACGATAAGTAGATCTGTTTTCCTAAATAAGAATTGAATCACATATAGCAAATTAAGATTCAACCTTCGGTTTTAAGATAACTTGTTGGTATAGATTTTACAGATTCTTTAACCATACCCAGTGAACTTACAAATCCTGAGATAAACAGTAATTTACACAATAGTCTTAAAAGATTTATTGAGAGTAAAGTGCAGAGAAATCATATTGATAAAAGATTTTGAGCCGGGCAGTGATGGCGCATGCCTTTAATCCCAGCACTTGGGAGGCAGAGGCAGGTGAATTTCTGAGTTCGAGGCCAGCCTGGTCTACAGAGTGAGTTCCAGGACAACCAGGGTTACACAGAGAAACCCTGTCTCAAAAAAAAAAAAAAGATTTTGAATAGTGGAAAGTGGAACAAAAACTTAGAGAGAAGAGACCTTGGGAGTGTAGAGGAGCGGAAGTTTAGATATAAAAGTTTTTGGATCATTTGTGCAGTGGCAGAAGTTGGTACCATATGGGAGACTTTGGAAATCAAGTGTGCTGTCTTTAGCCATTGAGCTGTACTGAGGCCAAGCCGTTTGCAGGAAGCCGGTGAGGCTTTAATGAAATTTCTGAGTCCAAGGAGGAAAGGAGAAAGGGCCGCAAAATAAACACAGTGGACGGGAAGATTCCAATATCTTAGAGGTCCGGGGGAGCATAGAGAAGCCGTGGGGCCACAGCCCCTACGGGGAAGGCAAGGAAACTTGAGGAAGGAACTGAGAACAAAGGGAACAGAATAGGCCAAACATGGAGGTGACGAGAATTCCAATCCGGCGTATCCCCAAGCAGACTGAGAAACCTGTTAGAAACATTCCAAGTGGCAGAGGAGAAGCACCCCTTTCCACAAGGGCTCAGTAGGGTGAAAGGAACCCTTGTACACTAGTGTGTACTAGTGTGTACACTAGTAATAGTACAAAGCAGGCAGCTCTGGAGTGACATCCAGTGAAAGAGGAGAGTCAAGTGGTAGAGCCGGCAGAGGAGAAAACAACCGAAGAGGTGCACTGGGAGGGGCTTTTGGGAAAAGAGAGGGTTCCAACAGAGGCAGAGGAGTAAGTATCTCAGTAGAGAGATACTCTCATGGTGGGCATCTTGGAGGGCGTAGTAGGTTTCAGGAGTCACGGAAAAGGAAAGATAACCAGGTTATGGACACCCAGGAGGGCATAGTATGCTCCAGGAGCCAGAGAGGGGACACCGAGTAGGTGAGGGGAGACAGATGGCTAGGATAGGTGGAGGGAAGAAGGGGCTGAAAAAGTCGGACTCTAGAATTTGGAGTCAAATATGGTGGGTGGCAGAAACCAGCAGAAACAAATGATCCATACGCGTTTTAGGAGAGTCAAACCAGCTGTTTAGTTGGGTTCGGAGAGAGGCCACGCCCCTTGAAAGGAGGCTCATATATACCCCTCCCGGTTTCCACACCAGATGAATGAAAATGAGGACAGGACCACTGCTAAATATGGTTGAGGAGAAGGATTTTATTGTAGATATGAGGAAGAGAACTGCCAGGGGCATCTGGAAGAGTCCAGCCTGAAGGCCAGGAGAGGAGTGGGAAAGAGCGAGAGAAGGAAGAGAAGAGAGCTGAGAAAGGGCAAATGGACCAAGGAAGAGCCAAGAGAGCACATGGCTGAAATGGCAGGTTGACACAGGAATCAGAAGCTGCAGGCAGGGGTGGGGGCCGGAAAGGAAGTTCCTGGACTGGAGAGGTAGGGGACGGGGTGAGAAGTGTGGGAGGAGCCACAGGTGCTGGTGAGCTTTGTCAGGAAGCAGAAACTGGGACTATCATTGGTTATCACTATCAAGGCACTCTGGGACCCAAAAGTTCCACAATTTTCCAAAACAACGCCAGCTGGAGACCAGATATCTTATACACAAACCCCGTGGAGGAAATTTAAGATCCAAACCATAACATGCTTCTACCCTTGAAGTCAATCACCTTGTGATCCCAAGACCCGGGATCTGAATTCCAGTCAGCAAAGAGAAAAAGGGAGAGACACAAAGATGTCGTTTTTTATCCGAATCACCCCTTTACCCGCTTGAATGACACAGTGCTCATGTTGATTACATTCCCCTGGTCATCTCTATGTGCACAAAGAACAGGGAATGTAGGTTTTACTGAAGAAAAAAAAAAAAAAAAACCCAACAATGCAGATGTTCTGTTTGTAAGGAAGGAGCTTGGGGAGGCAGCTAGCTTAGCCATCACTGCAGAGATGACCAAGCTGCCTGCTTTGCCCTTGGGGGCTCGGGCTCCAGCAGGGACTCTTCTTCCCTTCCAAAGTGGCTAAAGTCACAGCTACCTACATCTTGAGACAGAAGTTTAATCACAACAAAGTGACTCAGTCACTGGGAGCAGTACTTTCCCAGGAGGCTCTTGGCTGCTGAGACTTTTCTTGAGTGTGTCTGTTTGTTTTAATTCCGTAAGAATCATATTTCTGTCTACACAGCCCGCCCAGGCCCTGTTCCCTTTCACCACTGCTCACGCTCCTCATAATTCTGGGGTGAGATATAAGAGAAAGTTTGACTACCAGCAAATACTCCTCGTATTTCTCAGCCAGAGGCCATTGTGCTACTGTCTGTGCCACCCCACAAATGCCGCTGCCGCCGCAGCCACCACCACTGCCCCCACCGCTGGCGACTACCACCACCACCATCACCACCCACCACCACATCACACCCTTGCTTACATGTTTAGGTTGTGGGCAAAACTGAATGAATTCTTCCTTGAAGCAATTTCATTATGAGAAGAGTCCCCTGGGACGTTGTAAACCCTCTGACCCAGCAGCCTGCGGCTGTGACTCCAGATGCATGAAAGATGCATTTGCTCTGTCATTTAGATTACAGCTGATGGTTTCTTGCCCAATGTGAGGGTAAGTCACTCCGATGCTCTCTGTCTGTGGGTGAGGGAAAGACTTCAAGCTGATTTATTTCTGTCTTAACCAGTGAGAATCCCCCTACCTCATTAAGAATAGAAGCAACCGGATTTTGCTCCTCTCTGATCAGAGCCCTCCTGTGCTCTCCTGCTTTCCGTTCTAACACTGCCACCCACCTATGCATCTTCTCCCCTGAGGACACCTGCACACTTGGGACGGAAGTGGTGACAGGACAGTATGGTACACAAATTGCCATGATGACTGGAAGAGAAGCAGAGCCTGGTGGCACACAGGAATAATGGATAGGGCCCAACCAGACCCCCAGCTGGTTCTGAGGATTGCTCTGCCATCATTGCAAGCATGGTGATGGGGCTCTGCCTGGCTCTCTCTGAATAATCCCCTCTGTGGGCCTGAGATGGGCACGAGGCTCCATAGGCTGTTTGGGTTGGGCGAGTAGTAGAAAGGCTGCGAAGAAGTTCAAGGTGACTCACCCTGTCTGTGGAGTATGGTAATCCTCCTGAAAGAGAACTTGGGACTAGGGTTCTGAAGTCTGGCTCAGGCAGCAGTGATGGAAGCAAGAGTCATGTGATCTTTCCTGTTAGCCTTAGCTTGTCTAGAGAGGAGAGGTGCAGGGTGATGCTGGGCAAGTTGCTCAGGCTGGAAACGACCATGGGTTAAAAAATAATGAGGACAACTCTAATGTGTGGAACCCTTGAGGCTATTAAGTAATGATCAAGAAAGAGCCGCACATCGGGTGCACGGTGAAAGGCAGCAGATGAAGAGTCACGACCATGGTTGTGCAGGAAGAGGAGCCCACATCCAGAGTGGTGTCATATGGACGCATGGTGTGACTTTCCCTAAGGAGAGGTAGACAAGTATCTATTTACCACAGACAGAGCACCGATGACAGACCGGAGCAAAGACACAACTCCACCAAGGCACAAAGGCAGCTCGAAGGCAGCCCTGGCAGCAGAGAGGTTTACAGGACCTTGGGATGAGTCGTTTTGCATCTCAGCACCTTCTGAGCCTCACTCTTATGGATGCTGTGAGCTTCCCAAGCCTTCCTTTCAGGGTCAGATAAGCGTCTCCTGGCGTGTTTCCTAGAAACAACAGGTATCGATCTAGAAAGTAGTCGTACAGGACAGCTAGTGGCCCCTGCCTCCCTCCAGCTGTGAGCCCAAGGGCCTGGGGCTCAGAAGAGGTGGAACCCCCTAATTCCAGTTCTCCTGCCAGACCTTGAAGATCAACGTGGTTGAAATCTCTGATGAACATATTTAAGCTTTCTCTCATGAGCATGAAGTGCCCCAAGAAACCATGACTGTCCCTGGCAGATGAGTGGTGGTGTTAAGTCTGCAAGTGGTTCTCCACTTGTGCATCAGAGTGACAACTCCAAATGCTTTGCTTTGTTTTGTTTTGAAACAAGGCTTCTCTATGTAATAGAGTCCATGTTGATTTTGCCCTTGCAATCCCCCTGCCGTAGGTCTCCCACTTAGTAGCATTACAAGTCTATGCAAATAAACCCAGCTTAGCCAACAGGACTGCTCCGAGGTATGTGGAAGAGAAAGTTTATTATAAATATGTGAGAGAGCATAGCCAGAGGCAGACACATCTGGGAGAGTCCAGAGTGGTCATGACACTGAGCCACGTGGGAAAATGGGTACGAGAAGGAAGAGGAAAGAGAGGGGAACCAGCTGCAGCAGCCAGGAGGTCAAAGGTACAAAAGGAGCAAAACAAAGGTAGATAACCAAAATGTCTGGATTCTATAGGGAAGAGCCTCTGGGGAAGGGCAGTCCAGACTCTGGGCTGGACAGCTCAGGGCGGGGTATGCCAGCCATAAGGTGCAGCCGGATGCTGGGAGAACCTGCAGGCCAGATCCACTTCCATGTTAAACAGGCACCACTTGCCCCAGGTTTGAAACTGAACAGTTTTCGCATGAATTTCTTCTACATATCCTGTTAAGTACTAACATTACCTTTATTCGACTCAAAATGAATCAGAGGATCATAAAAGAACAGGGATTTGCTCAAGTCTACCCAGCCAGTTAATACGAAGGCTAAGCAAGGTTACAGGTCTACTGATTCCTGAGTTGGACCTAATAGAGTTAAACTCAGCAGTTCGTACAAGGACTCTGGAGTCAGGTGAATCAAGGCTAAAATCCAGGTTCTACAGCTTATAAGCCTCTTCCTTGGAGCCCTAGTCTTGACATCTGTAAGTTGGGATGCTGTGGGACTCCAGCGAGGGGATGCCAGCCTGTAGCACGCTTCAGACTGCACATCTTGCAGGAACAATTCCTGTTTATCAGAGCATGAGGGCAGAGCAGGTATATGTGCTTCTTAGAAGAAAGTCATGGTCTGAATTTACAGAGACCATCAGCAGACAAGGAATGACAGAGCAGACTGTTGTCATTGCTCCAAGCATCCAATGAGCTGCGTCTATCTTCCCTCAGGAGCTGAATGGATGCCAGGGCCTGACCGACTTCTCAAGCTAGGGAGAACATGGAGCCCATTCTCGGCTGCCAGAGATTTTTAGGGCAGATACAAGCTGTACTGCTGGTTCTTAGAGCCTTGGCCCATATTTCCTAGCTCAGCTCTTCCTCCGCCCTCTTGCTGCAAACCATGCCTTCAAGGGTCAGACTCCTTGGAGTCAGGCCCAGGACTGGGCAGACCCTGGCAAAAGATCAGAGTCCTGATTCAGGCAGGGTGTAGGCCTCAGTGAGCCAGAGGGGTCCCCACCATGGCAAGGGAGAGAAGAGGGCATCCCCAGCTCTGGGCACTGTAGAGCTGGGGCCAAGGCCAACAGAATGCTCTTTGTCACATGTTTGTGGTCTGGACCATCAATCTAGAGGCAACCCTGTTTAAACAAGAACTCTGCCCCTTCGCCATTAGCGCCTTGGCTGCCATTTCTGTTGCCTCATAGGAGTTTGTAAAACCTTGTGCTCTTGGTTGCCAAGTTCCTCAGTTTTGAGGTCCAGATAAAAAAATTCAAATAAAGAGGATAAATGAGAGTCTTCTCTCCTGAAGATAGAACGGCTCAGGCTTATGCTTATTTTGTTTTGCCTTCACTTCTTTTTGTATTATTATGAAATTTGTTTATTTACAGTACATCAGCCTCCCTCTTCCCTCCCTCTCCTCCTTTGCGAAGGGGAAGCCCCTCTACCCCCCAGTTAAACCTCCACACTACCCCTTCCTTTGCTGCACACCAAGTCATGGTGGGACTAGGCACATCCTCTCCTACTGAGGCCAGACAATGCTGTCCATTTAGGGGGACAGGATCCACAGGCTGTCCCAGACAGACAACTGGCTCAGGGACAGCCCCTGCTCCAGTTGTTGGGGGACCCGCATGAAGACCAAGCTGCTCACATGCTACATATGTGCAAGGGGCCTCGGTCCAGCCCATGCTTCCTCTTTGGTTGGTGATTCAGTCTCTGGGGATCCTCAAGAGTCCAGTTAAGTTGACTCTGTTGGTCTTCCTGTGGAGTCCCTGTCCTCTTCAGGTCCCTCAATCCTTCTCTCAATTCTTCCATAAGAGTCCCCAGCTCCATCTAACATTTGACTGTGGGTCTCTGCATTTCTTCCCATTGGCTACTGGGTAGAGCCTCTCAGAGGACAGTTATGCTAGGCTCCTGTCTGCAAGCATAACAGAATATCATTAATAGTGTCAGGGATTGGTTCTTGCATAGGATGGGTCTCAAGTTGGGCAGTCATTGGTTGGCCACTCCCTCTATCTCTGCTCTTTGTCCCTGCACTTCTTGTAGACAGGAAAGATTTGTTTTTTTCGAGACAGGGTTTCTCTGTGTAGCCCTGGCTGTCCTGGAACTCACTCTGTAGATCAGGTTGGCCTCGAACTCAGAAATCCACCTGCCTCTGCCTCCCAGGTGCTGGGATTAAAGGCGTGCACCACCACTGCCCGGCAGCAGGAAGGATTTTGGGTCAAAGGTTTTGTGGTCAGGTTACTTTCATTATCCCTCCACTGGGAGTCCTGCTTGGCTAGAGGAAGTGGTCACTTCAGGAACCATATACCCAACTGCTAAGAATGACAGCTAGAGTTGTCCCCATAGATGCCCCTGGGGCCTCCAGCCATCCCAAGTCTCTTGCATATCCTAGAGATTGCCCCCGCCCACTGCTGATATTTCTCTCCTGTCTCCTCTGCTCTCCCTACATCTGATCTCCCTGCCTCCTCTCCCCATCCCCTCTCCCACACAGTTCCCTCCTTCCATCAACCTCTGATATCTATTTTGTTTCCCCTTTCTGAAAAAGACTCATCCTCCCTTAGGCCCTCCTTGTTATTTGGCTTCCTCAGGTCTGTTGATTATAGTGTGGTTATCTTGTACTGTATGGCTAATAGCCACTTCTAAGTGAGTACATACTATGTATGTCCTTTTGGGTCTGGGTTATCTCGCCCAGGATGATATTTTCTAGATCTATCCATTTGCCTTTGAAATTCATGATGTCCCTAATGTTTTTAATGGCTAAACAGTATCCCATTGTGAGATAGATCCATATTTATCACCCTGCACAAAACTCAAGTCCAAATGGACCAAAGACCTCAACGTAAAACGAGATATACTAAATTTAATAGAACAGGAAGTGTGTGAAATAGCCTTGAACTCTTCCACACAGGATACAACTTCCAAAACAGAACACCAATGGCTCAGACACTAAGGTCAACAATTAATTAATGGGACCTCATGAAACTGAAAAGCTTTTATAAGTCAAAGGACATCCTTATTAGAACAAAACAACAGACTGCAGGCTGGGAAAATATCTTCACCAATCCTACATCTGACAGAGGGCTAATACCCAAAGTATATAAAGAAATCAAGAAGTTAGATACAACAAACCAAATAACCCAACTAAAAAATGGGATACAAAGCTAAACAGAAAATTCTCAACAGAGGAATCTAGAATGGCTGAAAAGCACCTAAAGAAATGTTCAACATCCTTAGTCATCAGGGAAATGCAAATCAAAATGACTCTAAGATTCCACCTCACACCCATCACAATGGCCAGAAACTCAAAGGACAGCAGATGCTGGCAAGGTTGTGGGGCAAGGGGAACACTCCTCCAGTTCTGGTAGGAGTGTAAACTTGTAGAACCACTATGGAAATCAATTTGGCAGTTTCTCAGAAAATTAGGAATAGTTCTACCTCAAGACCCAGCTATACCACTCCTGGGCATATACACAAAAGATGCTCCACCATCCCACCAGAACACTTGTTCCACTATGTTCATAGCAGCCTTATTTGTAATAGCCAGAAACTGGAAACAACCCAGATGTCCCACAACTGAAGAATGGATAAAGAAAATGTGGTTTATTTACACAGTGGAATATTGGCCTTCACTTTTTCAATGCTATTTAAATCTACCCTAGGCTCTCCAAGGCCAGTAGGGTGAACTCACACTGTTCTCATCACTCTGTGCTGACGAGCAGATAATTGTTTGTTTATTTGTTTTGTTTTGTTTTTTATATCATGACAGGATGGAAGAGCTGCTTGCCATCCTGGTTTGTGTTTCTAAAGTTGTCTAATTATCCATTCTCCATCATCAGGAGAGGCAACGTTTCTAAATTCCATGGAAACAGATGCATCTAAGAGCTCTGGGGAAGGTTTAAAACAACTAGGGCAGACTCAGAGGCCTGTCCTTAAGGGAGGCATGGAGTGGTTTCTTCCATAGCCACACTCTCAAGACTGAGTTCTTGTTCTACATCTACTTCCTGTATGGCTCCCATCTGGTTCTTTAATGCCCTGAGTCTCAACAATGAGACTCTTGGTGGCCTTTGAGAGGCAGGCTAAAGTGGCCACATGAAAACAGGCTTATGTAACTAAGAACATTGGCTCTTACGGGTGACCTCAGAAGAAGACTCCATGTGTTAGGCCCTCCTTAAAAAAAATAGAGAGATTTCAGAACAGGTCCAAGAACAACTAGAAGAGGGATGAAAAGAAGACAGCATCTCCTATTGTCACCAAGAAAGAAAGTGATGAGGGACTTATGAACATGGCTCACACATGCACACAGATCACACACATACACATATCATATACCACCACATACCATCACATATCACATGGACAAAGCACATGCATGTCACATGCACTCATATCAAATCACACGTGCACAGCTCATGCATATTAATTCATATACATCACATGCACCCATAGCACATATACACACCACTTACCATCACATATCACATATGTGTGACATATTACATGTGCACAAGCTGCATGTGACAAACACAAAAATATCCCACGTAGACATCACACGCACACATACAAACACATTGAACACATATTCATCAAATAAAATCACCTTTCTTTCTCTCTCTCTCTCTCTCTCTCTCTCTCTCTCTCTCTCTCTCTCTCTCTCTCTCTCTCACCATATGCACAAACACCAAATATGCACACCATAAGAGACAATAGAGGAGTTCTGCCCAAGTCAAATGCCCCTTCAGCCAGGCCGAACGGTCTACCTCTACAGTCGGCAATCACACGAATTCCATCAGTGTCACATGATTAAGGAACACCTCACCCCTGTAATCATTGACTAAAGCCTAAAACTCCACTCATCTGAGTAAAACAACAGAAAAACCCAGGTAGTCCTCTGCCTTGTAAACACCTGGGCAGTGCTTCTCACACTCAAAAAACAGAGGGAGTCTGAGAGTCTGCCACCGGCAAGAGGAGCCTAAGAAGGAAGGAGAGAAAAACAGCAGAGTGTTCTACACCAGATCCTTGCTCAGAAAAGGAAAAGGCCAGGTACAAAACAAACCAAAAGAATATGAACAAACTGCCCCTGTGACACTGGCAATAATGCACCAGCATTGTGCTGTCCTAACCAAGATGAGGTACAACAGGAAAGGCATTCACGAGGGGAAAGTTTGCGGGGGAAAAAGAGAAAGACACTACTAGTCAGCTCTGTGCTGGCCACACAAATTCTTCCTTAATCTAAGACTGTTCTCAAAAAATAAACTGTAAAATAAAATCAGTTGAAAAGATGAAGGGAGAGTAGGAGCAGAAGGAAGAGGAAAGGAAGATGGAAGAGCCTCAAAGAGTCTACCTGGGGAGGGCAGATCAATGCATTCATGAGGAGGGTTCCGGTGAGTGAAAATACAGGGTTGTGATACTCTGGCAAGGTTTTGTGGAGATGGGGCTATCTATGTAAGAAGCAAGGAAAGGAATCCATGTTAGCCATCTGATTCCACAGACTCAACATTGACACAGGGTGGGCCATTTAGAAAGTTCCACTACACACAAGCCAGTAAAGGATAGAAATGTCTTTGCTGTTCATGGTCTTTCAGAAAAAGTACATCCTGTCCTATGCTGCTCCTTTTGTAGAGTCATATATGCCCAGCACTCACCTTAGAAGATGTCAGGGAGAGATGGGAAGAAAGAGAAACCAAGAAAAATGGCAAAAGGCTGAAGACTCTGTCTAGTGAAAGTTCTTGGTTGGTTGGTTGGTTGGTTGGTTGGTTGGTTGGTTGGTTGGTTGGTTGGTTGGTTGGTTAGTTGGTTGGTTGGTTGGTTGGTTGATAGGTTGGTTGGTTGGTAGGTTGGTTGGTTGGTTGGTTGGTTGGTTGGTTGGTTGGTTGGTTGATAGGTTGGTTGGTTGGTAGGTTGGTTGGTTGATAGGTTGGTTGGTTGGTAGGTTAATAGGTTGTTTGGTTGATAGGTTGTTTGGTTGGTTTGTTTGTTGGTTGAAAGGCTTTTACAACAGGAGTATGGCCTTAACTGGCTTGCCACACCATGGGACCTTCCCTGGAGTCTACCCATCATTCTTTTTTGTTTTATTTATTTTTTTATTTTCTTTCTCCTTTTTTATTTTTGATACTTTATGTACATTTCCAATGTTTCCCCTTTTCTGAGTCTCCTCTTTGGATACCCCCTGTCCCCTCCCCAACCCGCCTCTAGGAGGGAATTCCACC
>CM052703.1:108003877-108027188 GCA_028551405.1 Uromys caudimaculatus
ATTGATGATAGTGGAGTGTTGAAATCTCCTACTATTATTGTGTGAGGTGCGATGTGTTCTTTGAGCTTTAGTAAGGTTTCTTCTATGAATGTGGGTGCTCTAGTATTTGGAGCATAGATGTTCAGAATTGAGAGTTCTTCTTGGTCATTCTTGTTATGCAGTAATGGCCCAGGATGCCATCTTGGTTGGGAGGGTCATGATTTTATTTATTTTTATTTTTATTTCATACATCTAGGTATTGTCTGCATGTATGTCTATGTATCTTGTGTATGCCTGGTGCCTGTGAAAGCAGGAAGAGAGTGTCAGACCCCTGGGACTGAGAGTTTCAGGTTGTAATTCACCATATGGGTTCTAGGAATTGAACCTAGTTCTTCTGGAGGAACAACCAGTGCTCTTAACCACTAAGCCATCCTTCTAGCATGGGACATGATTTTATTCGGGTGCTTTCCTGGGTTGAGATAAAGAAGCAACCGTGTGAACCCCTTCTCAGCATTATCTTTCCCTGGATCCTTTCCCATTCTCAGTCTTCAGGCCCAGCTTCTAACAGTTCAGCATCTACCCAATGAACAGACTATACCTCTGGATTCCCTCTGCCTCCTAGTTCCCTACTCACCATAACAACCCCACTGCTAGACACACAGCCAAGTAGCCTGACACCCCTCTCCCAGGCTAGACTTGATGTTTGTAGAGCCCAAGCTCCTGACCTTGGAAGGGCAGACACTATAGAGGCCTCTACCTCTGACAGGGGTTGGGCTCCTGTTTTGATCTGCTTACCCACACAGCTAGGTTTAGATTTGTTTTGGAACTCTGATGTTCCACTATTTATGACTTAGTATGAGAGCGGGAGCAATGGCTCAGTGGTTAAGAGCCCTTGCTGCTCTTCCAGAGGACCTAGGTTTGGTTTCCAGCACCCACATTTCCTGCAGAGAGGGAAGACGTTTCAGGCTCACAACCACCTGCTGCTCCAGTTCCAGGGGATCTGATGTTTCCTCAGTACCAGGCACACACAAGTACTGGGCACATACAGATGCAGGCAAAACTCCATACACATAAAATGAGATAAAAATGAAAAAGAACCAATATGATGAATCATAAAGTGATCCATATTTAAGTGCAAATATTTTCCCAAGGGTTAAGGTGCCAGATAATGAACTCTTTGGTTCATCAGCTTTCTTTACATTGAACCCTGAGCAACAGTGATGTTTGTTTAGAAACTGGCTTGGATAGTGCTATAGTCTGGATCCTAAATGTCCCCCAAATGCTGTGTTGGGAGCTTGGCCACCAGCCTGCAGTGCTACTAGGAGAGATGGTGAAGTTGGGTCAATGAGAACATGCCCTCGATGGGAATATCGGGACGCCTGCACTGTCTTTTCTCTCTCTTTGCCTCCTGGCTGTTAGAGGTAAGAGCCTCTTAGCTGTATGCTCCCACTAAGCTGTTCTGTGCTGCCACAGGTCCAAGGCCACACAGCCAATGAAACACAGACTGAAACTGATGGCAAATAAATTGTTGTTTCTCATAAGTTGTTTATCTGAGATATTTTGCCACAGTAATGGAAAACAGAATGACACAGATAGGTTGGTGGGAGGAAGGTCAGAGTGACCCCTCAGAGAGGGAAGACTTAAGGGTCAGACGCATGACAAGCCTCGGGACAAAGGAAAGAGCTCCCAAGAGAAAGTGAAACATCAACTCACAAAAGGGCGCCATAAAACACTTTGCTGACGTCAAATTTCACTTTTTTTTTTGGTTTTTCGAGACAGGGTTTCTCTGTGTAGCCCTGGCTGTCCTGGAACTCACTCTGTAGACCAGGCTGGCCTCGAACTCAGAAATCCACCTGCCTCTACCTCCCAAGTGCTGGTATTAAAGGCGTGCGCCACCACCGCCCGGCAGAATTTCACTTTTTGAGACCTCAAGAAAGCAGAAGGGGAAAGGAACTGATAAGCTTCTTCATTGTCTCCTCCCACCCGAGTCTTTCTGACTCTTCACTCTTTCTACCAGAACCCTGTAGGTCCCACCCTCTTCCTTCCCACACAGCACATTCCGTGTAGAACTCTTGGGAGACAAGAAAAGAAATTTCCAACCCCTGGCTAAGTGTACTTTCCTCACGTGTGGGGATAAAAGTTAAATGCCATTTTGTGAAGTGGATCCTTACACCTCAAAACTATCTCCCTCCCTCCTTTATTCCCCTTTTCCCTCCCTCCCTTCCTCCTTCCCTCCCTCCCACCCTCCTTCCCTCCTTACTTACTTTCTCTTTACTCACCAGTCCCTCTTTCCAGTGCTGGAGACCAAACTCAGTCAGGGATTGCTTTGTGACTCATTTCTGAGGCTGCTGTGGACAGGGAGCTTTCATAATACGGATGGGAGAAATTCCCATTTACTTCAGGAGAGGAACTTCAGGAGAGGGAAATTTAATGAGTGAAATCACCTTCTAGAGGCAGTGTAACTAGAAGAGACCCGACCAGACACAGATGGCATCCTGCCAGACTCTGGGCTCCTACCCCCAGCAGCAACAGTGGAGTCATCATGAAAATGAGACACATGGCTGTTCCCAGAGCAGCCTATGGCCAGGAGTTAATGGACCAAACCTCAGGGCTGACCTTAGCCCAGACTTTATTGTTTTTCTTTCTTTTTTTTTTTTTCTCCAGCCATTTATTTTGTTTTTATTCAATTTACATCTGATCGCAGTACCACTTCCTCCTTTCCTCTCAGCCCCACCCTTACAAGACCCTCACCCATTGCCCTCTCCCATTCGCCTCAGAAAAGGGAAAGCCTACTCTTAGGTACCATCCCACCCAGGGACATCTAGTCCCAACAGGACTAGGCACATCCTCTCCTACTGAGGCCCAACCAGGCAGTCCAGGTAGAGGGAAGGAGACCCAATGGCAGGGAACAGAGACTGAGACAGCCCCTGCTGTGGTACTTGTTAGGTGTTCCACCTAAAGACCAAGCTGCACATTTGTTACAAATGTGTAGGGGGCTTAGGTGCTCCCTGGTTGGTGGCCTAGTCTCTGTGTGCCCCCAGAGTCCCCGGTTAGTTGACTCTGTAGGTCTTCTTGACCCCCCTGACTTGCTCAATTCTATCCCCCACTCTTCCACAAGACTCCCCAAGCTCTGCCTGATGTCTGGCTGTGGGTTTCAGCACCTGCCTCCACCCACTGCTGGATGAAGCCTCTCAGGAGACAGTTATGCTAACATAGCAGAGTATCAAGTTGGGTCTCAAGTTGAGTCAGTCATTAGTTGGCTGTTCCCTCAGTCTCTGCTCCATCTTTATCCCTGAACACCTTGTAGACAGGACAGATTTTAGGTTGAAGGTTTTGTGGGTAGATTGATATCCCCCTCCCTCCTCTGGAAGTCCTGCCTGGCTACAGGAGTTGGCCACTTCAGTCTTTATATCCCTCCTCTGGTAGGAATCTCAGCTAGGGACATCCCTATTGACTCCCTGTATTCTCCTCAATCCCAGGCCTCCAGCTGGTCCCAGAGATGCCGCCCCCCCATTTCCATTCTCACTCCCAGTCCTCTCCTGCCCTCCCCTCTCCCCACACCTGACTGACATTCCCGTTCCCCTCCTCACCTCCTCTTCTACCCAGATCCATTCACCTCTGATGACTATTTAGTTTCCCCTTCTGAATGAGATTTGTGCGTCCTCCTTTGGGACATCCTTATTACCCAGTTTCTTTGGGTCTGTGGATTGTAGCATGCTTATCATGCACTTTATGGCTAATGTCCACTTATAAGTGAGTACATACCATGCATGTCTTTCTAGGCTGCATTACTTCACTGCAAATGATATTCTCAATTTCCATCCATTTGCCAGCAAAATCAATGATGTCTTTGTTTTTAATAGCTGAATAGAGTTCTATTGTATAGATGTATCACATTTTCTTTATCCATTCTTAGTTGAGGGACATCTAGATTGCTTCTAGTTCCTAGCCATTACAAATAAAGCTGTTATGAACATAGTTGAGTAAGTGTCCCTGTGGTATAGTGGCACGGGTTTTGGGGGTATATATGCCCAGGAGTGGTCTTGAGGTAAGACTATTGTAGTTTTCTGAGAAACTACCTTAATGATTTTCAAAATGGTTGTACAAACTTGCACTTCCACCAGCAATGGAAGAGTGTTCCCCTGGCTTCACATCCTTGCCAGCCTGTCCTGTGACTTGAGTGTTTTATCTTAGCCACTCGAGCAGGTGTAAGATGGAATCCTAGGGTCATTTTGATTATAACCATTTTTCTTTCAGAGACTCTCTCAGTAGTGTGAGCTACTGCCTTCACACACAAAAATCCATCCGCCTTGGCTGGTCAGTCACCATTTAAAAGAAGCTGAATCTCAGAAGGTGGAGTGGCCAGGGAGGCTCTTTCTGAAGGGATTTAGAGGATGCTAAGGCAGGAGGATGGACCTTGAAAAGGGCTTAAAAGGGGCCATCCAACGCAAACGCTTTGTACTTCAGTCCACAGCTCTTTCATCGTCCTTTATCCAACAATTTTCAGCCTATGACCTAGGCATTTTAAAATCTGTAGGCCAGTTACTCTATGAGATTCCCCTCAAGTAGAGCTGTCTGCTGTTTCTTCATCATTAAATCCAGGCTATACATTTTTGGTGTGCAAATTCCCCAGAAGATGTGTGTTAATATCAGCCCATGTATGAAATAGTCTTGTTCCAATATTGGTGACATTACTGGAGCATTATTTAGAACCCGTGTTTCAGAGAAGACAGCAGAGATCTGAAATTGCAAATCATCATGCAATAGACTCTGGAATGAGTCTGCTTTGGTGGAAACTGAGGCTGATGCCTGTGCTTTATCAAGGCCTTGAGACCAAAAAGGCCATATACAGAGGGACTGAGAAACACAGTTGCTTAAAAATCTGGACACAGGAATCTTGAGACAAAGGTACCAGCAGATCCAGTGTCTAGCGATGGATGCCCTGTGGTTCCCAGAGTACACTGTTTTCTGTGTGCTCAAATGGTGGATGGGGCCATTGAAGTCCCCACAAGCTTTATTCATCCTATTCATGGCACGTATCCCACTGAAGAGCGCACTACCCTTGTTACATTATTACTGCCCTGAAACATCATCTCTCAATATCCTCACACCAGAAGTTAGAGTCTCAGCCTCTCCATTTGGGAAGGTCACAGTCCATAGATGATGGGCCAGAGGAAGACTTCAAAAGGACTTTCTCAGCATCTTCAGGAGTTTCGACTTAGTGCCCTGCAGATGACAGGCACCATAAGGAAGACAGCTCTAGAAAACAGACAGAGCCTCATAAAGAAGGGGACAATGACCTGGACCCATAATCATGCCGGTCGATGGGCAGATAGAGGCAAAATTGTGTGAAGACATTTAAAGCACCCTCAGGACAACTGTAACCCCTGAAGCCCCCCATGCTGAGGAAGGTTCTAGGAACCAGTGGGTGGCTAAAGCATTGTTCAAGTAGTGATTTGACTAATACAGATAGATAGTTTCTGAACCATTTGATAGAGTTAGAAGCATCAAGAGCTAGAGTGCCAGGATGGTTCAGTGGGTAAAGGGTGCCAAACCCGACTACCTGAGTTCAATCCTCAGAACCCACATAAAGGTAGAAGGAGAGACCTGCTTCCATGAAGGTGTCCTCTGACCACCACACACACACATGGCACACACGTGTTCCTATAATACACAAACACAATAATAATAATAACAACAACAACAAAAATTTAAAAATCATCCCATGTTAATTTCCCAAAATAAAGGTAGTTCTTATCTATAATTGCTGAAGCAACATCAAGATCAGAGGACTTGGCCTTCATCTTACATAATGCAGTCCTGATTTGAATTGTGCCAGTTGTCCTAATGAGGGTTTCTTTGGTACCCTGCCATCCAGTCTGACCTCCTTGTGCTTTATTCTTCTCCCTTAATCTAACAATTTTTCAGTCTTTGTCCTGTATCACCTCCACGTTTTAAAATTAGTTATTTATAGGATTTCCCTCAAGCAGATCTGTCTGTTGCTTCCTCATTAGATCCAGGTTTTGGGGTGTAAATCCCCTAGAAGTGATGTGTTAATATCAGCCCATGGATGAAACAGACTTGTTCCACTATTAGTAAGTTATCATTCATCACAGAGTTGAGGTCAGACATTCTCTAGGACAATTTAGATGGCACTGAATTTGACTTTTTCAATTAGGAAAGTTTGTCGTGTTTTAATTATGAGTGTGCGTGTGTGTCAGAGGTTGATGTTGGGTGTCATCCTCAGTTGCTCTTCATATTGTTTTTTTGAGACAAGATTTCTTGGATCTCATCTTTTCAGTTAGTCTGACTGAACAAGAAGCCCTGACAGACTCCTGTCTCCATCGTCCTCCATGCTGACTTTGTAGATGGGAGCTGAGGATTGAAGCCCAGGTCTTCATGCTTGCCCAGAAACTGACTGAGCCATCTCCCCAGCATCCTCTACAGACAAGTCTTTCTTTGGGTCTTCTCCTGGGGTAAACCCCAGAGCTGTAATTAATAGTCAAAGGTTGGGCATTCTTTTAGCATTACAAATGAAGTTAAGGAAGGCCTATCTTCAAAAGCCTTGTTGGGCTTCACCCTTGTTCACCTCCTGTCTACCCATGCACCCCCAATTAATTGATTTTGTCAGTTTCTAAAATTTGTGTTTTAGTTAGGAATGGAAGCAGGCTTCAGAGAAGATGAAATGAGACACTGTGTTCGGTGCCTGCTAGGTGTCACTAGGGCCATGCTCTTGCTCATGCGTGTCTTGCTGTTTTAATCTGGCTTTCTGGGTAGCACATTTAGCGGGACTCTGAGTCAGGAGGATAGGAAGGACAGACAGCACCTGAGCTGTGGGAAACACCAAGGGCTTTATAGGGAAGCAAAGTGGGGCTAGAGGGGCAGCACCTCCCAGGGCCTGCTTCAGCATCCCCTTAGACCTTAGTCCCAGCACAGGTCTGTGCTCTGAACCCTGCAGTCTCGCAGGCTGACTTAGGCTGTCTAAGTGCAGAGGCAGTTGTCATTTTGATGGGTTCATCTTCCTATGCTGCACAGACATCTGCCCTCTGGTGATACTACCCAGCTTCCTGAGATCCCTGAGTGTATATTTGTTGCTGTGGGCTTGGGGTTTTAAACTAAGCCAATAAAGACTTAGGAGCTTCAAAGTTAGGAATGAACTTGAAGACACTTGACCTTTGCTTGGCACATAGTAGGTACTCATTTAGGGCAAGGCTTTCTTTCCTGCCTCTCACCTCGCCTCTGTCTCTTCTTCTGTGCCTCAGGGATACAACAAATGATCCAATCCGGTTCTACTCAGTACTCGGCACCTGTTGTGTTGAGGGTGGGCAGGTTACATACCCTCTGAATTTCACTTTTCTCCTATATAAAACATTATCTGGGCTGGGAAGATAGCTTAGTGGTAAAGCAATTGCCACACAAGTGTGAGGACATGAGTTCAAATCACCACTACCTACTTATTGCATCTATAATTCCAGCGCTCCTACAGAGATGGAAGGCTGACACAGGAGAGTTTTCAGAAGCCCGAGGGCAAGCTAGCCTGGTATTTACAGCAGCAGACAGTATCAGACCATATTCCAATGACAGTGGAAAGTGGAAGTTAACACAACAGTCTTTCCTTCAACCTCCACATGCATACCATGAATGCATACACCTGCATTTGCACATAAGAACTTGCATTCGTGCACACGGACACAAATTGACAAAAATGATTGAGGGTGGACACATTGGACACATTGCTCTCTAATAATTCAGAATATTGCTGTGTAAGATTTAGCCTGATTAGTCATTCCTGTACACTCACAGTTGAGATATTTGGAAAAATAGATGAGCAAGTCTAGAAGAGAGAGGTACCCAAAGCCCAAAGCAGCCATGGCTGCTGGGGGGTCATCAAAGGAGGCCTCTACCCTGAGCCTCCAAAGTCTTCTTTTCGGGAACACTGGTGTGACTGAGTGCCTAGAATCCAGGCTCTTACCAGCTCCACTACTTACAGGTCCCCAGCTACGCCTGCTGTGGTGAGAGACGTTGAATCTTTCCCAGCCTTGTGTAAATTTGTAGAAAATCACATAAGACCTTCGGGAGGAAAAGTATATTCACCACCACAAAGGGGTCATCTCAAGGACAAATATGTAACCATGCATAGCTTGAGAACTGCCAACATTGAGAATGCATGCTAGGAACTGCCAACATTGAGAATAAAAACCATTTGGAACTGCTCAATAGTCATAACAAAGCCCCGGATCATCCGGCCACCATTTTATACCTTGATGGAAAGAAGTGCCAGAAACGGTTCTTGGAGCTACTGGCAAAGTCTTTTTGCTCAGGCCACTGCTGAGCTGGGCCCACTGCTTACCCCATGGTCCCTCTGTCCCCATGGTTGGTCCTCAGTGACCCTGGAGAGAGCCACAGCAGCTGCCTTTCACCTTCTGCTTGTTTTAAAGGGACTTTGTCATTGAGTAGTTCCCACTGTAAAGTGCCTCTACCATCTTTGGCATTCTGTTTCACGAAAATCTGTTAGTGGTAGAAAAAAGCAGACACGGCATCTGCTGACTGACAGCTAAAAGCAGAGCTTACATGTGCAGGGCATTCTCATCTGATCCCCAATCCTCCTTCACTTTGTGCTTCTTGAAACTCTGACTCCCTCTATGTCTTCCAAGTGTCACCTGAAGCCCTGAGGTCACTAGAGACCTCCAGGCTGTGGGGCTCATCCATCCTTCCAAAGACATTTAGAATAATTACATTATCCTAAGCACTGAGGAGTGAAGGAGAATAGCTTCTTAGGAATGGTATTTCTGCTTTGGAAATGTTCAGCTGAGCCTAAGCTTTACTTTATAATCCTTGGAGCTAAGGGGCTTAAGGCAAGATGTCTTTTCCACTGCCCAGAAAGAACAAATCCCCAGGACTTCCTGTTTCATGAACTAAGACCATGGTAGTTCATGAGAAAACAAACACCTGTACATGATACAGCTGGCCTGGGCTATCTTACTCCATCACTTGACATCCAGGCTGCACTGGCAGCAAAATAATAGAGACAGTGGGGTTCTGGTGAAGAGAGTAGAAATTCAGAAAGAAGGAAGGATCCTTGCTCTTGACTAACCTCCTAACACTACTGACACTTGATGTCCTGTTAATTTAGCTCTTCTCTATTCTCAACTTTGATAAATCCTCTACCCAGCTCATAGTATCTTCTTATAGCTGCCTGACTGGGCCAAGATAGCTCTAGAAGCAACTGGCTGGTTTGAATGAGAAATGTCCTTCATAGGCGCTTGTATTTTAACACTTTGTTGCTGGCTGTTTGGGGAATGTCCTAGTTTGGTTTTGGTTGTTATGCTTATCCCATGACGAAAAGTAACTTAGGGACAAAACAAAGTTTATTTGGCTTACATGCCAGGTCACAATCCATTGTCCAGGGAAGCCAAAACAGTAACTCAAGATAGGAGTTTAAACAGAGGCCGTGAAGAAACACTTACTGGGTTGCTCCCTGGACTTGTTCAGCTAGCTTTGTTATACAGGCCAGGCCTGCCTACCAAGGGATGACACTGCCCACAGTGGGCTATATGTCCAACATCAATTAGAAATTAAGAAAATGCCTCGCAGACATGGCCATAGAGCAATCTGATCTAGGCGAGTCTTCAATTCAGGCTCCTTCCCAGGTGACTCTTGGGTTGTATCAGTTTGGCAGCCAATGTTAACAATGACAGGGAGACTCTGGAATCTTTAGGAGAAGGAACCTTGCTGAAGTGCATCCCTGGGAATGGATTTTGAGGGTGTTTAGCCTTGCCTGGCTGGCTTCCTGTTCTCTCTTCCTGCTTTCTGTGTGCAGATGAAAATATAAACAGCCTGCCTTCTGCTCCTGTTGCCATCTAGCCTGGCCTGGCCTCGTTCCTGTCCTACCACTTTGGACTGTAGCTCTCTGGAACCATAAGTCAAAACAAAGGTTTTCCTCTTTAAGTTGCTTTTGATGGTTACGTTTTGTTACAGCAATGAAAAGTAGCTAATTCAGCAAGCAATGCTGGTCTTAGACTCTGGGCACCTGAGGGGAGTACCAAGAGAAGGGAGTTGGCACAGGGGCCTTATTGTCTGAAAGTGTCATTTCAATGACAGTGAAGACTGTTGGGGCAAACCTGATAAGATATGGGAAGCCAGACAGCAAGACAGTAGAGGAAACAGTATTATGTCCTTGTCATCCAGGCTCATTCGCTATCAGCAGAGTTCCAAGGTTGAAGTGTCACCTGGACAAACTTTCCCACTTAGGAAAGTTCTTCAAAGCAGACTGCCTAGGAAGATCAATATTTAATTTCCAATAAGTAATTTTCAGTGAAATCCTGGATTTGGCGGTGGTATGATCTTTTGTCTGTGACTGCCACAGGCCTTTGCTCCAGTCAGTCACTAAGCACAGCTGACCTTATAGTCATGCTTACTGGCACTCCATCCCATGGTAGTGAACGGAAGCTGCGGTGTAGCTGTTGTCTAGAGGATATGTGACAACATCTAGACACAGTGTCACGGCCCACTGGCATCTAATGGGTAGAGACCAGGGATCCTGCAAAATATTTTATAATTCAGAACACTCCCATAACAGAATTGCTCAGTCCAAATGTCCACAGTGCTGACGCAGAAACCCCCTGTCAATTGGCCTTGGCTCTTTGGTGATCAAACTTGACCCACACATGATCCTTCTCCTTCCAGCCTCCCTCACAACAACAGGTTTGGCCAAGACACACCCATTCACATCTGTCACTTGAGGTGACATTGTTGGAATTCCCCAGCTCTGCATCCTGCCACAAACACCTTTCCAGCTCTGCCCCCTGTCAGGTTCCACTCCTGTCTCAAAACTGCTCTTTGTACCAGAGTCACTCTCCAAAGGACATGTGCATCAGACTCACTCTGGGGGGGGGGGGTGGTGGTGGATGCTGCTGAGCTGAGGGGCAGAACTTCCATCTCTCTGCGATATGGAGGGCATTGCTCTAGGTATGAGACTTTGACAAGCATCAGCTCACACCAGCTTGCCAGTGATCTGGTCCCCAGGAGGGCTTCCCTCTTCATCTTTCCTCAAATCTGATTTCTGCTTTCGAACCCAAACAATCACTGAAGTCAAGGGGAGAAAAGGGCCCTGCCACTGCCCTTTCTTAGCACGGAATGCTTCTCTTTGGCTACTTTTTTTCTTCAGAAACAATTACCCAAATCAGGCCTTATCAGTCAGAAGCACTCCAAAGGAGCAGCCAAAGAGAACTTAGGAACTGTAGCTATTTATACAACAATGTGGGCAGGGTTAAGGGACAATGACATGGGTGGAGAAGCACCCTGGAGTGACAGTCTGAAGTCTGGGCCACCCCAAGGGCTAGGGCCTACTAAAGAGGTGATAACCAGCATCAAAAGAAGGTTATCTGACAGGAGCCGTCCAGATGCTCCTGCAGGCTGAGCTGGGAAAACAGACAGCCAAGGAGTGGTCACAGCTATCTGGAGCCTGGAGGAAGGACATAGGATCTAAGAGGGCAAATCGAGGGTCTAGCTAGGCCCCTCTTCCTACTGTGAAACCTGATTGGACTGAAGCCACATCAAAACTGCCCTGGGGGATCTAGAAGGGCTCAGTTGGCTAAGAGTATTGCTGCTCTTCCAGAGGACCTGGGTTCAGTTCCCAGCACCTACATAGACAGATCATAACTGACTGAAACTCCAGTTCCGGGGAACAATCTAATGCCTTCTTCTGGACTCCATGGGAAGCAGGAACAGACATACAAACAGGCAAAACACCCATATACATGAAATAAGCAAATATATATTTTTTAATTGCCCCTGATCCACAGCAAAGCCAGGGTCTGTGTGTCATGGTAGCCTGTTAATAAATATTTTGAAGGTGACTTCAGGAACTGGCATACATGTCTGGCAGTTATTTCCTAGATACTTTATGGAATTTATTCATGCAAAATATTAAGACTATTCACAAAACCACAGGAAAACACAGCCAGGAGGCAGGCCACTCCATTTCCCAATGGGCCATCACTTTCTCAAGTACATATGATTTCATCCCTGTGAACAAAGAACACCAAGGAGGGATTTGTGGCGGTTTGAATAAAAATGGTCCCCATAGACTCATAGGGAGTGGCACTTTTGAAGGTGTTGTCTAGTTAGAGGAAGTGTGTCACTGAGGGGAGGGGGAGCTTTGAGATTTCAGAAGTTCAAGCCAGCCCTGTTGGGGGTTCAAATGCTGAATACTAGCTTCCAAGATTTGGATGCCCTCCCTCCACAAACAGATCCTTGTGTACAAATGGTATTGGTTAAATTAAAATGGCTACAGCCAATGACTGGGGAGAATAGAAATAGGCGAGTTTGAGTTGCCGGGCTGAGGGTCACAGGTAGGAACCGGGAGGAGGAGAGAGAGAGGAGAAGGAGGGGAGAGGAAAGGAGAAGGCAGATGGCAAGAACAGAAGGTCTCTAGTACCTATGCTGGGCTAGAAGCACGTGCCTGAGCAAAACAACCCTGAGGACAGGCTGAGGGAGCAGCAATAGCCCAGGACACAAACAGCAAGTGTCTGGGGAGCACAGCTAGGGAAGTAGCCACTCTAGCATTAGAAAAATAAACTCGAGGTAATGCCCCCAGTAATTCATGCCAAAGCGAAATAAATAAATCAGAGTGTGAGTGTCATTCTTTTGAAAGCTAGTCAGGGAGAGCAATAATGTGTTAATTTGCATAGCCCCAGTCCCAGTCTTTTCTCTCCCCCCCCCTCCTTGCAGATCCAGATGTAGAACTCTCAGCTACCTCTCTAGTACCATGTCTGACCGAATGCCAACATGCTTCCCGTCACGACAATACTGGACTAAACCTCTGAACTACAAGCCAGTACAATTAAAAGTTTCCTTGTGTAAGAGTTGCTCTGGTCATAGTGTCTTCTCACAGCAATAAAACCCTAGGACAGAAGTCAGTACCAGGAGGTGGGTACTGCTGTGATAGGCTAGACCATGCTTTTGTTTGGAGAAATATGGACTTTGGGACTTGGATTAGAAAAGCAGTCTGAACATTTTAAAGGGGGCTTAATGGGTCATACTTGTAGGAACATGGAAGATGGCGGTGCTGAGGATGGTTTGACCTGGGTGGGTGGTTGTTTTAGAGAAGACAAATTTTAGTATATGGCCTAAAGACCGTTCATATGATATTTAGGGAAAGAATATAGCTGCTTTTTGCTCTTGTCCAAAAAAATTCCACAAGGCTAAATTGAAGAGTTTTGGACTAATTACATTGGCAGCGGAAGACTCCCAACAGCCTGTCACGTGGTTATTAGTGTTCTCTCTTATGCAGATCTATATGAGAAGGAGCAAGCTATGCAAGGAAAAATACAAAATGTACACTTTGAGGAGAAGAGCACCAGGAAGTGGAATGGAGCTAAGTCCTGAGTTCACGGAGATAAACAGATTAAAGAAACACCTGATGATAAATAAAATAAAGGAAGAGGTGACCTCAGGAAAAGACCCCACCCAGCTAAGCTTCCAACTTGTAAAAAGGAATTAAAGAAAAACTTAGAGCTAGGCATGAATGGTGGACACCTTTAATCCCAGCACTTCAGAGGCAAGGGCAGGGGCAGGACAGGGAGGGGCAGGAGCAGAGGCAGGACAGGGGAGGGGGAGGGGCGGGGCAGAGGCAGTGGCAGGCAGATCTCTGAGTTTGAGGCCAGCCTGCTCTACAGAGTGAGATCCAGGACAGCTAAGCTTGGGCAGCGAAGGAAATCATCAAATACAAAAAGCTGTTTAAAATGTATTTGAACGAGAGGGCCAAGTTCCAGCCCCCAAAGCAGCAAAATCTGGCAGCTTCTGCCATTTGGTTCTAGCTTTAGAGTCAAAGATACAAGAAAGGTGTTGTGAAATTTCCCTCCATGACTAAGGAAACTTACTGAGGCCAGGTGTGTAGCAGGGATGTCCCAGTCTGGAGGCCTAGAGAGGTCACTGTGTGAAGCCGTGACGGTGAAGCCTGGATTGCCTTGGAGACCCCAAAATGTTGGAGATGCCAAAGCCATGGAACACTTGCTGAGGAAAGCTGCTAACAGGGAGTAGAACAAACCTAAGAGAAAGAAGTGTGTTGCATCGACAAAGCTGAGAGGAGTGGGTGTCTGAAGAGCTCTCTGACATCAGTTGACTAACATAGTCAGGAAGGGGCAGTGTGCCGTGCCTGCCTTCTATGAGTGGGACTCTGGTTCACTGTGTCAACCTCTGGGCCTTGGCTGTGCATTTTTGAGTGGGAATGGAGATATTTTCTTCAATTATGGACTAGACTATGCTTTTATAGATATGACCTGACCCGCCAAGGAATGGCTACCTCCAAAGGTCTCAGGAGTGTGTGCGTGCATGTGCACGCATGTGCATGCGTGTGTGTGTGTGTGTGTGTGTGTGTGTGTGTGTGTGTGTATACAGGGTGATGGTATAGGTAGGCTGACTGGTTGGGATCAGATGTAGGGTACAGTCCTCCTGAAGACTTAGGACTATGAGTTACGGTGAAGGAACCAGATGAATGGGCACAGCTTTGACTACCAGAGATCTTCCAAGCCACAGTTGATTCTAGAGATAATCAGACAAATCAGAGATAGTTATATACATGCTAACTTCTGAACGCTGAGCAGGTAGAGTGTTATGGTCAGCATGGAGGAGCCACCTCATTAGCAGGAGGAGCTTGTCATAGCCCATCACAGGAACTCTGGGCCTTGCAGGGCCTTCCTGATAGCCTCCACACTTACTTCCAGAGGTAGGAGAGGCCATCAGTACATTTGCTTCTTGTCTGTAGTCTCTGCTTGAGGCCACCTACCCATCATGGTGGACATGCGGTGCTCCCGTCTTGTATTTAAACCCACACCAGGTTTTAAATAGTATGAAAATACTGTTCAATCTTAGGCAAGCCAAAGAAATGCTTATATCCCTCATCTGCAAATTCAAGACTGGACCTTGAGTTTCTTCACAACAGCATGCACGAGGTCATGTCCTTATGACGTAGTATTTACCAAGGTCCAGCCAGTCAAGGGAATAAATGACCACAACATGTAGTGAGAACAGGAGAATATTTTTTCTTACTTATAGCTTTCCAACAAATTGGAGACACCCTGCCCCTCCCCGCTCCCGATGGTCTTCATGTCACAGCATAAGGCTTCTTAAGCTTTTCTCACTCATGACACTTTTCCACCTGAGATATTTATACATGACTCTGGAGATATAGGTATATAAAATAGATACACAAACCAGACATGTACTCAATCCCATTAGCATAAATATAGAGTACAAAAGAATGCTTGGCACTGTCTCAGAAGTTATTGAAAATTATCCTAATCCCAAGACAGAATTCATTTAAATATTTTTTTAAATGGATTTCAAGTCAACAACTCAAATAGCAAGATTTTATAATCAAATATTCTACCACAATATAACCCAAAGTTATACAAACTTGATACATGCTGAGAAATGACAATTGGAAAATACTAAAGCTTTTGTTCTCTGTAATTAAAACATTAGGTTTTGGGGCTGGAGAGATGGCTCAGCGGGTAAGAGCACTGACTGCTCTTCCGAAGGTCCTGAGTTCAAATCCCAGCAACCACATGGTGGCTCACAACCATCCATAATGAGATCTGATGCCCTCTGCTGGGGTGTCTGAAGACAGCTACAGTGTACATATAATAAATAAATAAATCTTTAAAAAAAAAAAAAAAAAAAATTAGGTTTCCTTAGGATTAGAAAACCCCACATGTACAACACATGTGCAGTTAAAACAAAATATTTCACATACATAGTTTCTATGTGAGCCAAGGTGCTTGGTGTTGCATGGTGTGGTGGCACACCCAGCACAAAGTATTCCAGTTTCGTGTTCAGAACCAAGGCTGTGACACTGGGAGAGGCAGCGCTGTTAGGTTCTGCCAGGAACACCTAGGATTCATTACTCTTTGATTGCTATGCAGTTGGGAGCTTTTGGTGTTGGGCACACTTTTGTAACCCCCACATTTAGTTATATGACCTATATGGAGGTTCAATGCACAGTCGAAGAAGCTGCAATCTATGACGGGGCATGAACCTCTGGATTCAGTCAGGTTGCTCAAACTGTCAGTTATTTCTATTCTGGAACAACAGAGAGGAGGGGCAGGGGGGCAGCTGGGCAGTTTCCACCAGAGAGGAGCTGAGCATTCAGAACCATAGATAGGTACAGCAGGACTGGGCCTGAGAGATGAGTTCCAAAGTAGAAGTGGGGCTCAGGTACCACAGAGAGGCAAGGGACGCCTCATTAGAGGCTGAAGATTAAGGGTGTGGGCTACTGTCACTCAGTTGAGGTCCACTGACACAAAAAGTAAAAGTTAAAGCAGAAGTAGGAGAGGGTAGGAGCCTTCTAACACAGGAGTGACAATGTTAACAGTAAATGGCCAGTACTAATAAGGTTTGTTGCTCCAGAAAGAACGTCATTTGGTGAAGCCTAAGTAGACCTATTCTATCCCAGGTAGTGTCTTGCGCCAAATTCAGGAATCAGTTATGAAGTTTTTCTGGGATGTAGGAAAGATTCCACTAGTGGTCATGGAGACAAACAGCCGAAGTGGAGGAATTTTATGGGCTATTCTTCCAAACAGGAAGAGGAAGTGGGAATCTTGTTATCTCATCTCAGTGAAAAGGAAGAGTCAGAGAAGAATGGATCGGAAATACCCAGCCTGGCTTTTCCAGCCTTAGTCGCAGGATGTGGTGGGGTAGGTGTGCAGAGGAGTGGGGGGAGAGCTGCATAGTAGTTGGGGTGGTTCCTCCTCTCCCCCCAGATTAGAGAGTTAAGACTCTGGGTTAGAGCTGCCTGGTGTGGACCCTTTTGCCATTCTGTGGAGGAACTACCCAGAGACCAAATCACTGGATGAAGAGAAGGCCCAAGTTAGAACTCCGTCAGTATGTAGGGGATCTGGAGAACCAGGGACCTGCCACAGTGAGGGAGAAGGTGACCCGACCACCTACACAGGGCACATGGAAGGGCAGGTGGAAAACGTGTCAGGAGAGCAAAGAACAAAGGTGAGTCCCAACAATATTGGGAAACACTCAAGCCAAGCCTTGTTGGTGGCCCCTGGAGCCCCTCTGTTTCCTCCTATTTGTGTCAGGGAAGCACAGGCAGCTGGGGCACCATGGCCAGAGCTTGGCCTATGATCTGTAGGAAACACTGCTATCACAGGGAGTATGGGTAATTTCCTCCTGGAAGTGCTGACTCAAGAACCACTTCCGAGAGAACCGCCATCTGCCTGTGCATGTCTCCCTCCTTGTCTCTGACACACCACACTCCACAGCGTTCTGACGATGCTGGCAGGACCACGCTGGCCGGCTGCTCTGCACACAGGTAGCATGGCTCTGCCACAGACATTTCTTGTCTTCGAATCTCTCCCCTCAGCTCCCAGCAGGGCTTTACCATGGAGGGTGGGGCTAGAGCACTGCTTTGGGAACTTAGGGTGGTTGGATGTGAATCTGCACTTTGCCAGTCACCAGGCAAAGTGTAGGGTGAGTCTGTGCTTGGCTGCTCCCCTTGCAGCTGTGCGTCCTGCATCTTCTACCCATTGGGAGTATTAAGACTACAGACTCCGACTCACAAGTTAGGATGGGCAAGTGGGACACGCACGGGGGCCTTCCTGCCTAGAACAGAAACCAGTGACTATGTGCTGAGCACATACCAGTCTGAGTCTTGGGACTTTTAGCTATCAGCACAGCTGGTCTGGGAGGTGTAGTGACATTTTTAGTGAAGAGGGAGGTCCTGTGGAGTGCTTAGATGTTTGGGACATGGTAGGACTCAAAATAATATCTTGACACGGCTAGCATTATTATAAATTATATTATTAGTATTATGAATCATAATTTGAAGGAGTAAGTTGGCATGGTTATGTATGCTCCTGCCTCCAAAGGGGTCTCTAGAATGTGTGCGGAACACCAGTGTCCTCTCATCATCTCTGTCTCCAGCTCCGTGAGACAGCCTCTGGCCTCTTTCCTTTATGATCCGTGATTTCTAAGACCCAGCAGGGAAGTGATTAACACTCACTCACTGCTGAGCTAAGCAGAAGGGCGTTCAGTGCTTCCCAAGGGCTGTGGGATTTGAGAAGTGCACCTTTCCTATGCAAGAAGAGCTGCACAGGACACACCCCACAGGAGAGTGACACCTGTCCCACTGACTCTGTGCATCTGCTGTCACAGACATCCACCTCTCCCAAAGGTCACCTGGTGCTTTCCAGGAAGTTCCCTGAGCATGTTAGCATGCCCAGTGAAGATGCACTCAGCAGAAACTGAAGATGCCTTTGCTCTTTCTGCTGCTCTCCCTTTATACCCAGGGAAGGCACGCCCTGCCTCACCTCCCAGGTTCTCACACAACTGCCAAGGAGAGTCTGTCTGGGAGACAGATCTGAAGGGCAGATCCCAGGCAGACTCTCCTTGCTCCCCCTCTCCCTTTAGGCCAGGGGATGGTTCACAGCCACATCACAAGAATGGTGACATCTAGACCCTGTATCTGATCTAGAAGATCTGACACGAAACCGAGAATGAGTCTCTTGGCTTTTAGGTGATGTGAATGGCTAGGACTAGGACTTCACTGGTGATTTAGTCTGGTTCATGTCCTCTTTTTCTAGGGTAGACTCAAGATCTGAGGCAGCTGACCACATAAGGCACATAATGGTACCCTATCATTATTATAGGTGTAGATTTGTGTATGAGATCCATCGTCAGCCTGCTGAATTCAGTACCCCTAATCCCTGACTGGTGACAGTCGAACTGGACAGGGTTTGTATGTATGCACTTCTGGAAAGTCAGCAACAGGGATGGCAGAGTCAAAGAAACCTTGGGGACCTTCTCATCAGGATGTCGGCTGTCAGATTTCAGATATGCTCCAGGCACATAGGGGTTCTCCGGTCTCTGCCAGGAGCTCCTGCTTCTCTAGGGTGGGAGTTGACGTTCCTACTCTACCCTCCTGGCACCAGCAACTTTTTCTCTCACATTATCATCCTTTTAAAGAAAATATGGGGTGGCTCAAAGTTGGCCAGAGGCTATCAGGAAGAAATCAACTCCACTGTTTTCCCATTTTATCACCAGAAGCCATCCCTTAGGTTACCATATAGTACAGGGTGGAGGTGGCTTACATTTATACCAGAAACAAGGAGGACAAGGTCTGAGTCCAGTGGCCGGGGAATCTTCTGGGAACCCTGGAATAAAGGCCCTACAGCCCATCAGGGCTGTCACCAGGAGGTCGCACCAAAATGTACTTAGAGGAGGCTGGAAGACCCACAGCAGGTGCCAAGACCAAGCTTCAGCCCAATGATGCCATAGCTCGTTCCTCTACTGCAGAGGTGTGTGTGTGTGTGTGTGTGTGTGTGTGTGGTCTCCCTCCGGTCCTTTGCCAGTTAGCTGGCTATTGGTTATCCCCACTGCTCTCTTCTCTAATTCCTAAGAAATCCTGCCAGGCGGTTTGGTCTGTGACACAGTCACGTGACTCAAAACATGCGTGTTCCAGAGCCAGTACACTGGAGCTCTAAGCCCCAGAGGCTGTAGAGACAGTGGGTTCCTTTGGAAAGCCAGGGTTGGCACATACAGCCTGGCTTCCTTCCTATGAAAGTTATCAATCAGACATTGTGACAGAGCTGCCTGAAGTCTGGCCAGCCACTCTGAGCCATGCCTCTTTTCTTTCCATGTCACAACAACGGTGTCCCTATCTGTCATATTCTAATGTGCAGGTGTCAGTGACCAGTCCATACTAAGCAGCTAGCAGTATTCAATATGAAAAGAAAGTGATCCCTGAAGCCTACAGACCTGAAAACTGAACAGATTCATGATGCCTTCAGATGGTCTTAATGTACACATTGTTCATAATGGACACATAAGTACATAACACAGGCAAATTCATTAGAACACAGTTGTGTGGCTGGCTTGGGTTTTTTATATCATCATACTTCCTCGAATTCTCTAGTAACTGCAGGGAACCCCTGTAATTAAGGTCGAAGTCTCCTGAGACGGAATAGTTTCTCTGAGCGCAGCACAAAATGGAGGACTCCCTTTACCAGCAGAGCTTCCCCTTTGCTCTCTGACCTTGTCCTGGAAGCCGGAAGCTCCACACCCTCTACCTGGGGCAGGTCAAGTAGTCCTTGGCAGACCTATAGGTTCAACTTCCTCTTTTCCCTTCTTCCTCTCTCTCACCTCCCCCCAAGAACCCGCCCAGCAAGTACCTGGGATTCCAGGAATGCCTCTCCATGCAAATGAGCCATCTACCGAACTTTAAACTCTAGCCAAGGATTTCATTTACTCTGAAAACTCCTCCCACTCTCCAAGGTTCCTATAGACTCTTGATTCACACCCAGGAAAGTGTCTTTGAATAAACCCATCCTGAACAAAGTTAGGCACACAAGCTAAGATGGTCTAAGAGAGCTTTTTCATTGAATATCATCAGAGAAGGCCTTCGCCTAAAAGAGCTGTACACTATACACACTACAGTTAAGTAAAAATCTCCAGTTTTTCAAAGGAACATCGGTAATTGAGACAATGCTCCACCATTAGAAGCTAGGATTCTTTCCTTTAGGGCATCTATGTGTAGCCCTGTTAGGCCAAAGTGTATAGTTATTCTCTACTGTTGAACAAGATCGGGCTGCCACAGACATCTGCACTTCCATGTACATACACTCACCCACACCAACCATGTACTTACAATTTAAAAATAAATCTTAGAAGAAGAAGCAAACCTGAGCACAGAGATTGTGGGTAAGGTTCATCAGGAGACAGAGGGAAACCCGGGGCTTTGATGGCTGTAGAGTCGTTGTATCAGCTGGGGGCAGGCTCTCCAAGAGGGTTTTCTGTTTTGTTCTGTTGTTGGCTTTGGTTCTTGTGTCTGGGTCTGGCCTCCAAATTGTGGGATCCTTGTTTCAGTCCCCTAAGTGCTGAGATGATAGGCTTGTACCACCAGCATGCCAGGCTTCTGGAAGCTTCTTCCCTGGGCTTCTATCTGCAGTACAAATGCTTCTACTCCACCACTTACAGGCTGAGGAGCCCCCGGGGGATACACAGTGTCTTGGAGCTTTAGCTTTCTCTGTTGAGGGGGTAAGGTCATAATCAGGAGCTGACAGGGTGGCTGTGATAGCTAAGAGTGCATGTGCACAGGACAGTGGCTGTCCGCCTGAATTGCATAGCAGCCACCATGGACTTTTACTGTCTTGATATCCAAACCACACCTCAGACTCATTAAGTCAGAAATTCTAGTGTCTCAGTGACTTTTAAAGATGGTGGCAGGATCTCAGGTTTTGGCAGCAGTGTGGCTGGTGAAAAGCTTAGGTGCAGGTGAGGATGAAGTAAACGGTTGGTGGTGTGCAGCAGTGCGACCCACCCCCACAGTGACAGGATGAGGTTGGTACTGAGTCTGCAGGATTTCCTGGGAACTTCTGGAACATTTGGCTGCAAAAGAGGCAGAGGAAGCTACAGGTGAATTTGCTCAGCTTGCTGGAGGTTGACTGCTGCTTACAGATCCACCTTTTCTGAACAAGAGAATTAGCTTTTGAGAAGGCTAGGCTGATTCCATGACCAGTTTCAAATTGGCAGTTCAGGAGACTAGGCCTAAATCTCTTGTTTCCAAGAACTGGGCAAGTCCAGGGCTCAGAAGCTGCCCCACCACCTGACCTGAGACAAGGACAATGGGTCAGCAGCAGTTTCCAGACTTCCTCAGCTACTTCCTCAGTCAACAGATACCAGATCTCTCCAGCAAGTTTCCAGTCCTCCCGGTAATGGAACGTCCATAGTGATGGACCCAACAGATTAACATAGAGGTCACCTACCCAGGAATTCCCTAATGTGCTTTAAGTCAGGTCCACTCATCTTGGTAATGGGGAGACCCCAGCATGCTGGACTTCTGTAGAATGAAGCACTCTTTGCATTTATCTGAGTCCTGAGTATCATTCTTCTGAATCACAGACCCTTACACTTTGAAACAGAAACTGGGGTACCTACCATCTGCAGTCTCAGACACAAGGCTACTTTTCTCGTTTTTAAAGAAATATTTGATCAAGGAACACATCTTTTCTACATCAAACTCCCCACATGCCAAATCCTATTTATTTTGAAGGGCTAAAGGGTGACAGTGGAAAGGGAAAAACTCCACAGCCTCTGGAAGCAGTGTAATAAATTCTCCTCGAACCTGCATTCTCTACAGGGAAGTCACTTTCAGAACTGCCATCTTGGATAAGGGCAGCTTATAAACATTCCATGCATTTCCAGTGACCTCATGGCATACACATGACAGCTTTCTGGGAGAAAAAAAGAGGCTGGGGTTCAGGGAGGGAAGAGGAGTTGGGGGAGGGGAGGGGAAAGGAGGAGAGAGAGAGAGAGAGAGAGAGAGAGAGAGAGAGAGAGAGAGAGAGAAGGGGAAACACACAACTAGACACCTTAGAAGGTCATTTCTTTTTTGAATTAGGACAAATAAAAAAGGAAGCATCTAAATCTGATGTTCAAACAACCCTTTCCAGTTTGATCTGGTCTTTTCTCCTTAAAAAAAAAAAAAAAAAAAAGCGACCCAGATCTGTGAGCTGCGAACACTCGGTTCCTCCCCTGGCTACTGGACTTGAAAGACAGGTGAACTCTTCCTCCATCTGCCCATGCTTTACCCAGAAATTTCTTTTTTTTTTCAAAATAATATTTTTATTGATTCTTTCACCTCATACACCCAATCAGTTACATTCACTTCCCAGTCCTTCCACATCCAGCCCCCTGGCCTTGTGACTTTGCTTCCAACAAAATAAAAGCCAACAAACAGAAATAAGTGCAATTTGTATAGTCCATACACTTATTGGAGCACTTAGCAGTGGAGGCCCCTAAAAAAAAAAAAAAAAACTGAGTGAGTCCTTCTTCACCTGCACCTCTGCCAGAAGCCATCAACTGTGGAGATCTACACTTCAGCATCCTTACTACATTTTTTTTTATTTTTGGTTTTTCGAGACTCAGAAATGCGCCTGCCTCTGCCTCCCAAGTGCTGGGATTAAAGGCGTGCGCCACCACTGCCCAGCCCTTACCACAATTTTTAAAGAGTACTCTTTGATGGCTTCCTTTTTGTTGGGGGCAGTCCGTTGTTGTCACAGAAGTCATTCATGTTCCTTTTTCTCAATTGTGTATCTACCAAAATGGCCCCCTTTACAGCCAGCTAGAGCTCAGGACATGGGCTTCTTCATGGTTTCTGGTGTTCGCACAGACCACAAACATGGCACCTGCCTGCAGTAGGATCATGGACCCAGGCAAAGCCCTCAGAGGCAGCCCCAGATCATGGACATCAACATGGCCTCAGGCGGCACCACAGACCACTCACATCAATATGGTCCCCGGTGGCAATATGGCTCTTGGACAA
>CM052703.1:108027288-108064897 GCA_028551405.1 Uromys caudimaculatus
CCCCCCCCCCCAGCACAACCCATGGACATCAACATGGCTTCAGGCCATGGCACAGACCACAGACATCTAGACGGCTCCTGTCCACATCAGGACCATCAGGATCACTGACCCACAGAGGGCCCTCAGCAGCATCATGGACCAAGGTGGTCCTTCCAGAAGGTCCAATCCTCATCTTGGCCTCTGTATCTCAAGGCCAGGTATAATGTTTCAGAGGTGGAGTCTGCATAAGCCTACCCCACCCAGAGCAATGAGCTGTTCCACGGTCAGCCTCAGCTCTTTCTCACACCTATCACCGCCATCTTCAGGTCTGCCTCCTCCACCATGCCAGCACTGCTCTATACTTACAGCAACCCCACCTCTCCATCACACTGTTCACCGGCACCCACTGGCCCTGCGCACCCTCAGAGGCCGGGGGCGGGCCCCTGGAAGGTGGATGCTCCTTTTCAAATTAATTTGTTTGTTGTTAAATTTTGTCCTTTCACCTTTCATTGGGAATCCTAGTCCTACAAAAAACAGAGCACATATCTGAAAGGCTTAAGCATTTTTGGATCTCGGGTAAAAGGGGAAGAACACCCACATAATGCCTCGCCAAATTTTGCTTATTATTAAGGAATGATCACTGTCAATGACTACCGTAGGATGAGAAGTGTACATTTTCCTCTGTAAAATCACACGGTAAATACAAAATGCATATGTATCATGTCTCGCAAACCTGGGTGTGAACACCCCCAGGGCCACTTTTTAGACAGCTGGCTAGGCCAGAATCATTTCGTTTGGGGATTCCAGGTAGGGCTGAAGATCTGCCTTTCTTGACCAGCTTTCAGGAGACCAGTTGATGTTCCTGGTCCACGGCACCGCTTTGAGGACCACTGCCTTGCAATATGTCTACTTACCACCAAGTTTCTCTCACTCAGTACGGCACCCTGGGATGGGCACACGCAGTAGTATGTCCTGCGTCTTCCTCTACTGATCTTTGCCTTAATGCTTTGAGGCTTTTCGAACCTGGTCTCCCCTGCTCCCTCAGTAGGAGGGAGCTTATGTGCTGAAGGACCTGTGTGCAATGAGTGTGGAACAATCAAACCCACACTCCTTCCTGTACTGCAGTTCCTCAACTCTTTCTTCAAAGTGTGGGGCTGTTTTCTAGATCTCTCTCTCCTTCTGGATACTGCAGAGGGGAAACTACAAGCTGCCTTACATACAACTTAAACTTGGGACGCAGAAGTGTCTCCGTGACTCCTTTGCTAACGGCTCTGGTATAATCTGGCTTCGCACTCTGACCTCCACCCACATTTTCTTGACATTAGCAGGAATCCTTTAAGGAGCATTGGTTGCCTTGACCTATGAGATGGGGAGAGGATAGTCAAAGGCTAGCCCTTCCAGTCCTCAGCCATCTGTGATGTATTTGTCAATTCCAAGGGTGCAAAACAGGTCAGGCTAGCAGATGCTCCCTGACACGTTTCTAGGAGGTTCTAGTCCCGTTGCGTTGTCGTGGGTACTTGTGCGTAGTCACTGGCCAGACCAGGGTTGTGCCTAACCCTGCTGGGCCACTATAGCTCCAGTTTACAGTGGACTGCTTTCTCCAAGGCTCTCTTGCTCTTGGAAAGGGGAGGCAGACCCCGGTGGCAGAGGTTCCACAGCTGCTAAGGAGTGCCTGGCTGAGCACATCCTTGTCTTCTTACCAGGTCCTAATAATGGCCATTCCTATTTTAATAGCTCTGAGGGCCAACTGATTATATGTGCCAACATACAACAGAAGCCACCTTCCCAACCCTTTCCTCTTCAATGCTAGGCATCCTCCTAGGACCACTGAAGAAGGGCACTCCCAAGGCTCCCCAGACACTATATCCAAAAAGCAGGCCCCTCTGGCCACCCAAGAAGAGTGGAGCTGGGAGGGTTTGCTGACTTCTCCCACAGGGAAGTCCCAGAGCCTGGTCCCTCCTAGCCCTCCTCTCCTGTTGTTTGTGCTCAGGACTAGATGGGAAAATGTAGCAAGTCTGGCCTTATGTCTACACATAAGGCCGTGTCTTCTCTTCAGAACTGTCTCTAAGGTCCTCTTACTATTTGAAAAGGGAGGCAGATTCTGCAGCAAGCATGGCAGGCAGGTCAAGAGCAGACCTGGTTTTGTGATTTCTTAGGCTGGCCTTCCTGGCTGCCACTGCAGACTCTTCAGAAGTGACTCTGAGAAAGTAGTGCTAACAGAACTACTCCTATGTCCATGCAAGCTTCTTGGTTTGCTTTCAGTGAATTTAACAAGTGGAGGCTAGAATCTGGAAATAGTATGGGGCACACAGTAAGACAGTCTTGTTCTGCAGTCACAGATGGGGATAGTGTTTCAAGACTGGGGGCCCCAAGGAAGTTAATACAGCTGGGGAGGTTAGGTGGCAACTCAGCCCTGCCCCCACTCATGTCTCTCTGTGACACTGTGTTGCCCATTAGTGTGCCCCCTAGGTATGGGGAAAGAAAAGTAGCCATCTCTCAGCCTGAGAGCCCCACTCCTGTGCTCCATGGAGCTGCAGAGAGCCCCAAATCGTTCTGAGTTAGCCTCCCTTTTACATACAGATCAAGTGCGGAGGATAAGGGACCTTTTCATGGCTCTGCTGACTGATGTTATCTACATACGCTAGCTTTTCTCATCAGTCTGCGTTCCTAGGCTAATTCAGATGCCATTGTCTGTTAAGTTTAAACAGACAGTGAGTTCTCTAGGAATACTTTCTCTGAAGTCTGGGTCAGTTAGACATGACCAGCGATGCCAAGGATCTGAACATTAAAGCTAAAGGGTCCACAGCCACTGTTAAGAATGACATAGGTTATTAAGAACACCCATTAAAGATATTTCAATGTTAGGGGTGATACTTTATGATAAAAATCCTTCATGTGATTATAATATTATTACGCAGTATCAGAAATTACAGAATTGATTTTTAACCACATTGCATTTGCTCCTTAAGTGGGGGTACCTAAGCAAGGCGACTCAGGTGACAGGAAAACCGTTTAAAACACTGCACATCAGCTTTTAGTCCATAGCTCTTCGTTTTGTTTTAGAAGGGACGGCAAAGACAACCACAGAAAATCCTTTCTGTTTTTAATAAAAAGGTCCAGAGCACAATGCTCACCAATACTGATTTAGGAAGGAGCGGGCAGCCCAGGCTATGGGGCTGGTTTTGCTAGTTGCACTGAAACTGACTGGCACTTTTAAAAAAGCAGCTGCTCTCTAAGTAAGCGTTCTCTCCAAATGCTGTTACACTCTGAGGAGGACTATGTCAGGAACTCAGGTGGAGCTGACAGGAGGACAACCCTGGCACACGACAAGGGACTAGCCAATGGGAGTTGAGTAGCCACTGAGGACCTAGAGATGAAACCCGCCTATGGTACCTCCCCTGCAGTGCTTAGACCAAGGGCGGCCTTGACCTTAGCACATACCTCACTGCTGAGGGCTGTGGTAGTAAGTCTTCATAATGCAATCAACTCTAACTGTGAAACAGAATTAATTAAAGAAACAGTTTGAAACTATGTTCTCTGATGCCTTTAAAATATAGACCATGTTTATTATTGAAAGTGAATCCACACAGATAATTTACCAAAATGAGATTTTCCCAGATTAGACCCTTGATAATACTTGTTAATTCATTAAAAAGAAAAGGCCCCACCACTAGCAGTAGCTGCTTCGTTTTTGCTACTTGTTTTTGCTGAGGGTCCTCTGCTTTTCTGCGTGCTCCACGATCTTTTCTTCCACACAGAGGCCCTTCCGCTTCCGCACTGCATTCATGTACTTCCGGGCCTGGTTCTCGGAATCTGCCTTCTCCCCAAAGTGCAGGTACTCCTCCTCGGTGGTTGGCACCCAGAATGGGTCACTGGGAATGACCTTGTAAGAGAAGGTGACAGGATGGGCTAGGTGAGCAGATGTGAAATTTCATCAGTCTTTGGTTAATGAAATTAAGTCCAGAAATGAACAGTTAATCTTCCCAGGAATGGTAATACACAAATATGAAGACTCATGGGAGCTGAGAAAAATGGTGCCCGTTCAACAGAACATCTGTCATTCTGAGTTCTCAGGGAAACACTTCACAAGCATGAAAGAAATGGCCTCATCTTTAATGAAAATGAGAAAGTTTACCTGACTTATGTCCTCACTAATTTGCTTTTGTCTCTAATAATGACTAACTTATGTGAACATGGTCTTGTTTATTGTTTTTGCGATAGCTCATGTAGCCCATGATAGATCAGAAATCACTGAATAGTTGAAGATGACTTCTGGCCTTCCTGCCTCCGCCTGCTAGGTGCTTGCTGTGATTACCATGTCTGGTTTATATGATACTGAGGATCACTGAAGGCACCCAAGAGAGCTGCTGCCCACACAGACACACGCACATACCATGAGCACACACACATATGAACATACATATGGGGACACATACATGCACACACATACACATGACACACACATGCATCCACAGGCATACATGTACACACAAATATGTAAATCTACAAACACAGGGGAGATGGAGTAAGAGAAGCCCAGTCCACTATGGCTCTCTAGTTTGGACGTATAGAGAGGTCTCTCTAGACCGTAAAGCAGGGACTGCCATCAGATTAGAGGGAAGGGTCCTTCTTCCTCACTGGTTCACACTGAACCTGACTGCCCAGAGCTCACTCCTCAGATCAATTTTTTCAAATAAAGAGCTAGAGGTGTATACAAACTTGTAACTAACAGGAAGGCACTCAGGAGAGTTGTTACCCACACAGACACACACATGTGTGTGGAAACACATGCACCTGAACACACACACATATGAACATACATATGGGGACACATACATGCACACACATACACACATGCATCTATAGGCATACATGTACACACAAATATGTACACACACACACACACTCACCTACAGCTCTAGAGAGGAAAGCTTAGAGGTTCAGTTTCATTTGGGTCCAGCAGGTGGGAATCACCACACCCAAAATAACCTCTTGGGAGCTCTTCCGGTCCCACCTTCCTCAGCCTTCCCTAGGGTCACTTCAGGATGAAGTGGCAAATCTGGGGCTGGGCTGACATGTGTGTGCAGCAGCACTGGCTGAGAACACTTTCCCATCCATGTCTGTTATTAGCTCCGTTTTCCCCCTTTTGCAAGAAGGGTAAAACTTAGAAAGAAATTATGAGATCGCTGACTTCAAAGGTTTCCTCGTGGAAAATGCCTGTAATTTCATTTCCTCTATTTTCTGAAGCACTTTCTCTGAAAAGCTCTTGATTGAAAATTATATGGTATGCCCGAACACAAATGAAAAAAAATCCTTGGAGTGAGAAGGCAGATCTCAACAGCCATGTTATTTCTAAACCTAACTGGGGGCGTGGGTACCAGATCAGTGACATTTAATAATGATGCAGTCTTAAAGACTTTTAAAGATTTGCAGCTTTCGGAAATAGGACCGTGGCAGGTGGCCAGATAAGGACAGAAGGAGGCATTACAACCAGGACCGAAGTTTTCTTGACAAAAATTTTTTCTAAAAGTATTTATTAAGAGGCTTTTTTTTTTTTTTTTTTTTTTTTAAATAACTGTCTGCAGCTGCTCCAGACACCACAGTTTTTATACATTCTAAGTGTGTAAGTTCAACTCAGGTTCAAACAAAGATTCTGAGACCAAAGTACAGTAAACTTGCCATGGCCCTGTGCAAGGACTCTCCTACAGTAAACCTTGCTGATCTTACATGTGCCTATTCTCCTGGTTCTGTAGTGGCAGATAGGCACATGGCCACATGGGTTTTGGGGAAGCAGGGATACTTCTGTAAGAGCTAGACACACCTCAAAAGAAATCTATCTTAACGGTTTAACTCTTTTGAAAATAGCTACAGAAAATACCAGGTGAGCTGATAAAGGCTATATTCTAATAACAGACAATGGGCAGCAGTTTGTGGACTCCTGGTTAAAGACTACATTTCCCAGATTCCTTAGGTAGGGCCTTGTTAGATGTGGCCATATGATTGGTTCTGGGTGATGGGATAAGGAGGAAAATCCAAATGTATTCTAAGGGAAGGAGTGGGACCTCTTCTGCAGCCCCAGCCCTTCTGGCTGCAATGGCGCTGTGGTAGGAGGTAGACCAGTGACTGACCATCAAGGAAAGACAGGATGAGCTGGGCTGTCACACAGCCATGTGCCAACTCTGCACTGCCTTCTCATACTGGAAGGAGAAATACCTCTGTCGGAGTGGTCCACTGTATTTTGGGATGCCTCTGTTAGAGCAGTCTTATCCCTTTCCTCCTTAACGTATTTGCCAATGACAGATAAGCTTCAATTTGTATGTGTGTGTGTGTGTGTATGTGTGTTGTGTGTGTGTTTGTGTATGTGTGTTATGTGTGTTGTGTGTGTGTTTGTGTATGTGTGTTGTGTGTGTGTTGTGTGTTTGTGTATGTGTTGTGTGTGTGGTGTGTGTGGTGTGTGTGTGTGTGTGTGTGTGTGTGTGTGTGTGTGTGTTGTGTGCGTGCACTCAGCTCTCACGGCACACACACTGCATGCATATGAATGTGTGGGTGCGTGGCTGTGAATGTGTACATGGAAGCCGAGGCAGATGCCTGCCGTCCTAACTAGGCTGGCTGGCCAGTGAGCCAGAACTCACCTGTCTTACCCTCCCAGTGCTGGGATTGCCCACATCTGTCTCCATACTTGTTTTTTCACATGGATGCTAAAGATCTGAACTCAAGTTCTCATGTTTGTATAGCCATGGTTTTACCCCGAGCCTTCTTCCTAGACCCATTCATAAAAATTTAAAGAGACTCAATCAAATCATTTTTAAAGGAGACTGGGTGTACAATTGTTTCTGCTCAGGCCTGGTGGTGTAAACATTTAACTTTATGAGCTGAGGGGGGAAGCAGAAGGAGCAGGGGTCTAAACCTCCCTCCTTTCATGAGCTTTGAAAACAACAATAAATATCTGATGTATCGGTCATCCAATGGCAATGCCAGTGTAACAGCTCTGAAGGCTAATTTAAGGCTCTGCTTATAGAAAGTCCCAGGCCTTCTGTACCAATCCCCTCTCTTCAGATCAGAGACACTATAACCCAGTTTCCTGTGCCAGTGTTGACCAAGGCCAGCCTTGTGAGCTGGATGACTGTCATCTATGATGTCAGAAGCCTGAGTTCTGACAGCTGCTCTCAGCAAGGGCATGGAGGACACCAGCACTGCACCTCTCAAGGTCACTACTCAGAAGCAGAATCATCTCACTCAGTCCCAAACACTGCACTGCCTTGCCACCACACACCTGGCCACTAAGGACCCCAGGACCCCAGCAGACAGTTCCCCACCTTCAGGCACTGCCATATCAATCCACTTCTCTCTTACTGCTTAGTGGTTTATGTAAAAAAACTCAAACCCAAGCTGAAAAGCTAGAATTTTGGATAAAGAGGAAACAGTTAACTATAAACTAAGGGTTAACTGTACCCTAGATGTTTTTGACACAGTGAGAAACAAAGATGGCAGCTACTTGGTAAAAAGGCAATGGAGGAAAATATCAGAACATCATTTAGTATTCAAAAGTGTAAAACTCCAAGAGAAATTCCAAGAGTCACGGTTAAAGTACCGTTCATGCTAAAGAGATGCAGCTACGTTCGAACACTGTTTGGTTCTATCAAGCATTATAGACATTATAGTTTCATGGGGAATGCAGACACCCAGTGTCCTGGACTGGAAACTGCATTTACACCTATGCAGGTGACAGGGACTGCTGAATTAAAGCAGATGTGCCCGTCCAAAGCCAGGTTCTTCAAAGTCACTATTCCTTTCTTTGCTGGTTTACCTGATTACAGGTCTCAGTTTAAAGAGAAAGGTCTTCCTCAGTTATTTCCAGTCTTCACTAGTCATATAATGTAAGCTCTGTGTTTAAAGGGTCCTAGAGAAAGAAAGCCATCGAGCTACAGGAAGTGAGAAATGCAGACGGTAAGAAGGAACCTCTGGCCAGCAGCAAAGGCCTGCAACACAGGGCTTGCGGTGTGTGCTCCACATAAATTATCCCAGAAGGGAAGTCTTTGCACTGTCCCAGTAAGCTGCAGAGTCAGCATGTAAAACCAGCCCAGCAGACAGTAACTACTGCCTTCCAAGTTACAAAGGATCACGGAAGAAGAGAACTGGAATTACTTAGGTCTCCTACAAAGGTTTCCTACAAACAAGAAAACACTGCTGTTTCTGAGACAGCCTCTCTACGGCTTTCCTTTAAAGACTTCTGTTTGGGACTTTAGGTTTTTCCTTACTTAGTTTTCCTGGCCGATGCTCCTCTGATTGAGCATACTCTCTGCTAATGAAGGGCTAATTTCCCTTTAAGGGTCTCTTCAGGAAGGCCTACCTGATGCCTCCCAAGCACTCAGGACAGTATTCACAGCTCCCCTCTCTTCCCTGCAGTGCACCTACTGAGTGTCCCTTTGTGACTATAGAAGGATTTGCTGTGTGCTTGAGTCCAGGTGTGGTCAAGGAAAGGTTGTGGTGAGCTCCACCATTCCTCTGGGGAAGCCATGGAGCCCTAATCCTCAGAATGGCAGAAGCTTATAAAGACAAACTGCAGATCTCCCTTGAAGAGTTCTCCCCTCCCGATGCTGGAAGAATCTCTCCCCATCTTCCTACCCCCGAGGGAAAAGAGTTCTTCAAGTTTCACCTTCAAACTTGCTGTCATTTTCCTTTAACTTAATGTATGTCTGCAGCAGGGGGAAAATGGATGACATGTTCCGTCTTCGATTTTACATGAGGAACAGAATGCATGGTGGTGCTGAGGCAGCTTTCACTGGCCCCTTGCCTGGGCCCTCCATGCCAGTAAAGGCCAGCTTCACTTAGCCCTGCCTGGTCCTGGGGCAGGCGGGGCTGCACCTCACCTCCCAGTGGCTGAACACCAGCTGTGGGCTGGCCAGGCCGCTGGTCCTCTTCCTGATTTCATCCGCGAAGCCGAAGCTTTCCGCCACGGGCAGCACGGCCTTGATGGTGAACATGTCCGTCCCTTCCTTCATTTCTTCCTGCAGAACCCGACCTTCTCGCTTTGACAGCACGGCATAGACTCGGCCTGCAAAACCAAAACTCCGTAAGTTCATCCACTGAGCACAACTTGACCCAAAGCCACAACCATTGACACGCCTAGTAATGATGCCATGAATATTTCACTGCTAATTAAAAGGGCAAAATTAGAACAAAATTGCATATAAACGATAACAAGAGTCCAAACTGTGTCCTCGTGACAGTCCCCACAATGCAGTGTGAGAAGCATGACCTCTGGAATTACAAGCAGTTGTCTCCGGGTATGAAATCCAATGAGAAGAGTGTGACTGGACTCCTGTAACTATTGAAATGCTTCAGTAACGAAGGGTATTCTTAATATGATGACCGAAATGGTGATAAGAGATCAGAAACCAAGCAACTGACAATGGCATTTTTATACCAATCAAAAACTATACCTATGTAAACGTTTGCTCACATTTCTCCTAAACTGACAGTATTTAAATAGTGTTGAGAATGGGCATTTTATACCCCTGGAGACGACTCCATGCTTAGAGTCTTTACTCTCTGGCAACAATCACAAGACTCTTAGCAACTTCTCCCACCTGTCACTTACAATTTATCTTGAGGTAAGATTTGGCCTTACACTCAGGAAGGACACATCTTCCCCTTGGGAGTGGCACCCTGCACAGAAGTCTATGGGTGCTCAGGGCATCCTTTTAACTAGATGGAGAGAAACAGAGATGGACTAAAACTCACAGAGAAGCCTGAAGAGCTCACTGCAGCTAGCAGGCATGCTCATTACAGCCTCACCTTTCACCTGCAGCTTTAAAAAAGCGCTGTGATTGCAGAAGTGATCTGTGCCTGTGAACTGCACCGAGGCGGCTGGGCAGGGTTAGTCTCCCCAGGCGGCACAGTGAGTTCAGGTCTCTCCTCAGTGTAAGGGGATGATGTGTCTGGTCTGGCCACCTCTATTCACTCATCTCTGTTTCTTAACCCAGGTCTGAGGGCTCAGAGCAGCACTGCTTACACCTCCTCTCTGCAGATCCCCTCTACTAGCAGTGACTGGGAGGAGCAATGGAGACCTCAGCAGACAAATGAGCCACATGGCCTTGAGGATTAAAACAAAGACCCTATTAGCCACAGAAGGCACTGCCTCTCCATGGTCTGTCACCACCTCTTTTTCCCTGCCCCAGATTTCTGAAGTAGGCAACTTCTAATTTCTTCCTTAAATGCTCTTTGACATCCAAGTTCTTTGAGCAGCTCAGGACGCTACTAAACTGCTTCTTGGAGCTGCACGCTCCAAAGTCCATGCTCCAAACCAGTGTGCGCCTCCACCTGGTTCTCACCGCTTGTCTGCTGCACTGGGCAGCTCTGATGGGCATGCATCCTTACACACCTAGCCCTGGGGCTACCACTCTGCTTATTTCTGTAATTCCTGAAGACATAACTTTCCTGTGAGCATTCTCGGAAGCCTCACACCTTCCTTCAAACAAACTCTATCAGAGAGCCAATTCAAAGATTTATTTATTTTATGTATATGTGTACACTGTAGCTGTCTTCAGACACACCAGAAGAGGGCATCGGATCCCACGACAGATGGTTGTGAGCCACCATGTGGTTGCTGGGAATTGAACTCAGGACCTCTGGAAGAACAGTCAGTGCTCTTAACCGCTGAACTATCTCTCCAGCCTAGAGAGCCAATTCAAACACCGTCTGTGTGGTAAGCGAATCTTAGAGATGCCTATGACCACCTAGCCCAAACTTCTCACCTGCCCTCCACCCTAGCTTTACAATGCCAACCTCACTCCACAGCAGAGCCAACTGCCTTCTAAACTCAAGTCTAAGCAAAAAGGCCAACCACTCTCTAGGGATAGATTCTATCCTGTCATTAGTACTGGGAATGCCAGCTGTAAAATCATAAAGCAGTAAGTTAGAAGGAACGTGAAAGTCAGCAAACATTACCAGATAAGGAAATTCAAAATGTCTTTCCTAAACCTGGCTTGCTCCTGGGCAGACCCATCTATCTTTGACAGCTAGACAAGTCCTGGGCCTAAAATCTGAAGATCCCCTTAAGTTCTTACCTACCAGTCATAGACTTACCACATGGGACACATATGATCCCTGTTCCATAAGCCAGCCTTTCATCCGCCCGAAGACAGACGGCTAGCCTAACTCTCTGTGACAGGCTGTGAATTTCCTGTTGTATCCCATCATGTTCCTGAAGGAGTCAATGGGACTTATTTACCTGCCTCTCACAATGCAGTATGCTAAGAGCAGCTTGTCAGTGCTGAAAAGGAATCATAGCTATTGCTTTGATTACATAATCTCCATTCTGCTACACAGTTTTGTCTCTGACACACACACCCCTTATTAAAATACCCAGTTCATGTGAGCAAGTCATCTTTATCTTATTCTAAGGAAAACATTTTATTTGTTATTTGTGTGTGTGTGTGTGTGTGTTTATATGTGTCCATGCAGATGTGCACACACCACAGTATTTGCATGGTGGTCAGGGGACAACTTTCAGGAGTAGGTCCTCACCTTCTGTGAAGCTTAAGACAGGATCTCTTTGATGGTTTTCTGCTGTTCACACCACGGTAGCTGGTTCCTGAACCTTGGGGGTCCTATGTCGGCACCTCCACTCCCCCTTAGAAGAGCTGGCATCCCAGATGCTCACAACACTCATTTGGCTTTTGCATTTGCTCTAGGGATTAGAATTCGAGTCCTTGGACTTGTGGGGCAAGCAGTCATATCCACTGAGCTATCTTCCTAGCCCCACATTCTAAGAACAGTTTATGAAAGTAACTGGTAAGCAGTAGGGCAAGAAAGACTGGGAAAACGGGTAAAGGAGTCGTGATGAGGGCTCATGAGGACAAACAGGTGATGCTGCTGCTCAGGCTGCCAATCTGTCTCCTCCAGGGGCCAGAGCAACAGTTGGGATCAATACTCGTAATTGAAACTGAATGTAATTAATCATGCACTTTTGAGGCATTCAATTTTAATTCTACTAGAACTACATCCTATAACCGAGGCCTAGTGATGGATTACCCAGGAAAGGAAAACACTGTAAGAAATCTTTCCATAGCCACTGGGCTCCCAGGACAGCTGTGCCCAAAGCTGGGAAGCCTTTAGACACTTCTAACCCTGCCGCTGCTGTCACTGGGGAGGCAACACGGGTTTCTGGCCCAGGCTGCTCACTGTAATACTTTGTTATTCTTTCACTGGGACAGAAGCGTCATCAGACCAGTCAGTCCTTCCTTTGTTCATATGACTTCAGACCTGAGTTCTACAGAAGGTACCTCGAGAGAGAAAAGTCTTCAGGAAAACAACAACAACAACAGCAAATCAACTAGAAGGGTTCTGGGCATGACTACACTATCAGGGCTTCAGACTGTCCCTGGCCTGGTTATTACCAAGAATTCAGCACTTGTGAACAGAGCCCACCCTGAGAGCACAGCGGTGAGCTTCCCCAGCTCAAATGAACTGCTCACAGCTCAGTGTACATCAGAGGACTTCCACTCAGAGCCACAGCTCCTTCAGCATAGAATGTGTCACCTTAGGCCAACCCATAAATATTCTCTTCAGATTCAAGGACACTCAAACACCGTGCACTGTCTGATACTGAAGGCTAAAACCTCTCTCTCCGTGGCAGCCCCATGAAGCCCTGACTTTACAGCATTACAGACTCACATATGTCTCTAATGTAACAGCTTAAGACTAATCTACAGTTCCTAAAGATGGGAGGCAAAGAAAGACTTGTCTTTCTGAATATAGAAAACAAGTGGCTGTTCACAGCATATGGTGTTCTACAATAAACAAAGATGAAATAATGAATTCCCAAATTGGGGATGATGGGTCAGTAAATTATAGCATGTCAAGTTCACAGGAATTATGCAGAGGTTAAAATGAAAATTATGAATAAGTGACCAAACAGAAGCATGCTTTAAAAAGGACAGTAAAAATACTAAATTACTTATACCATGAGGTCACAACTCTGCACAGCATTCCAAGGAAAGGGATGACGGTAAATAAACGAATAAACAAATAAAATAGAAAATAAAAGGCTGCCTTGCAAGGGAGGTTTTTTCTTTCATTCCATGATTTGTTATTGCTGGTAACACATGTGGACAACTTCCAGACACATGGACAGACACATGGACGCTGTGGGTATTTCTTAAGTCTTATGAACAAGGTCACAGAGCTACCAGAATGTGAAATCTGCAGCTATCAGGATGGAGTTGATCAAGTTGAACTGAAGCAAGCTGCAGACACTGGGCTTGCCGGCTGCTTGCTACTACAAACAAGTTCAGCTACAGGGTCAGAGGAAGTTGCAGAGCAGGCTGACCTATCCCTGCAAGGTCTTCAGTGACTCTCTGCACATAGCTTTATGTTCATACTGTCATTGTCAACGACCTACAGATGCAGAAGGGAAAATCAAACCAGAGGTGATATGGAACTGGCAGAGTAACACATACTCAGAGAGAACTAGCTAAGGACCCCAATTAATCAGGATAGGTTAACATAGCGCCATTTTGTAGGCAGTTAACAGCAGTGTCTGGCTCAGAGAGGGAGCACTGAGCAGTTCCCAAAGCCAATTAGGATTGAGCATTAGCTCAACTGTGCTCCTGTGCATGCTCCGGCAGCAGATGCTGGCAGGCTGAGCCTGCTGTGACTCAGGCTAGCCAGGCCCACTTCAACATCCCCTCGCTTTGGGAAGACCTGCCCTGTATCCCATCGCACTAATCCTAATTTCTCATGGCATGTCATTGTAAAACCAGTACACTAAACAACAGGATTTTACTCTTGATTCACTTACTATTATTAAACTTTGTCTGCTTAACTCCTCCTTTGTTGAGACAAGAATCATGCTTGGCTTAAAGGTTAACACATGCAGCTCAACAAGATCTCGCTGAGAATTATGATACGGGCTAAACACTCAAGGAACTTCAAATGAAGAGGGACAAAAGGGCTTTAAAAGCACAGTGACGTTCAGGTGTTTCCAGCCTCTTCCAGTGCATAGGCTCTAACAATACCAGCACTGACTCCTACATGTCAAATCAAGCCAGTAATCACAGCCCATGAGAAGAGTAAAGTATCTTTATAGCTGAGATTAATGCCAGAGAGTAACAGGTCTGAAGAAAGACAGAGACAGACAACTGATCAGTCACATGACAAGACAACTGATTGGTCACATGACAAGGAAAGCAGTAGCTATGGTGGCCAAACAAGCCCATTAAACAGAATTTTCATGAGTAAACAGTAATAATAATAGAGCCATAGATACCTTCAGAAAAGTGTTTTTAAAAGTAAAAAAGAAAATTTTCTTGGGATCTTTTTCCAAGATAAACTACTTTAGAAATAAGTATTTTCCCATTCTGATCATATATAATTCTATTCATGTAAAGAGGGATATGTTTTAATAATCTGTATAGGAATAATTAAGATGCAAAAAGGAAATCCATTTTTGCTAAATAAAAAGGATCTAAAATCAATGATTCTTAGAAAAGAAAAAGGAACAGTCAACAAAGTCTGAAGTCACCTTGGAAGATCTCCAGATCTCCAGGCAAGAAGTAAAAAGGCTTCAGGAACAGAGAAAGTTTCTCCATCTCCTTTCCAACTGATGTTGTGGAGTTTGGAAAAAAAAGAAAAAGAAAAACAAAAAAACCCAAAGTAAAACAAAACAAACAAACAAAAAACCCATATCGACAGCTGACTGTGTGGATGGGTCCTGGACTTTTGGCTGTCCAAACCAAAGAGTCCTCCAAATGCCAGGAGAAAAACAGGCCTTAGGGAAAATGCTCCAGGAACGGGACTTCACAGCAATTCAGGAGAGGAAAAGGTAAAAATATACAGAAAGATTCATGGTGGTGGTGATGGTAGCCCGTTGGTTTTGGAGACGAATGTCTATTCTAATCAAACCATATACATAGCTGCACATGCAAGACCTGGCAGAGTGGGACTTCCATACCACTCGGACAAAAGAAAGCCATATTTCTCTCCAAAGAAAGAAGAGTGCTAACAACTGGACCCAGATGGGCAGCTGGTTCTGGGAAGCCACAGGCTGTGTCTGGTAGCCAGGTGACGTGCTCCACCCTACGGTGAAAGAACAGGAGGACAGCTGGTACCCTGAAGTATTACTCCAGGGAGCATGAGTCACCACAGGGCTGGGTGTGGTTTCAGGTGGCCAGTTTGCTGAGACTTTCAACCTGGTAACAGGACAGCTGCCACTGGCTTCCGTGTTATACTGAAAACTTGTCTTTACGGGAAACAGAAAAGGAAAGTCAGGACTAGCTTCGTGGTGTGGGGTTTGTGTAGAAGAAACTGGCAAGTGCCACCTAGAATGCTAAATGTAGGACTGATGGTTTGGAGAGGAAACACGTTTCCCACCCTAAGTGAAGACCCATGGAGGACCTCCACAGACTAGGCATAGTTGTATTGCTTATTAAATAACATGTAACAAGAGAATTAATTATATAGACTCAGATTATTGATACATAAATATAGGAGATCATGAGACTACCTAATTTTTAACAGAGTCTAGGCAATCACCCCACAATGAGGTCCCAGTACTGATTCTGGAGAAACAGAGTGGGAAGACAAGTCTATGAAAACAAAAACGGGGCCAGTAAGAGTCCATCCTAAACTTCATGAAAAGAATGCTTACCCCACATGAGAGGTATTTGTGTCCTGGCTGATCTCCTGGGTGAGGGGTTCAGACATGGCTGCTTTATTTAGGAAGGATGCTGACCAAGTGAAATATGTCTGAAGGAGCACTGGAGTGGAAAGGCGACAGCCCACAGGAGCAGCTGAAGGATCAGGGTAGCTTCCTCCTGAGCAGAAGACTGGGAATCTAACATTCACAAATACAAATTCACTACAGAGATGAGGTGGTACAGACATGGCCAACATGCGCAGGAGACTAGCCATGCTTAATAAAGGAGACAATGTCTAATTATGGCGTTAGCTGAGCTACCACTGCCAAAAGTTTAGAAACAGACGGGGCATATAGATTGCCAAAGTAAAAGAGAACACAGATGAGCTCTACAGGATTGAAGGAATCAAGGTCTCTTGAATTCAGCTCCATCTCAGTCTCTTTAAGGGGCTCTCAAGGGAAATGCAGACTAAAGTCTGGGAATGAACTAGTTATGTGACAGGCTATGAGAGGCGCTACATTCAGAAAGAGTGAAGGCCACTATGTGTAGCCACACTTAGAGATTGCCAACACAGGGCACACTGCTGCGCAGTAACCTCCGGCTACATCTACCTAACTTACTTAGTCATGCTGTTTGGAAATGCTGCTACAGATACTGTTTGCCCTAAAGAACTTTATTATGATACAAGCCTAAATTTCTTTTGAGAAGAAAGAAGAAGATGAGGAGGACAAAAAGGAGGAGGAGGAGGAGGAGGAAGAGAGGAGGAGGAGGGAGGAAGGAAGGAAGGAAGGAAGGAGAGAGAGAGAGACAGAGAGAGAGAGAGAGAGAGAGAGAATGAGAATCAATCAATCTCAGATTCTTCTTTTGGAAACTAATCAGTGAAGCAAACTTACAACATAATTGACTGTGTATTGACTCAAAGGACCTTACGGCCAGAGCAAAGACAATAAATTCTATGGTTAACTTTCATCCTTTTTTTTTGTTTTGTTTTTTTCAAGACAGGGTTTCTCTGTGTAGCCCTGGCTGTCCTGGAACTCACTCTGTAGACCAGGCTGGCCTCGAACTCAGAAATCCACCTGCCTCTGCCTCCCAAGTGCTGGGATTAAAGGCGTGCGCCACCACTGCCCGGCAACTTTCATCCTTTATATTCTCTTCACCACTACAGTTCCAAGACTCCTCCAGAAAAAGTTATCTACTCTGTCAGGACACTTTGAGGAATGGTGCTTGTGTTCTAACCTGAATTTTCACAACCTGCAAAGCCTTATTTTCCTTGCCCCTCCTCCATTTAATAGAAGGAAATAAGCCTCAGTGAAATAGTGCAGAACAGGAAGTGGCCACCTTGAACCAGACTCCATGTGCCCTGAGGTCCCCAGCAGCCACCTTGAACCAGACTCCATGTGCCCTGAGGTCCCCAGCAGCCACCTTGAACCAGACTCCATATGCCCTGAGGTCCCCAGCAGCCACCTTGAACCAGACTCCATGTGCCCTGAGGTCCCCAGCAGCCACCTTGAACCAGACTCCATGTGTTCTGAGGTCCCCAGCACTGCTTCTTTTATAGGGAGGGAAGCCAGCTGGTAACAACTGGCAGCTAAAAGGTCTGAGAAAGCCTAGGACTGAGAATTTACAATGTCCCCTTGTGCTATGAGGACAAGAATGGTAGCTTCTTCTTACCACCATTAGTGTGGCCTGGTTACCAGGCTGAAATGCTGATTCACCTGAGACAAAAGTGCTGCTAAACTGGGGTTATATCCTGACAGGCCAGACCTTTCATCATAAAACTGCTAAGAAGGAAAAGTACGGAGAAGATTTCATTCATAATGACTTTAAAACGTCTAGGAATAAATTTAACCAAGAAAGTGAAAGACTTCTATTAAAAAAAAAAAAAAATTAAGATGCTGATAAAAGGAAGTAAAGGAGACAACCAGCTGATGGCAAGCCCTTGCACGCTCCTGGGCTGGCAAAATCATACTGTAAAGATGTGTTCAACCTCAGTAGTCTACAGAGTCATCTACAGAGTCAGTGCCACACCCGTCAAGATTCCAATGATGTTCCTATAGAACTGCACAAAACAGCCCTGGAAAGGGTACGGAAATACAAAGGAGCACAGACAGCCAGAGCGACCCATCCGTGAGCACATCTGGCTGGCGCCGTCACATTGCATGGTATCTAACTATACTATAGAGCCATGGTGACAAAGATAGATGACAGCAGACCCAGAATCACACATGTAGACCAAAGGAATAGAAAACAAGCCTTAGAGATAAACGCAACACAGCTGAGGACGTCTAAATTTTGATGAAGGGACCAGAACCATGAACTGGTAAAAAGACAGCTTACTCAATAAATGATACTGGCAAAAGTGAATATCCAACTGTAGAAGAATGAAATTAGATCTACATCGCCCACCCTATACACACACAAATAAATCAATTCAAAATTAAAGATCTTAGCTTGAAGTATAAAATAGACACATTTGCTGTGAAAGGAAAGACCTTTAGTAGCCATGTATTTTCTGTCTCAAGATTTAAGATACAGGTCTCTGGCTTTCAAAAAACTTTTTTTTTTTTTTTTTTTTTTTTTTTTGGTTTTTCAAGACAGGGTTTCTCTGTGTAGCCCTGGCTGTCCTGGAACTCACTCTGTAGACCAGGCTGGCCTCGAACTCAGAGATCCACCTGCCTCTGCCTGCCAAGTGCTGGGATTAAAGGCGTGCACCACTACTGCCCAGTCAAAAAACTCTTAATTTGTTAGTAAATTAGATGATCTGGCTTCAATAAAACACTAAGTGGGTTTAAGATACAGGAGGCCTTGTCACTCAGGGCTTCCCTCCTTACCGAGGACATCACTGGTGGCCATGATGTCACATGTGTACATGGCTGCCATCAGGCGTTGAGGTTTCACCTGCAGAGCATAGCGGCATGCTTCTTTCATGGTGGCAATTAGCTGCCCAGAGAAAGGTCCATAGCAGTCAATGACTGGAGAGCCTCCTTTCTGGGAAGTCTCTTCAAAGGGCTCTGAGCAGTCATCTTGTTGCTGTTGGTTTTCATCTCCAATGTGACAGGTTGTACCTTCCCCCTGTCCCTCTCCTGCCAGATCACACTGGTCTTGGATCTGCTTATCACTTGCTCCTTGTTCTGCACATTTATTTAGCTCCCACTTTTCTAGAACAAAACAGACACCCATGAGGGGCTCCTCACACATGGGGCCAGAAAGGGTCGCTAGCTGGAAGCCACTCACAATGCTATTGCCAAAGTCTCGGAATCTACTGGCTTCTTTTGATTCTCTGCCAGCTGGGCCAGACCATACTGAGTTCTGGAAATCTTCACTTCTACTGACTAGGATGTTGGGCCCACATTTTCTTGGGCCAAATGACCAGATTTGGTCAACAGTGTCCCTCCACTTCCTCCCTGTTAGGTGTCTCTCTAGTTTTCCTTTGAATTCCCAGACTTTTTCTTGGGTCTTCTGATGAATGGCCTGGGTATTTCTACCCTCATTCAAGGAGGATGTCAAAAGCTCCATGGAACGAATCAAGTCGCTGTTTTCTTCCAGAATCCTAGTGACTTCTTCTGGAAGCGGTATGGCGCGGACGCTGAGCGTGGCCAGTTTATTGGGTGTTGGTATGGTGACAAGCCCGTCAGAGTCCACGTGGACCCCCTCTGGGATTCTGCTTTGCTCTTCTTTGGTTTGGTGTATGACAGCAACTTTTTGCTGCTTGCCTATTTCTTCATTGACCATGTCAACTTTGGGAGGCTTTGTGATCGTTTCTCTGAACGGAATAATGGGTTCAGATACACTGATGTGAATCTTTGCAAACCTATGAGAGCAAGAAAAATAGCAGATAGTTAGAATCTTAGCCTTGTATCCCAATAGAGATAACAGAAAAACACAAAAACATAAAAATCATTTTCTATGAGATCTATCATTTACATTCTGTATCAATTCTGTAACACAGTGCTTTCATTTTAGACTGAGAGACAACCTCTGATGCGAACAGACCTCTGGAGAGCTCTAGGCTTGTGCTGGGATGTTGCTGCTTTGTTCACTCTCAAGACAACTAAACCATCTATTTAAGTAAGATTGTTTTGAACGGAAAATAAATATTGTAATAGGATCAGACACATGACTCCTTTAAAATCAAGTTTGCCAGACTTGAGTCTGGGAAGAACTCAGTGATTATCCCTCTGAAGAGACAGTCAGAGACTCACACCACTCAGAACTGCATGATACGTTCTGTATTGACAGAGAATTTCAGGTGAAGCCAGAACGACCAGGACTGTCTAGACTAGCATGTCACCATGAACCTTCTGTAGTGACAGGAAGCTATCTTCTCTGTGATGACTGAGCACTGGAAACGTGGCTAGTACAACAGAAGAAACATATTTTAATTTTATTTAAATGTAAACATCCACACGATGGCTGAACACTGGAAATGTGACTAGTGTTGGTTTTTGACCAATATTATTCATAAAGCTTCATATGGTCTCATACCTTCACACAGTGTCTACAGTGCTGTATAGCACAGGGCTTGAGCCCTAATCTGGCACAAAGTTCAGAAAGTTCTCCTTCCACACAGTATTGGATTTAGTTTTTTCTTGTCAGCTGTAAGCTCATCCAGGGAAGAGACTGGAAACTGGCAACGACTGACTCTGCTGCCGCTGCTGAGGAAACTGGGCAATCTTTCTTTCTGTCTTATTTTCTGTTTATGCCATTGTCAAATTACACTAACGCTTTGGGTAGTCTACATCTTTGAGTGTGTGCACTCGTGCATGTACAAGTACATTACACTGATTTTTGGAATCTCAAAATGATATCTTCCCTAGAAAATTTATTCCCTAAGGAAATTGAGTGCTGACGATTCATCCTAGGTTTCTTTCTGTTTTTAACGCTTTGTAGATATGGCCCAAGTACTTTATTTTATGCCTTTTGGTAAATTTAAAAACTCAATAGAGTTTTTGTTTTTCTTTAATGAAAACGGTATCTAAATGGATTTTAGCATATAGAACCTGAAACAGATAATGTGCAGAAGAAAAAAAAAAAAAAGCATGATAGCAGGTTACTTCCACAGAGAGCCATGGCTCTACCAGTAAGGTTTTCTTCTTTCAAGGATTAGCTTATTTCAAGTCTATGTGTCTGCTCCAGGATGTACACGGTAGATGAATGACTACCTGGTATTGTATCAATTAAAAATTACTGTGATACTCAAACCTGAGAGTATATACAGACGAAGCTGTAGTTCACCAAATAATTCAGATGGAAAAGAGATAACATAACAGTGAGAACATTAAGAATATACACATGTGTATGTTTTGCTTTGTGGCGGTCACTTACTATACTGAGCCATTGTGCCGAGTGCTGTACAAATGTGTTATTTCCTTAACAGACACTAATACGATCCTCATTGTGTAGAGAAAACCAGGTAAGCATACATATTGTCCAAGAGGCTGGAGAGTAGCAGATCTAGGAGCTAAATCTTGCTCTGCTTTAGCGTTCACGCTCCTGACCATTACACTGCAGTGAAAAGTTGAGTTTCACTGCACACATTACACTGCAGTGAAAGTTTTGTTTAACAGCATGATAAACAAAAAATTCACAATGCTAAATGATTTTGATCATAGGTCATGTAAACTTAATTTGTATGATGCCTGTCAATATAATTAAAATTATAATATAAAATATGCTAAAATGTCAAATGATCTATATAATCATTATTTAAAATGCCAAACTGGAACTCAATACTTATTCTTTGTTTTAAAAAAAGTATTTAGATGGAATAAAATTTGCCACTAACTGGCCCCAAATAGCTCATCCAGTCTTTCCTTAAGTGTGTGATCTTCCCACTTCCCACTCTGAGGGTCTCCTTTGCTCTTGTATCAATCCTAATAAGCCACTCTCGCTGTTAGAAGCTCGGGTGGGAGGGACAGCGGGACGCGTGGTCTGAGCGTCCCGTCCTATCACAGTCGGCACCCGGCCGGGCACAAGCTTCATTCCCTTTTTATCTACAGTTAGGAGCTACTGAAATAAATAGTACCACTGAAAACGCAAACCATTCTTTATTCCATGCCATTAGAAATAAAAATCCAAATTCACGGTAGAGCTCCTTGACTACCTAAAAGCATTTACTGGAATTTACAACTTCGTGTGGCTAGGTAACAATTAGCCTGCACTTTGGCAAACAAACAATCAACAAAACCCCACAGGGTCATGATAGAATTCCTTGTTTTGAGAATTCTTGTAGGCTTTTTAAAGTGACTTATTTTTGCTTAGGTTCAATAAACATGTTAGGTAAGGAGTCAGATCAGGTGAATGCCTTGTAGCAGAGAAAACTTCAAATGGTCTAAGATTTAAATTTGTCAGTTAATTGTTGGAGGGGTGGGTGAGTAAGAAGAGAACGAAATCACCAAAAGAGAAAGAAAAACAAAACTGTGACTTCCAGCCTTATCTCAGATAACTCTCTAAAGTTGTGCTGGACATAAATCTAAATGTGTTTTTGTTTGATTACACTGTTAAAATTTTTTTTTATTTGCAGGTTTAAAAAAAGGTTTATTTTTTATTTATATGTATGTATGTGTACTGTATGAGTTTATGTGCATCATGCATGTGAAGGTGACCACAGAGACCAGAGGCCACAGGAATCCTGGAGCTGTGAGCTGCCTAAGGTGGATGCTAGGCCTGGAACCTGGGTCCTCTGCAAGAGCAGTAACTGCTGAGCCATCTCTCCAGTGTACAGCTGAATTCTTTAAAACAATAACGTGGGTGGAGAAATAGTTCAGCAGGGGAGTGCTTGCAGTACAAGCATAAGGGCCCGAGTTTGATCCCCAGAGCCCATGTGCCGGTTTGTGCCGGCAGCCTCAGTGTTGAGGGGAAGGGACAGCTGGGCTCCTGGGCTCGCTGAACAGTAAGCCCAGTCTAGTTGGGTCGCTCAGTGTCTGAGGAGTGACACCCAGGCCTCCACACACACCTACAAGTCTATGCACATGCATCTCTTGACCCAAATATGCATACAAAACAATAAAATAGAAGCACAAATACCAAAATAAACAAATAGGAAAAGCACAGGAGTGGGAAAATAGTTTTAAAATTATAGAGAATATTTGCTTAGGTACTTTAAGGAAGCCAACTACAAAGCTATTGAAACTGAGAAAATACATCCATACCATTATATTGTTACCTTTTATTATAAAGTAACAAAAAAAAGCCAGGCATTGCTTTGAATGTCTGAGGTTCCAGGAAGTCTGCTATAGAAATTGCTTACACAGTTAAAGCCACTCCATGCTGTGGAGGGAAGTGTGCAGCTGCCAAATCTATGAGGCACCAGGAGCAGAGGCTTTGTAATCATGGCAATGCACAGCCTGCTGTTACTTATAAATAGATAGATAGATGATAGGTGATAGATAAATGATAGACAGACAGGCAGGCAGGCGGGCAGAGAAGTGCAGTAGGCGTCTATCTAGCTGTGACAGTGCCTCATGTGGGTTCATGCTCCGTCTGCTGTGTCTAAGGTCTCCACACTGAGAACAGCTCCTCTGGCTCAGAGACAACAGCTGACACTTCATCTCTTCCTCCTCTACAGACAAACCATGGATGGATGTAAAAGTTGAAATAAGAGGCATGCCCCATGACAACTAAACAGTCCTAGAAGCCATAGACGTACTTATACAACCCTGAGATGTAGCAGTCACAAAGAATCAACTGACCTGTAAGCCTTTGCCCTGGCTAAAAACAGTTTCTCTAGCCATAAGAAGGCACCTCCCCATTTTTTTGAAATCCCTCACAGGCAACCATAACTTTCTATTATAATCTGCCCCACCTTTTTTGTTTTTCCTATTTAAATGCAAACACCTAAACTACACAGTTCAATTATGTGTATACAAGTCTATGTATGTGTGCATGTGGACAGTAAAGACCAACAACAGAGTCTTCCCCAACCAGTCTCTACCTTAATTAGTGACAAGCTACTTATGGAGGTGGAGTCCTATAGCTCCAGATACTTAGGAGGCTGAGGCAGGACATCACTGGAGCCTGAGAGTTTCAGGCCATCCCAGGCTATGTGGTGAGAACGGATCCTAGAACAAGAATGTCACCAAGAGCACTCATCCTTGACAGACATTTGCCCAGCTTTGTTACACAGACAGAGATTTAGAAATGGAAGATTTGCCACGCAGAGAGTGGCTGTTTTTTTAGGACACAACACACCGGATTCCAATAGTGTACTGGTTCCTACTCCCACCAGTTGTGTAGCAAGTGCATCACTCTGCAACTCCTCCATCACTTGGGAACGTCTTGGGGTACACAGAGATATCTTACCTGTGTGTGCACACGAGCAGGCCAGGGTACAACTTTGGCACCTTCCTTATTTTGGGGGCAGGATCTCTCACGTGCCTGGTATTCACCAAGTAGATTAGGCTGTCTGGTCAGCAAGCCCCAGAGGTCAGCCTGTTGCCACCATCCCAACAATAGGATTACATGTGAGTGTCAACATTCTGGCTCTCTACTATGGGCCAAGGATTAAATTCGGGCCTTCAGGTTTACAAGGCAAGGCTTTCCCAGCTATGATCATACATTTCGAATGCCTTTTTGCCTTTAGTTTCCTGCTGTGATGTGTCATTAGTGCTGGTAACACTTCCTTTTGTGTTGTCAGATATGTTTAGGCATTGTTTAGCTATGAAGACATAAGCCTCACATGCTGCAGGTATTACAAAGCTTAGAGCTCACTGGTGTGTGCTTTCTTACTCTATAGGCTTTGCTGAGGATGAACTAACTCTTCACTGTCATTTGTGTCTTTAAAATCCAATTTTCTTACCCACGTCTTGTACGTATTCCCTTACCTTACAGTATCTTCTGGACTAGACAGTTCTCAGTCTTTATACTTTAACCTACAACTTACCTCATACACTCTTCCAGGTAGGATATGAAGTGAGACACCCTCACCCCCCACAGATATCAAACTGGGTGGTACTGTTTACTGGACAATCTGTCCTTTCCTCATTGCTCTGCTCTGCAACCCGTTTCTGGAGTCTCTATTCTACTCCATCACTTCTGTGGTCAGCATCACAGCCTTACTGCTGCTTTAAAGAAAGACTGATTCCCAATCTTGTAGCACAGTGAGAACACCAGCTGAGAGTTCTTTAGTTATTATTAGCCCTTCTGGGAAAATTTGCAAACAAATTTTCAAATCAGCTTGAAAAGTCTTATACACATTGGGGGTGGGGGGGATATATTGGACACATCCGTCAAGGACATGTCCCGGATGACATATCCCTCTATCAGACCCCACCTAATACGCTATTCAGTATAATTTCCTTCTCATGAGTCTTGGCCCCCCAAATAAGCCCTTACTTATCACAGGGCACTGGGGTACTGCAGAATCCAAAGGCCTTTTGCCAACACCACTTGGTTCTGTTTCTTGGAGTTCAAAAGCAGTCCTTGTCAGAGCCACAAACCATTGGCTGACTAAGCCAACGCACCTGTCCACCACCCCCATCAGTACTGCCTCAGCCTAGCTGACTCCTCTGCTGACCACCTTTACATACCCTTTCTTCTGGAATCCAGGTAACCTCTGAGTTCAGACAGGAAACACTGGGTCTGATGTTTTTCCTTTATCACAAGAGGCTACATGAAGGGAATTATTTTGTTTGCCTTGAGGGAGTGGGCAGTACACAGTACTTTCAGAAATGATAATATTTAGTCAAACAGTTAAGGACCACTTCAGAATTTAAGTGGGATTGCCAGGCACTACTCCAGATACTATCTTCCCTAAGAGGCTGAGGCAGGAGGATTGGGACTTCAAGATCAACCTGTGTTCTATACAGGGAAACTACTTTTTTTTAAAAAAGGAGAGAACTTTCGTGATATTTTAATAAAGCAGTATTTACTTTTAAAAAAGATTTGTTACAGTTCTCACTGCTTTCATTCAATGTAACTATAAATTATGTTTAGTTTTTAGATATTAAAATTTTCTAGAAACATTTATATGGAGTAGTTCCCAAAATAAAAATATATTTATATTTATTGAAATTACTTAATACCATGTTGATGGCACATTTCTAGAAAGCTAATTTCTTTTATTAAACATATTTGGAATTTTCCCTCCAGAGGTTAAAAAGCATCCACAGTGAAAATCATGAGGTGAAAACACTAAGCAAAGATATCAATATAGAGCTATTAAAACAAGTTTTGAGTTTAAGGAGAAAATATTTTTAAAAATAATTTAAATTATTAAAGGCAGATTTTTAAGGAAGTTAGCAACCTGAGAATGTGAGATTATTTCATGTGAATTTTTACCTTGTCAGCGGGAGAGTGAAATTGGGAGAAATAATCTAATTCACAAACAGAACAAATACCGTTTCTGAAGCTTTGTAAGAAACCCAGAGTCTGGGGTCCTACCAGCCTGAACGCACCTGATCTACTATAACCTCAGAGGCTAAGCAGGGTTGGCTCTGGTTAGCACTTGGATGGGAGGAACCCTCTGGAACTGTCTTATTTGTATCTCACGATTTACCCAAACAGAACTTGAGAAAATGGTGACAAGAGATGAAAATCTATCTTAGAGTTTTGTGTGGATCATGGCTATACGAACAGGGAAAAGGAAAAAGCCACAGTAGCATTCTCCAGTGAGGAAGACAGGGCGGACTCTCCGTCTGGAAGGAGACGCTGCCTCATCCTACAAGGACACCGTTGCACACCGCCGCACATCCACGGTATCTGCTGTGGCTGCTGCAGTGCACGCTTGCCGCTATCCAGTCTATGGGGCCAATGTGCAGGTGAGGTGGCTAACACAGGGACCACACGCTATATTTAGCAGCATATGATTAGAACCACCACTTATTATCTAGGTTATCATTATTACCTTCCCAGAAAATTTAAAAAGAAAACAGGCTATTACAAGAAAATTCTAATTGTTTTCATCAGTAAACATATGTATGTATATATATTATAACAAATACCTTTTGTCTTCTAGATTGTGATGTTGTAAGGTTTACAAAAATGTGAGCAGGTACTTTCAGACACGATTGGTAGTTACAGTAGTTGGGGCACTTGCAGTAACAGCTGCAGGAGCCTGTCATGGCCAAGTGAGCAGAGCTCAGCACAGACAGCTGTACATCCATAAATACCTACAGGACCAAATGGGCTTACGGACCTGGGTGCTCATAACCGTTACTTCCCCATAAAACCCGATAATCCTCACTTTTCTATACTTTCCTTATTTTTGCAAAAAGCATACATTATCAACAAAACAAAGAAGAAAAACATTATTTATAAAGTGATCTGGTATGCTCAGATATAATGACTTACATATGACCTTCACAGAGAAATTTCCAGAAGGTTTACATTGTTCTAATCACAGCCTGTATTTACAAGGTTTTTGTTGCTTTGATATGTGCTGTGTGGATGTTTAAGACTGACATATGTATATTTTAAAATGTTTTATGACTTAAGCTAAAACACAAAATTATTTAAATGTATGAAATTCATGTCAGTTTCCAGTTATTAAAATTTAAATTTATGACCCAATAGCAGTTTTATGTCTGAATTGAGGGCACTGCATTTCTCTTCCAAAATAAACCACAGTCTTAGTTTGACCTGTTTTGGAAACATTAAAACATCTCACTGATTTCTGAGTTATCATTTCTCCATCTCTAGCATTTTAATCTGACCTTTCTCTTAAGTCATCCAAACATCGCTGAAGGTGGACCTCCCCGGCTGTGACCAAAACATGCTCTCCTGTTTCTTGAATTAAAACCTGGACACAGGGATCAGCTTGGTTTAGCAGCTTCATTCCTTTCACAAGTTGAGGCATTTCACCTAAATGACAAAATGAAACAAAATAACAGTGGTAGAAGAACCAGTGGGACCTAGAGACAATGGCGGCTCTGCTGGGGCATTACAAGAAAATAAGCTTAGGTCCCAGTGGTGTGCAGAACCCACCCTCCCGTAGCTGACTTGTACAGCCGGCCGGGCCCGGCCCACAGAGGCTTATCGTTAGGATGCCAAGGCTGATTTACACGACTTCCATCTCTTCATCAAATTCTTAGCAGATAAAAACTATCGTCACCATGCCTGTGAATTCACTTCTGTCTTACTAGTAGCACATATATTATAGATCTAGAAATACAACAATATTTCTTCAAATAGTATATATGAAATTAGCAGATACACCAATCATTTATGATATCTGAGAATCTACTAGAACTTATATTAAAATAACAATTTATAAGACAGCCTTGGTGACACAGACTTGCAATCCCAGCTACTTAAGGGCCTAAGGCAGGAGAATCTCGACTTCAAGGTTTGCTTGGGCTACAGAATAAAAATTCAAGGCAAACCTGAACAATTTAGTGAGATTCTGTCTCAAAATAAAAGTAGTGACAAGATTGGTCAGAGGTGTATTTTGGTGGCACAGGGCCTGTCTGCTGTGCACGAGGCCCTGAGTTGGACCCCCAGTACTGCAAGAAACAAAACAAAGCAGACAAACCTATTTGTGAAAGCACTTGAGAGAAGTGTGGGGCTCAGAACCCACAGTAACTAGCTACTGCACCCTATGCACTCCTTTCTGTGCACGTGCCTGGTACAGAACTACTTCAACCCAACAGCACGTGGGAGGTGGGGGTAGAGGTGGGACTGGGGTCTGCATTTGCGATTTGCTTTTTCATTCCTACACACTCAGCTGCCACTGTGGCCTCCAGCCAGGCCAGAGCAAGTCTTCTGACACTGAGTAAAGACTGTGAGGGCATTCCTATACAGTACTGCTTTGAGTCAACATTTTGCTTCATAACTCTCCAGTGTTCAATTTCAACACGCGAAAGCACAGGAGCTTACTGCAAGGCAGAAACAGGAGGAGACTATAAGAACTTCAATGCTCATTTATTTTTGAACTAAAGTTCTAAAAATACCTAACACTATTTATAGTGTTAAAATGGCAGACAAGCATTTTAGCAGTGGACATCATATAAGGAACTTACAGATTAATGTTCTCATTGTGTAGGTGAGGAAACAGCTGGAGAGAGTGAAAAGAATTTGTGTCCAGAGTCAACAGCAACTATGTGGCAGAACCTGTTTCTGAAGCTGCTTGGCAGGACTTAGAGCCTAGACTTTGTCCACAGACACCACAGCCCCACAGACCAGATGGCCGCAAGCCACACTGGAGTACAGGGAATCCCAGGGAAGACAGGGTGGGATTTCACCCTCTTAGAGCCATTTCAGCATACTGGGGCTTCCCCTTGCTCTTGCAGGTAGAGTTGATCTTCGGAGTTGGCTTGACTGTCAGAGAGTTTGAAACCTAGCTTAAAGGATTGCTACACAGACACTGGTTAAGACTCACAATACAGGAAAACAGCAACAACAGGAAGACAAAGCAGGTTATTAGTTCTCCACCAGCTGAATGACAAAGTCCAACCTGTATCCATCTGTCTCCATTTCTGCACGCTCAAATCTATCTCTTAGCTAAAGGAGACAGTTTAAGAATGAGGAGAGAGGAGTTTTAGAATGAAATTTGGGACTTGGCGTCAACATTAAAATCAGGGATTTGGAAATGTTCCTGGTGGCCATTGTGTGGCCACAATCAACACAGACACTCAATGCATCAACCCTTTACAATTTAGAGGGTGATTTTCTTCCCTTATTTTAAAAATCTTACAAATGGACAGTTCACTCATGGCATAGACACTGACACTAAGGAGTGTATGAGGAAGTGACAGCAAGAAAAGTAGACATTTATTTTCTGCATTTCATGGAGAACTTGGTGTAAGTGATAAATGTTCTAAAATGAACATGACGATTCAGTACAGGTGGGCAGCTAGGCACTTCTCCTCTGCGACTCACAACACTGACAATAACCATTAAAATCAAATGGTACGATAATGGGGTCTAGGAGACACCTCTGAACAGAAATAGGACAACATGCCAAGTTAAAAGTTTGAAAATAATGAAGCATTGGTTAGCACCCAGCCTTGCAGTTGACCTCAATCATCTTGGCCTTCTAATATTCAGCTCCATTACAGCGGTCCCCAACAGTAGCAGTGACATTTGACAACACAATATTGTGGAAGTGGTGATGTGTGACTGCCAAAGCTACCTCTGGACTGGCCAGTCACTTTGGTCTGATGCAGAACACCTGAGTACCAAGTGAAGGGGCCTTCGGAGAAGAGAGGGCCGAACTCAAATGGATACTTAGTTCATGAGTGACTCTTGGAAGCTCAGTTAACCTGCATGTGGCTGCAACCAGAGTATGTCTAAAAGTCACTGGTTGGGGACTCTAAGCCCCACTGCCTCCAAATTCCTCACTAAAGGACAAACAGATGTTTCAGACTACTAAATTTTGCAGTATCTTGCCATGAAGTACTATTACATAATTAATACAACTACAAACCACAATTATAGATAGAATGTATCTGTATCAAAAAAAACCATAGAACAGTTTCTTAATTTTTAAATAATTTGTAATTTTGGTGTTTCAAAATACATACAAAACATCAATAGAAAACCTAACGTACCTGGAAGCCCTGTTTCGGCTAAGGAGGATTTCTTATTTTTCCTCAAAGGAAAGATTTAGGATTGTCTCTTAGGTAGAGGCTTGAAACCTGAATGTAGCACTTATTAACTGTATGACCTCAGACAAGTTGGCTTCTATTTTATTTTAAAATTATACACAAGTGCATGTGTTTGTGCACATGAGTGAAAGGTGCCTCCAGAGCCCAGGAGAGGCCTCTGGATCTCCTGAAGTGGAGCAGCAATGGCTTTGCACCACTGGACATGGGTGCTGGGAAACGAACATGTGTCCTCTGCAAGCACAGAGTATAATCTCAACCGATGACCCGTCTCTACTGTACCAGTTTCTTTTGTTTATAACGTTTCTAGTGTTGAGAATCAAACAAATTATACCTATAAATTGTACCTAATTAACTCCGCTATGCCTTAGACACACACACATGAAGATGAGAATAAAAATTGTACTCAAGTGGCTGCCGAGGGGACTGGATGAGAAATTCAGTGTCAAATCTGCAGCGTACTGTTGGGATGCACACAGGATTAACGAGAACGATGAAAGCAGTAATGGTTTGGGGGCATTCGTGGTTGTCTGCTCAGTTCTGAACAGCCTTCAGTTTCCGGGGCAGAGGTGGCCAGTGGGACCTCTGGACCCCAGCTTGGGAAATCCCAGGAGAAAGGTGTGAGAGCAAATGGGTGTGGTTCTCTATAACAGGAAATGGCAAGGTTCTGGATGAATCCAGTTCATCAGGATACTAAGTCTTCATGAAAACAATAAGGTCTTAAAGCTAAGCGATATGTGCAGGGATAACAGGTCCACCATGGCTTATCGGGCAGTGTTCTTAGGAGTCTTGCTATGTATGACACGGTGGAACTTTTTCACAGTTATTAGACATGGATCCATGGATGGATGAGTCCCCAAGGGAGGACGAGTATAAGACAGGAGAGCCAAGCACAAGCACTACATGTGCTTTGAGGGCTCAAGAACACGGGGGCAGCATGAAGGACAGTTTCTCAGACACTCTGAATATAAAATTAGAAACGGGACAGAATTTAGAAACTGAAGCATACACATGGATACGCCAGTAATGTCATCCGTGGACATGATGTCTCCAGCAAGAACAGCGTACTTTATGGAAAACAGCAATACTTCTTTAAAAATTACAGTGAGAATTGTGGTCCTCTTTCAAATACTTCAATTTAGATTTTAGTAGTTCAGAAAAAATTTAATCAATTACATATGAGGAAATGTACTTTGGCCTCCAGGTAGATAACTAAATAATTCTCTCTATTTAACTACCTTATTTTTGAACAAAGTAAAGAAAATTAACATCCTTTGGAGCATGCCAGGAACAAGAAGAAGCCAGGCACTGGGTAGGACCCTTTTGGTCAGGGATCACATGACACAGCGCACACACCTGTAACTCTATCTCCGGGGCCTTTGCAGGCCCCCCACACAAGTGCATGCACACATATGGAGACATACAAAACAAGTAAAAAAATTAATATAAAATATAGAAATTAGTAAATATTTGATAATTTAAACCCTAATATTTCAATAGAAAATTTCTAAAAGGCTGTTTGGGGTACATTATCCAAGCTAAATCAAAGATCAGCAGAACCAGCTTCTGGGTAGTTTCCTAACGTTGTTCTAGGGACTCAGGGACTATGGGCAGCTAAATCTATGACTAGGAACTCAAAGAAGAACAATGTTTTTTCAGGTCTCAGATCCAGGGAGAGAAACTCTATACAGGTACAGAAAATAACAGCACAGACCTAGTATATACCTAGTACTTTAATGAGACCATTAAATCCTTCATTAGAAAACTGCCTTTCAACACCTGCTTTATGATCCCTTAAGGGAAGGTTTGTAGAATCTTCATTGACCATTACGAGATACCAGGAACATCTAGGTCCCAGGGGACAAATAAATACATTAACAAGTGAAGTAAGCTGGGTATGGAGGGCCACACTTTCAATCTCAGCACTCAGGACACAAAGGCATGCGGATCTCTGAGTTAGAACCCAGCCTGGACTATATAGGAAGTTTTAGGCCAGCCAGGGGTATGCAGAGAGACCCTGTCTCAAAAGCAGGACAAAAAAAAAAAAAACCCGTGCGAGCATCACATGCTTCTAGGAACAGTGTCATCTTACTTGGGTGTTTTGGCTCAACAGCAACTCTCACAATAGGGGTGGCTTCAAAGTTGAGTGGAATAAACGGTGGGCAGGACGGCAGGCTGCACAAAGTTGCAGATTTTAGCACAAAGTTCTGGAGGCCTCCAATTCCTGCAGAGAGAAAAACACCCAGGGGATCAATCAATGCGGAACGTAACAGCATAGACCTAGTACATGCCTAGTACATGCCTAGTACATGCCTAGTACATACCTAGTACATACCTAGTACATGCCTCGTACACTGCGGAACTGATAAGGGATGACGTAGGCATGCACTGTGTGGTGGGTTGTTTGTTTGTTTGTTTGTTTGTTTGTTTGTTTTTACCTAGACAATATCACTCTTGCCAAAAACACAGAAGTTCTGGGTGGTATAGTGGGATACAACTTTAGTCCCAGCACTGTAGAGCAAAGGCAGGCAGTTCTCTGTGAGTTCCAGACCAGCCAGTGTTGTACAGTGAGATCCTGTTTCAAAAAACAAACAAACAACCCCCCAGAAATTTGCTAGTTTTTCTTTTGCAGATAGGCAAATTAAGTTTAGTGAAAGCATATCTATTTTGACAACAGAAATGATCACGTCTAGGCTCTGTTTGTATATATGTTCATGTGACTATGTGTATATGTGCATGGCGTGCACATGTGTGTGGAGGCAGAGGTGGACATCAGCCATCTTCTTCAATAGCTTTCTGCCTTATTTTTTGAGACAGGGTCTCTCACTGAACCTGAAGTTCACCGACTGGCTAGACTGGCTAGCCACTGAGTCCAGGGACGTGCCTATCTTCCTCCCCCAGTGGTGGGTTTACACTGGGACTCTCATGTGGGTGCGGGACCCACACTCAGGTCCTCATGCCTGTACAACAGACGAGTTCCAGACTGAGCCGTCTCCCCAGCCCCCACTTCTAGATATTCTGTCTGAAAACAATGATTGTTTCAAGTTATAGTTTGTAATCACCCTTCAAAATATATACTAATTTAATGAATATGAATCTCTGCTAAAAATAATTATCTTCTTAAATATATTTACATATGGACGAGAGGAATTTAGAAATCTATAGTGTGACATGGCTACTGAGTAACTCCCCGCTATCCTGAATTCCACTCCAGTTTTAAAGAGAATCCCAGTTCCCTGTCTGGGCTCCTGGATGATGGCTACATGAGACTCTGAAGGGTACATATGGTCTCTGGATAAACGAGGCAGAGTGGAGAGAATCTCCTAGAGAGATGAAAGGACACTATGATCTCACCTCCAGAAGCAGCGTGGACGGATTTTAGAACACATTAGGAAACATGCACAAGGACCATCTGGAAGTCATTGTGTTGAAATAAAAAAGACTGAAAAGCTCAGAGGGAAGAAGAGGTTACCTGCTTTAGGGAAAGGTGCTGTAGGAGAAAAGGGCAGTGCTGTGGGCATAGAAACAACCAAGGAAAGGAAAGCCTGCTGTGTTCCCCGGACAAGCTGTTGTAAAAATCCCAGGATGGGAAAAGGGAGACCATTCAACCCTGTCTGGGGCTGGAGACCTGAGGCAGGGGCTTGGCCATGCACTGGGAAGGCAGGTCACAGGAATCTCCTTGTTCGGTCACACCCACGGAAGCCTGCTGCCTCAACCTGAGCAGTCAGATGCACCATCTCATGAAGCCAGTTCCAAGTGTAAGGGACAAAGAGTTCTGCTATGATCAAGCCTGTGGTCCCACCTGTACATGTCTATGCACTCCAGCAAACCTGTTTGACTGAAGTCATAATTCCTTAAGACTGTACCCATTGGCCCAGAACCCAGAAGTATGTCTAGCTGCAGCTTCTTCCTGTTTGTTACACTTTGATACCAGGTGTAACAGATCTGGGGCTGGCAAAATCTCCAGCAGGGCTACTAGAAATAGACTCATCTCTGTTCCTGAGGCTAGGCTTCAGGAAAACCCCATAGCAAGTTTACCCTCTCACACTCCATCCATCCTGCTTCTGACCTCTGCCAGCGGCACTTCCTTCCTGCACACAGCACACAGTCTCACTGGGAGGACAAATGATGCTGTTTCCTCTACACTATGAGGGATATGAGCTGCAGATGGTCAGTAAATCTGAACACTAGTGCTCTGACTTCTCATTTACATTTTGCTATTCCAGTGACCAAAACCTATTCTTGCTATTTAGATTTGCCCAGATCTACTGGCATGACAAGGATTCCCCCAAATAGAAAAGAGACAGTGCTACAGAATTCATAACAAAGGACATGAACCAAAGAGCAAAAGACCCTTGTTACTTGTATGTAACTTCAATTTTTTCAAATCCTATTTTTAATGGTGGTTCTTAAACGCTTTAATCTCCCTTTAGGCCAACACCCACCAGAGGCAGTGGAAAACAATGGATATGGGGAAGTGGGCCAATTTAGAAAGGCTCTTTGGAGCAACTCCTGTCCGAGTTGTCTGGAAATTGGCAGTTCAGTTCACAGGTTAGCAGGCAGTGGGGGCTCGATTCATTCACAAACACTTCATGGATACACCAGAAGTCTAGTTCGGTAGAGCTGGGTTAGCAACAGGGTGACAGAGCTCTCTACCATTCATTTGATTCTTTTGAATCAAATATTAATATTGCACAATGTTAGCAGGCCATTTTTTTCCAGGCTGTCCCTAATATCCCTACTAAGAAGTAGCTCAGACATAAACAATAAAAATAAGAGTGGCTAAAACTTTTACAGCAATTGAGAAGTAGGTTGGTTTTCTGTTACATAGGCTGAATCAATCTAGCATGAGGTGGTCCTCAGGCAGGAAGATGGTAAAGCTACTGCTAAATACTAACACTGCTTTCTGGGAACAAGCCGGTCAGCTGTCTATACAGAAAACAACATTACTGTCTTAAGAAAAACTTAGGTTTGTTAAGTACTCCTCTCGGTCTAAAGGAAAAGCTTTACTGGGTTATAATTTGTTGGAAAATGTGTTAACATCTAGCCAGCAGAACCTCCCTAGTGTTTAACATTTTCACAGGGAAAACTCCCAGCCTGCCCTTCCCAAGCTGGCCGGGCAGATGGATGGGTTCTGTTAAACTCTGGAAAAGCTCCTTGCACACAACCTCAGGTCCGTTTGGGCGGAGTCACTTTGGAAGGAACACGGGGACTTCTCTATTGCTTAAGGACATCCCTCAGGATGTGGGGTGCCCTTGGTTGTGCAAAGCGACATTTTGCCCTAGGCCCAGTGCCATTAGGTACCCAAGGAATCCAATTCATCTGCCCCCAGTTACACTCCAGTTCTGCTTCCTTGTCGCTCAGACTCAGCAGTCTGACTAAACTCCAAAGAGTGCTAGTGAACCCACTCGGGGGAGAGGAGGCCAGAAAGATAGACATGCTTTTCCAAGCCTGCCTTGCCAGCATTGCCAAGGTTGACGGGCACAGGCTGGCTAAGGTGTTCGGAAGCCTGGTTGGCCTGTTAGGTGTACTAAGCAGGTCCATGAAATCAACAGACTGTCAGCGTTCTGATGTTAGGGTGGCCCCAGAGAAAAGTCTTGCAACAATGGCATCATCATGTCATTTTTTTTCCCTTCTCCTAGGAACAAATAAGCTAAAAATAGGTCTTAAGCACATTACATTAATAACTGGAAGCCCTTTCCTTAGAAGAGAATATGAAAAAACTAACACCTTAAAGAATTATACATTTTAAATTTTGTTGTATTTAAGACTAGGGAGCAAATTACCCATTGAGGTAAGAGAGTTATAACCATATTACATAGGGTCTCAATTTATGCTCAAGATGCAGTCAAGGGGTTTGACTGACACAACCAGGCATGAGAGATGAGGACTGAAACAGGAAGCACATGGAGTGGTCAGCACCAGAGTGCTGTCTAGTACTGTGTCAGGCAGATCAGAGAGGACTATCAGGAGCTTTCCTGTTGTCTTAGTGTTACACCAGGACAAAGTAGCACTGTAGCTAGCCAGCAAACAAGGAAGCACATATGTCAGTAAGACAGCTGAAGCCGTGTTTTCTGCTAGATCAGTAATAGCTGAGAATGGTTGGATAGCTGGTTGTGTAAGGTGAGGGAGGGGATTCTGGGCCTAGTCATAACAGAGAGAAGCTAACAGTCCCAAAGTGCTCAGGGCAGTGTGACATGGAGAGTCCAAGGTTCAAGGTACTGCAGACAGGTGAGCAAGGCGCTGACCCTCACAGCACAGACTCTGCTCTCTAGTGTGAAGGCTGTGGACATGGTAGACTACAGTTTAGGATTAGGGACCGAAGCAGAGCTATCCCTTGTGAACCTCACAGCATGGACTCCAGCCTTTGGTGTGCAGACCATGGACGCGGCATTTGGGACTGAGGTGGGGCTGTCCCTATGGTGGTTTGTTAGAGGCTGGAAAGAAGAAAGGGAAGAAGCAAGGATGAAATTCTGATTCTGCTGTGGGCAGCAAAGGGGAGCATCACCAGTCCAAACTCTTCTTTAGGTGTGTGATTTCTTATTACTATTTATATTAGTCATTGTGTAATAAACATTTGGATCTACCTTTTTTCTCCTCTAAATATTTTTTTCTACAGTTTTTGAAGTTTTCATATTTGTTTGTCTAAGTTTTTTTCTTTTCTTTCCTTTATGATTTTTTTAAATTTTAAACATTTTTTTAAAATTTTTATTTTTTGATACTGTATTTACATTTCCAATGTATCCTCCTTTCTAGGTCTCCTCTTTGGAAACCCCCATCCCTTCCCCCCTCCCCCGCCTCTATGAGGGAATTCCACCTCCCACCCACCCGCCCACCCACTCCCGTATTTCCACCTTGACATTCCCCTTTACTGGGGCCTCTAACACCCTCAGGCCCAAGGGCCTCTCCTCCCCCTGATGGCCAATAAGGCCCTCCTCTGCCACATATGTGGTTCGAACCATGGGTCTCTCGATGTGTATTCTTTGGTTGGTGGTCCAGTCTCCAGGAGGACTGGGGGGCTAAGGCCAGTAGACACTGTTGCTCCCTCCATGGAGCTGCAGACTCCCTTAGCTCCTTGGGCTAATATCCACTTATCAGTGAGTACCTACCATGTTCGTTCTTTTGTGACTGAGTTACCTCACTCAGGATGATATTTTCAAGTTCCATCCATTTGCCTGCAAATTTCATTAAGTCATTGTTTTTAATAGCTGAGTAGTACTCCAATGTGTAAATGTACCACATTTTCTGTATCAGATGTTCCTCTGATGAGGGACATCTGGGTTGTTTCCAGCTTCTGGCTATTATAAATATGGCTGCTATGAGCATGCTGAAGCATGTGTCTTTATTACATGTTGGAGCATCTTCTGGGTATATGCCCAGGAGTGGTATAACTGGGTCCTCAGGTAGTATTATGTCCATTTTTCTGAGGGTCCACCAAACTGATTTCCA